>VXAL01004263.1:293701-336475 GCA_013399475.1 Chauna torquata
GGGCAGGTGCGTGGCCGTGGCCGCCCCGCAGCGGAGCCAGGGCCGGGTCCCGCGGGGCCAGCTGCTGCGCCGGGAACAGCCTGAGGACCTCGGGAAGCGCTCCCAGCCCGGCTCTCCTCAGCCCACCCCAGCCTAATGCTACCCGCAGGAAGGCGGCCTCCTGCGTCCCTAGAGCTCCTCGAGGAGTGCCTGCCAGTCCCCGGCGGTCCTCAGCTAATCATCGCACACCAGCCAGTCAGCTCCATTCCCCATCTCGTTAGCTGCCGGCACCCACAACGTTCACAGGCACATCACAAGCACGATGGAGGCACCAGTGGCAGGGAAAAGCCGCTCTTAAGACCTACAGATTAGAAGATGACAACTTGAGAATGACTGTGAACTCCAAATTTGTTTAAACGAGCGCTCTGGCTTTATAAGATGAAGACACTCCCCTGACCCAGCCCTGAAAATAGCTGTCAAGCACCAACCTTCTAGATGTGGTCTGCCATCTGAAGAGGAGTCCCTGCTGCATTAGTGAGATACCATGAAACACACCACCCGCTGTACAAGTAACAGAACAGAGCAAATGTAGTGAGCACTTTGTGCCCCACATTACTGTTCAGCATTTTGCCCTGCTCAACTCTTGACAAAATAACAGGATACACCCTCAGGAGCAGCGTGCCCCTAATACCGTACATCACTTAAATATTAGTGGTTGATTGTAGGCCTGGCCAACTTCTGCAAACAGCATTCTTTACCCTAAATAGTCCTCAGCTGATGTGGGGCGAAGAAGGAATTACTGCTTGTCCATAAAGTAGTTAGCCCCAAGATAAATCCTTGGCTACAGCTACAACTGGACATCGCATGCTTCTCCACCTCTTGCCCAAAATAGCCAACGATTTCTTTACTTACACAACCACATGCACTCATTTATTTTTCACACATAATTAAGGGGTGGGGAAAAAATAGGTGGGAGCCAACGTTAGTAAATCATAGCTCTTAAGAGCTGCTCATCACACCTTTTACTAGTATTATACATTTTAATCAAGCCTCTCTTCACACCTCTCCCAAAAGAATCTTGCTTGCTCAACAACAGAACCTCCCTAAACACCTCATTGTTTTGCAGTTTCATCCTCATGTTCCAGGTTTTTTTAACTAGATCAAGCTAGATTTCCACTCAGTCTGCAGCAGGAGTATCACCAGCATGTAATCAATCTCTCAAATCTCTTCAAAACTCCTCCAGTTGTTTTTGTGGAGTTTAGCATCTGAAGATCCATTGTGTGTCCCTATCTGGAAGCCGTTTCGATTAAAGGCTTCCTTGTGCTGAGTGTAAATTTCCTCAGATTTAGGTCTGGAGGGGCTAACCCGCACAAGAGCTCTGGCTAGTGCCACTGCAAAACTGAAGTGCTCAATCTCCTCAATGGGCAACTAACTGTAAAGATTACTTTGGCCATGGAGGAGTTTTTAAGCATCTACAACATACAGCAACACCACATAAAGCATATCAGTGGGTTTTAAACCTCTGACTAACACTTACATCAGAAGTCAAATACATCAGAAGTTAAATATGACTCTGTCTGAGAAGCTCTCACATGATTTTATTTTTGTCATCTGATAAACAGTAAACACATCCTTGTCCCAGTTTTCTCTGGGCGGGTATTTTTGTGCTGGTAGGCAACTGAGGGGTTAACAGGGAAACTCCTGTTACACCTGTAAGTAGAGTGGAGGACTGATACCACTCCACTCCAAGGGAGTGTTTTGTTTCACAGTGCTTAAGTAACTTAGTGGAAGGAGGCCCCAGTCATTTAGATTCGTTTATAACGTTCAGCATTGAAACACACACCTCCATGGGCTCTTTGTTCTTCCTTGTTTCTATGACGTTGCCAAGGATAAGAAGCGGTTAGGTATTAGTGCTCAGAGTGGAAAGAAGAAACAGAAGTTACAGAAGAAGATATTTTTTATAGATGTGAAACTAGCATGAAGCAAAAGGAGAAGGTCTGAGGACAAACCCAGGCTAGAACCTCTTGGCAGCACATCTACCAATGACACTGTGCTATTTCTGTTACCAAAATCCCAAGCATAGACAGAGACAGAAAATGCTTTGGCTAGAACAATTTGTTTTACTCATCAAACTGCTATAAGCTACATCATCAAAACACTTTGTATGGCCAGTGTGAGTTGTTTACATCAGCTTATGCATTGTTTGCATCTGCTAGACTCTTAATTCTTGAATGAACTCGAGCACAGAGTCCTGAACAAGGCTGTGCTGTTGGAGCTGCCCAGAGAAGCAAAAAGGTAAAGATAAGGGCTGGAAAAGGCAGGGCCATAGGGCTGTAATTCCATCTGTCAGGCCCTTCACTCAATCACTAACAACATAGGGGTGCAATTGCATGAAACAGCGAGCCACCCAAAAAGTTCATTGCTGCTAAAAGGAAGAGAACTCTTACTATTTTCTTGAGCTCCTCTCCATACGTCCAGTTAAATTCTCCTGATGATTACTGTCCAGTGGCACTGGCATTGAATCTCTTATTTAGTAGATTAAGCACGCCCTGCAAAAAAGTAAATGGTTTTCTTTGGTGAGTTGAATTAGCTCAGGAAGAAGTTCAGTGAATGTCAGAGCTAACACAAAGAGGAAGGCAGAGTTTTTTTCTCCATCTACTAGATAGAGCTGCACAGATCGGTTTAGTTTTCTGGGCAGAAATTATGAAATCCAAACAAACCAGAAGCGTGCCAGGTGGAAACACGCTGCATGTATTCAGCCTGCGCTCACCTAACCTGCAGAGCATGGGTGGCAAGTCCAGCCCATGACAAGGAGTGTGCGGAAGGGGAAGGTCCCACTTACATTTTTATTTTTTTATTGCTTTTAACCTTCCATGCTGTGACTTTCAATTTTCAAGCAAAGATACACCTTGCTCTTCTTGCAATATCTAGAAGTTCAGCTGAAAAGCATGGTATTTCCTCAACTAAAAAAAAAAAAAAAAATCACAGATTTCTTTACGCAGTTTTCATTATTAAAGGCATTTGGAAAAATTAGCACACATAGTCAAACATGAATTACAGTTTTTATTTCCACTTTTTTTATTATCAGAATACTACATCCTTCATCAAAATAGCTTTAATACGGGACTAAGAAGAAAACAAGTGCATTTTCTTACTTGCTGTTTAACTTTCAAGTTTAACAACCTGGCTCCTCCATAAGATTTAGAAGATTTTAAAACTGCAAAGGACAGAAGACACTTTCCAAGGGCTAGTGGTGGTTCCTGGGCTTTGTGCAAGGAGTGTGCTCACGTTGATGTTCATTTCATGAACACCTGTCCTTATGGGTCACCTAAAGGTATGCTTGAGAAGTGACCCACATATGTAGCTCTTACAAAGAGAGAAAAAACAGACTGAAAATGTTCTTCTGCTCACCTGCCTTTCTGCTGGTACCTTCCTCAGCCTTTAATACCCTCATGCGCCGTTCTGACATTGCCATTTCAAATTCTGCCAAGCATTAAACACCAACACTTGGTCTTGTGAACAAAGATAATGACAGGGTGACCAAAATGGTAACTCTTAGGAGATGCAGAAGGAATCTCTAAAATCTTTTTGGTCATCATGGAGATAAGAGCCAGGTATAATCTACTTGAGATCAACTGCCTCTTCGCACTTTGTAATGAATGCTTTCCACAATAAAAATTCAGAGCAGCCAGTTTTGTGCAAGGACTTAGAGCTTCCCCTCAAAAATGTAAGTGCTCAGTAAAAAAAAAAAACCAGCCCTGAAGAATTGTTAGAGCAGTGTTTCTTCATTGAAAATTAAGCTGCAAGAATCCTCTGATGTTTCCTCTGACGCAACCCAACAGAAGCAGATCAGCAGAGCTGGTGCTGAGGACCTGCTATCCGTACTAAACACATACTAATACCTATTGACAGTTGGCCACATCTTCTGATTTAGTTTCACCCAAAAAGAATAAAAATTGCTCATTCCAAGGCTGCTTTGTGATGCAACCACAGCATTGTAAATTAGGATTCTCAAGAGATCTCTTCAGAAATGTACATTTCATCCAAACTAAAACACTAGCCCAGATGGACCCCTTATTTTTCACATCATCATGGAAAGGCAGTATACAAGAGTGACATTTAGGTATCAAGCAGCAGAAAATACACATAAGTGGAAAAATAGCAAGGGTTAATTTGGAAAGTACACAAATGATTACTACTTCAGTTCAGGATTTGCAGAAGTTGGTTGTGGTTTGTTTTTTTTTTTTTTTGATGATGATGATTGTTTGTTTTCAACCTTACTGCTCTTTTAAATTTTAAGTGCCACTGTTGTTGAAACAACCAACAGGGACAGCTATATCTATACTTTATAAATTGGCACCTTGCCAACTGTCACAGATGATTTTTTTCAGGGATGCTCTAAAATTCCTCTGTGCTCATTACATCAAGAGGTGTAGATTTGACAGATGCTTCATCATGGTGTGCTAAACTGTTTATGCTAAGTACTTGTTCTTATTTACGTAAGATTTTTTAACCATAAAGAATCAGAATAATGCAGTATTCTACAAGGTAGCTTAAATATCTTTACTGGATCATGAAAATGACAACGTATCATGGTATTACATTTTTCAGTCAATACTTTCATTTTCAGTCTGTTTTTCTTCTTTGTGAGAGCCACGGAAGTGGATCATTCCTCATGCATACCTTAGAAGATCCACAAGAAAAGAAGAGATCTTCACGAAACATATCATGATAATGTACATTTGTAGTTTGACACTGTACATTTTTTAATTTGCTATTTTCAGGTAGTTATTAACCATTGCGGTGTATGAGTGTCTTTCACGGTGACTTATTTCAAACCCCATAAAAGTATACACCATATCCACACTTTTCCTCTCTCTCTCCAGCATCAAAAGAATTTGAAGAAGTTGATAAGGTTAACAAATGTTAAATAAGTACAAAAATCTGATGTTTCTATTCTTCAGGCAAGGCAAGGACAGATAGAATACCCGAATACTACACAACAAAACTGTGAGAATCTGAAACACAGAAAGATATAATGCAAACCAGTCAATGAAAAATAATTATAACAGTTAGAATCATACTGACAGAATGAAATCAATAGAAAGTGTAGTATTAACATTGCTGACATTAAAACCTAAACTTACTATGGCAGCCAAGGAGTAAAAATAGTCTGTTACCAAATGAATATCACAACATTACACAAAAGTATTTTTACTTAGGAAATTAAAAACACACTGAAACACTTTCTTCTATGAAGGAGAAAAATAAAACTTTCTAAAAAAAAAAAAACTTATTTCAAACAACTTCCTACAATGCTAATTTGTGCTAATTTTTAAAACCTTTAATAGAAAATATTGTACCTTTTACCATTGTTTTGAAATGAGCATCAATTCTGCACACCACACTTGTGGATATCCATAGGGAACCATCCAGTAATATTACCATTTCATTTTTACGGTTGAGTAATGGCTTTCTTTTTTAGTGACTGATACATTGCAAGAACGAGGGTTGCAGACAGATGAACACCACAAATGCTCCAGCTGACCTCACTTTCCAGAATGCATCATTCCTACAAATAAATGCCATTAAACATAAGTGGGCAGTCAAATTATGGAATTTAAACGTAATCCTGTGTTACTCAAGTAAGCAGTTGCTTATTAGTAACTCTAATGACTTCAGTAAAACCACTTGAATAAGGATTTCTGGGGTTGTGCTTTTAGTATATATTCCAAAGCCTTTTGAAGTAAGTAGTCTGATTCATTGACTCCTAGTTTAGCTTGATGTTGTACTGTGGCAAAGAGAAGTTTTATCTAAAACACATCGCTTTCTCCCCCAGCAGGCAGGGGCAAAGTGTAGCTGAACACCGGCAGGCACTGGCTTGCACTCAAGCCCCCTTCAGAATTGCCTGGAAGCCACCTCGACACCTCACCCCCTCCCACCTCGCTGGGGAAGCACTTGAGGACTGAGCCAGGGCTTTGCTATGTAGCAGCCAGAGTCCTCCCACATTAAAAACAAAAACAGAACAAACAGAAAAAGTACTGTTGCACTGGGGTAAGGTCCTGTTACTCATCTGTCTGTGGCACAAATCTTTCCTGAGAGCAGTCCTACCCGAGTCAACATACGCTGGGCTTTCAACTGTTCACCTCCAGCCTCCCACAATAGTTTAATACATCAGCAACTCATCCGTGTTTTCCTAGTTTTTAAAAGCTGTTATCTTAAAGTCTTCCTTATTTTCCCACCCCCACGAGCCATCATTAGAAGATTTTTTAACTGGTATTTTGTTAAAGATTTAAATTTCCATGTTAGAGACTCTCCTCCTGGAATGAACAACAGAAAAGACATGTTTTAATTACGTCGAGTTATGAAATGAGATCAACAATTGTAAGGAAAAAACACTTCCTTGTTTAGCAAAAAACATTCTCCCCACGAATTTGTTTATTCTGAGATACAAGTATTCTAATGAAATTTTTCAAATGTTACAAAACTGATTTGCACTTATTTTTTGTCATTTTTCTGTTCCAAACCATTAACAGTCCAAATCTGTTCCAAAAGAAAACGTGATGCTCAGCAGTAGTTTAATGGATTGTTTTGACCGAGTGAAACACACCGTGTCCACTTCTAGTAATGAGGCACTTGGCAGAAAGTATCACATCACAAGAACAATAGCAGCAGACTGTCTTTGTGGTCTGCAGAATACTGTAGCCTCTATGCAATATCGCTTTAAACAACAGAGGGGAAGATAAGGTAACACTGCTACTTAGCTAACTGCATGTGCAGTAGGCGCTGGTGGTTGTTTTAGCCTGTAATGTTTTACATTTACAAGCATTTTAATCACACAAAAAGGTTTATAGATACTTTTGTTTGCTGATATTTTTTAAACATACTGCTTCTGGTAAGATTTAGCTCATGTTGTTTTCTGACCTAGATTACAGATACTTTTGACTAAATAAAAAAATGTGTAAAATATACTAAAATACCAGCACAGCATCAGTTTTTGAAGAAGGCATTTTATTTACATTTGGGGTGAAGGCAGTCAGGAAGTCAGTTTATTTTTCTGGCTTTATCATGGTTTGATATAATTAGCACTCTCTTATTTGAAGAGTACTACCCTACATATATATGCTTTGATGTTTAAAAGAAGATGACAGAGCAGAAGTAGAAAGGAAAATGGCAAATCTGTATCTATAAATAAAAACATGGTCATAGGCATGTCACATTCAACATGAAAATGAATGGTGATGAGATAAAACAGGTGAGGAAAATGAAGGGACAGAGACTGCAAAGCATCAAATTATTACTATACCAGGAAGAATGAGCCTTGCTATACCATAACGAGATTCTACTGAATATATATGTGCAAACATTTTTACGTTATCCTCAGAGTTTTACAACAACATATAAAAGCCCACATCATCAGTTTCAGATGCTATTTATTACAGACTGAAGCTCGAGAAAAACAGAAAATTGGAGGTGCATGTAAAAATGTTTGTTTTTGCCAACACTGTACTTGTGACCTAGGAAACAGTTTATATAGTTCTAATGTGTGCACTGAACTTCAAAACCATTTTCAGATTTTTTTTTTCTTATGGAAACTGCTTCTCTCTAGAAGCAGATAAACTGGCACATGTTACATAAATGTTACATCTGTCAGGGATTAAAGTACTTCCATTCATGCATCTTGTGCCATATTTTAAGAAAATATGTACAGTTATTCCAGACAATTATTGTTCAATGTGTAAATTAATTTATCCTTTTCCTAGTTCAACAGAAAAAAGCAATTTTAGACTTATTTTTCTATATGCAGTTTATAAAATAAATTTCAAAGTACCAAAACCAGAGATCTTAACACAAACTTTTTAATTAAAAATTTGCATTGTTTTTCAATTCAATTTCATAAATGTTAAACACTATTGTAGTAAATGCTCTATAGTGCATGTAGCACACTTAATAATGAGCATTTTTATTCTGGATAATAACTCAAGATGTGTTGAAAGGGCATCCTGTGATGAAGCCTCTCACCTATCACTTATGCTTCACAAAATACCTAAAAGCAGCTCAAGGTGACAGCTAAAAGAGCAAGTGTTAGGGCACAGACTGAAATACCCAAATATTAAGGGATGAAAAAGAAGAAAAAAAAAAGCACTACTTAATCAACACGGATGGGGTTTTCAAATGACCCTTCTACATAGTAAAAGCAACACCAATTAATTCATTATTCACTGAACATGTTTTAAGGTATTTCTTTTCAAGCCGTAAGTACCTACTGTACACATTAGCCAGCTTTCTATCTGGTTTTATTCACTCGCTCGTCATTAATACCTAAAATGTGGAGAAAGTAGAAATTACAAAAGAGGGAAGCGGTGCCACAGAGAGTGAAGCGGCAGGGAGCTGTTGTGTGGACGAAGGCCTCAGGAGAGCGATGCTGGGGGTTCGCCGGTACTAGAGACACGTCCCGGGCGGACAGACGGCCTTTTTGCAGCACAGCCACCACGGCAACAGCAGTGGGTATCGCACAAAGAGCGCCAGATCCTACGTATGGTCAGTATGCAAAGAAAAGGAAACAAGAAAAGCAGGCCTGTTACTAGTTTCCTTTTGCTTTCCTCCATATACCTCATACAGCTTCCCCTTATACCCAGTTCTCTTGATAGCTGTTAATCATGCAATATGACTACTATCACCCACAGCAGCGTAAGCCATTACTCATAACATTCAGGAATGGATCAGCAGCATCACAAGTCAGGTTTGGGCACAAACTTCAACATTGTGCTGTAGAAAGGAAGCTAATGGGCAGTTATGGACAACACAAGCAATGCTGGCTAAATGAATTCCTGGTGCAAACCCATTATGGTCAGGAAAACTGTTTCTAGGATGAATATGGCTCCGGATGCTTGTTGATTATTGAAGAAAATTTGCACACTGAATATTTTATCAAGTTTCTTATGTTTACAGCTATTAAGAACAATGCCAGAATAACAGTAAAAGTTCCACTTTCATTCAAATATCTCCTGGTGCTTTGTGTATAACTACTATGTAAAACTCAATCAAAATCACAATGCATAAATTAAATTACTAATTAACAGGAGTTACTACAAATACACGTGTCATGGTTTGGCTGGGACAGAGCTATTTCCTTTGTAGAGGCTCACACAAAGCTGCATTTTGGATTTTTGAGGAAAATGGTGGTGATAACATGGCAATGTTTCAGTTGTTGCAGAGCAGTGCTTACACAGAGCCAAGGACTTTTCAGCTTCTCGTGCTGCCCTGCCAGCGAGGAGGCTGGGGGTGCACAAGGGGCTGGGAAGGGACACAGCCAGGGCAGGTGACCCCGACTGACCAAAGGGACGTCCCATCCCATATGGCATCACGCTCAGCAATAACACCTGGGGTAACAAAGGAGGAAGGGGAGGAACGTTGGGAGTGATGGCGTTTGTCTTTCCAAGAAACCATTACGCGTGATGAGCCCTGCTTTCCTGGAAGTGGCTGAACACCTGCCTGCCCACGGGAAGTAGCGAAAGAATTCCTTGTTTCGCTTTGCTTACATGCACAGCTTTTGCTTTACCTAGTAAGCTGTCTTTTATCTCAACCTATCAGTTCTTAGGCTTTTACCTTTCTGATTCTCTCCCCATCCCACCTGGGGAGAGTGAGCGAGCGGCTGTGTGGTACTCAGCTGCCTGCTGGGTTAAACCACAACATGGAATATTAGCATTAATTTTAATAGACATAGTGACAGCAATAATAGTGGAACAGTCCAAGTTGTTGACCAGAATTTCATGGTCAGGAGTCACCTAAAACACAAAACAAAACAACGGTTTCTGAATAAAATCTCACAGAACTTGCTAAGTATTAGATGAGAGACAACAGATGGATTCAGATAGAAAAAGGGGATATACAAGGAAAAAGGAGGCAATGTTGGCCGGCACTATAGGCAGAGTCTATCGGCACATCAGCTGCCTGCCTGCCTCAGGAGTCCTCCTTCCCGAAGGAAGAAAGTTTGCCAGTTCCAGTGCTATTTATTGTGGTAGGGCTGCCAACATTTTCCCTCTCCCAAAAGACAAAAAAGTGTGTATACACTGCACAAAACCCTTGAAATGGAATACCAGTCCCTCTGAACTCTTCAGAAACTACATCACTGACAATGGTGGGAAGATTTTACTCAGATCTTTCCCCATTTCTTTCAGCATCGATAACAAATACATCAATGTATCCCCAAAGGCCAGTACCTTGAGATTGAGACTTACTGACTAAAGCGGAAAAAAACGCTGGATTGTTAGTGTGTTCCCATTCATCATTACATGCCATAAAAACACGGAAATCTGCTTTTTTATAGTCCAGCATCATGACACCTATTTACTTATGAATTTAAAAGCAGTATAAATATTTTTAGCACATGAAATGCAACTATTGATCAAACATCCTTTACCATTTAAATGCATTTCTTCAGCAGATGCAAATCCATCGATTATACTAGAAACAACTCTTTCACAGCAGAGTGTGAGTCGCTCTTCATTCATATTTTATTAAACAGTTGTATCTATTACATGTGTGAAAGATTGCTTCAGCTGCTTATACAAGGCTTTTAAGCCAGAATAGCATTCCACTCAGCAGATGATACTGGAAAGCACTAGTTTAATTCAATAATTACTTCTTTAACTTTCTCATATTTCAATTTCAAGCTCAAAATATTATCTTTTATTAAAGATACAACACAAAATTGCCTAGTTATCTAGTTTTTCAACAGTGTGCTTCTTAGTACCAAGCACTTAAAACTAATTTAATCAATGTCTGTAGCCTTTGCTCTAAACGGTGCTTAAAAATAAGCTGGTTAACTCACATCCTCTAACTGACTTGTTTTGTACACCTAAGGAAAAAAAAATTTAAATCAGCTCCTAGCTGTATATCTGATCATGATGGAGCATCTGGACTGCAGCAACCTGGTCATTTATCCTTTTCCCCTTTCATTTCAGTAAGGGTGTATTTCAACAGTAGCCTTGGAAATGCCTTCTGGACTAGCAGACTCAGTTCTGTCATTTCTAGCATCAATTGCATTTACATTATTTACAATGATTTTACATTGACTTTTGTACCTTATCATCATCCTCAGTAAGTGACTGTGCAATCAAGCTTACTCATTAAAACATCTTTGGCAAAGGTCCTTTCTGTATAGTATTTTTAATTTAGTTTTTTTCCAGAGTATAATTTTTACAGCTTGACATTTATTATACAACCAAATTTGTAGGGCTTCAAAAGTGATTTATTTTTCAGACGTCTTTCTAACCTTCTAATTCAAGTCTTAATTTTGTAATTAGTTTAACATGAGAACATGAAATCTGTTTTTCACTCTAATCCTAGTGAATATTAGCTCAGAGGATTATTCTACCTAAGCTAGGAAGCATATATTTTCGGAATCAAAAGCAAGCTGTGGCAGGGAATATATCCAATACTGCTTGAAAATAGTTAATATCAGTCCACAGAAAGCTCCCAACTTCCTATTTCCAAAAATCACAATGAGAAGTTCACTACTTTTTCCAGACATCTTCAAGTAATTTGGTCTCTCTCTACAGTCCTCTGTATGCTGGTTTTGCTTTGGTGTTATCTAGCACCTAGAAATAAGCTAGTTAACACATCCCAAAAAAAGGTTCATTTTAGACATCCAAGAAAAATTCTTCCAAGACTCATCAAGACATCCCCCACAAGTGCCAGAGCTGAAATATATTGGGGGAAAAAAAGTTATTTAAATTCAACGGCTTGATCACATTGCAACGTGTTGATATTATTATAAATGTCTACGAAAATCACTACACTTTCATGAATCCTTCCAATTTAGTTGAATGAGTCTTTTTTAATGGAAAAACAGGGTTAATCAGTATTTCCCAGAAAATAACTGTAAATGTTGCAAAACTTGCTGAACCTAATCTATGCTTTAATCAAAATAAAAACTTTGCTAATATTTTATTCTGTACGGAAACCTTTCAGACATAATTCCATCCCTGGCACTGGGAACGTGCAAGTACTGCAAACTGTGTGGGGGGTGCGGGTTGTATATTTTTTAACTTAACAAACAAAACAAAACTATGCTGCTTCCTCTTCCATTGACAGTCTCTCCTCTATCATTAAAGCTCTTGAAAATGAGTTTGCCTCACTAGGCCAACTGGTACATCCCAGTACATCCCCATCCCACAGCAGGATGCAGCTAACTAATTGAAAATGCCTCAACACCAGTTTCTGACCAAACAGTAGCTCAGGAAAACCATGGTTGCTGCCAACCATGTATTCACCACATTGCTCAATTATATTAAATGATTCTTAGCGGGATGGGAACAGCATCCACAAAAGACAGTGGACCTGGGGAGCTGCACCCAGCCATCACCCAGAAGACAGAAGATACTCATGCCCAGGAGCCCAAGCTCATCCTTCTCTTCCTACCAGCAAGCTGGTATTATTTTGCCAAAGCCATACAGTCTTTTGAATGATTTTCAAACTGTCCCTTCCAGCCCCAGAAGGAGAGGGGCATATGGCGACAGATGTTCCCATCACCTGCAGGATTTCCTCTCACGATGCCGCTGCAAGGAAGAGCCAAAGCACCCTCCATGTGCCCACAGCAGCTGTGCTGTTGCTTTGTCACCAGCAACAGGGCAGGACTGAAAACCAGCCAAGGAATCAAAAAGGAACTATGGAAAAGTAACACGATATTTTCCCATCAGTAAGCTTCATAGTAAATTCACTTACAATTAAGGGAAATAATAGCACTCTGTAGCGGTCTGGCAGGAAGTACAAAATCATATGCATTATAAGCAAAGTTTTGATTTTCTTTGAATAAGAAGAGATGGTATTAAATATTACAGCCCCTTAGCTCAGCCAACACTGTAGAAACTTAGCATTGTTAAAATTAATCACATTTAATCATTTTCTATCCTGTATTAAGAACACACCCTTCTCCTGGGCTGTGTGATTCAGAGCACTCCCTCCCGCACAAAGGTTAAGATCCTTTTCTTTCTCTCATTGTGCCATAATTCTGATTTACTCTGGGAACTGGGGTTTCCCCAGCACAGTCCTGTGCCGCTGCCATCACTGCCTCCAGCAGAGCGGTGTGCCAGGGCACACGCTGTACTCCAAGTCCATGTAGCTGCTGGAATGGTCACCGAGAGGTTTGTCAGACAGAAGCAAACTGGAATAGTTCTCATCTTTCGCAGAAAGCTCGGCTCCTGCTTTAGTTTTAGGAATAGCAAGGCTGTTAGGGTAGCATTTAATCGCCTTCATTTCCCACTTTTATCTTACATTTAGTGTTCTGGTTTGTCTTTTCCTGCAGCAAGCACGATATTCAATTGGTTCTCTATTCAAGTGCACTGCATTCTCAGAGTTACATTTCTATTATAATTTAATTTTATTTTTGTGTGGTCTAGAGACACGACAGCAGCTAACCCAATTCATTCTTATAGATCATATTAGATGAATCATAGATGAAGATAAGTTTCCTAGGTCATTCAAGGTGAAACAGAATTTCAGATTTAATGCCTTCCTATAGGAGAAACAATACTTAGGTGACTATTGAACAAGTACTTGCAATAAATTATAACTAACATTGCACTGCAGAAGCAGTAGTAAAAATTGTAAGATACCGGTCTTTCAGATTTTGTGCTGCCCATATCTTACAATACAAAACCTTGCCCTGAAACGTACAAAGCACCGTATAACACTATGAAATCCCAGTGCTGATGAAACTGATTACCACCCACTGAAATGCCCAATTCCTCCCATGCCATCTTGTGTCTTTTTTTATTATTATTTTTTATTTTGCTGAGCCATCTACCTATAGTCCTAAAGTACCCACTTGTTAGTTTCTCCGCCTCAGCACGGAGGAGCCTTTGAATTTTTATTTCTCCTCTTTTTTTTTTTCCCTTTCTTACTCCTGAAGAGTAGCACATTCTCTAGTAAAAAAAAAAAAAGTTTTAGTGTGAGATAAGGAACACTAATTCATCAAATTACTTCAAGATATGTGCTTTAAACTTCTCAAGTTTATCCTATACATTTCCCAAACAAAATCTAGGGTAAATTGGGTAAGTTATTTTGTAGCGATGGTACTACAAAAACTCATTTTACAGAAATAAAAAAAACACAGTTTCATGGTGTAATGAAAAAGAAAGACAATTAAAGCTTGGCCAGAAATATCAACAACATATGCTTTCTATGAAGAGCATGCTGCAGGAACCAACTCATCTCCATGAATAAGCATTTACTCATCCTTCCTTGTTAGCAGATACATATGCCTACTTGTCCTGTAATTTAACACCGAAGGCCAAATAAGATGATGTAATTCATCATTTGCTGAATGAAACAGAAATTAACCATTTGCAAATTTTTTAATTAAAACGATTTTTCAGAGAATGCCAACATTAATTTGAATTGACTCCAGTTATTATTCTGCTTATTATTTAGAAGACTACAAAGCTTATTCAGTGATACTTCATTTTGACACAAAAAAGCTACAATGCAAAACTGAAACCAGAACAATCATCTTCAACAGAAAGACAACATTAATAGCAGCAACCAATGACAAAATAAACTGCAGATCTAAGCAATGGCTAATCAAACCTAAGAGGATTTACCTAATTAATCCTGTGTTGCACAGCTATCCAGATTGCTTTTCAGTCCAATCCATATTGTAACTACTCATTACCTACTCTTAGCTTTCTAGAAACAAAGTGATGTGTCACATAACAAGCTAAATACTATTACCTATTTTTGAACTGGTTTAAATGCATTGCAAGAATAGTTCTAGAACTCCATACTGTTTGGAATTAGTTTCTTTTTTAAAATGGTAACTGTAAAAATTAATTATTTGGACAGCAGTATTTGCCTTTAGAATGGAATCTGTCTTTTAAAGAAAACTGGAAAGAAGACCCTTATGCCTGCGTACTTCTTAAGTTCATCAAAGCAAACTTACAGGCTAACAAAAAGTGTACTGTCAAAGAAACCCACATGGTTACAGCTTAAAGGCTGCTCTAATTGATAAATTTAAAATATCTGACAAAGAAGCTTCAGAATGTGGCAGGTGTGTGTCATGTATAGTTTCACTGTCTAAGTAAAGCAAACATATGAACAGATTAAAAAAACAGATTAAGTGTTTTATAAGCTACTGCTAGCCTACACTAGCCAGCTGAAGGCTTTAAATAATTTAATCCCTTCAGCAACTGCCAGTCCCAACTGCACTACTGAAACAAGGTCTGAATTCAGTTTGATACCCAACAGGTGCAGTCTAATACTGCTTCCTTAATTCAGCTACTGATCTACGTTTATGCTTGCAGAGGACACCATATTCTTAAATTCACCATGGCATTAATTAAATTAGTCTAAGTGCTCTTGTTTTATCCCATCTTATACTATCAAATTTACCTCAGACAGTACTCTGTTTCTCTCCCCTCCCTTCTAGAAATGCTTTTCATGCCAGATGGAAGACATAGCTCTTAAAAAGCTTTTAAAATAGATTTTTCTTTGTATACAACATATAAAAATACAAAATAAACTGGGTAAACTGAACAATATAAAACATTTAATACTGATATTAGTATCTTGAATTTTAGTATTTAGAAGTGGAAGGAGGTATATAAAGTCTAGTGGCAAACAGTCTCTAAAGACTGTATCACTACTTGCACTCAGTCTCTTTGGATAATGCAGGCAATTTAAGTTGCCCCTGATACAAATAAGCTATTTC
The DNA here is from genome assembly GCA_013399475.1 of Chauna torquata. Taxonomy (NCBI): domain Eukaryota; kingdom Metazoa; phylum Chordata; class Aves; order Anseriformes; family Anhimidae; genus Chauna; species Chauna torquata. The sequence continues at coordinate 309,393 of VXAL01004263.1, forward strand.
TCATTTTGATATGCTTATTTTTACCAACATCTTCTAGCAGCACAAACTAATGTGTACTGCCAAAAGTAATAATTTACCAGCAAAAAACAAAAAACAAGTCAAAGTAAAAAGGCAGCAGTACTATGAAGCTTCTACTAATAGTAATGTGGATGAGTTTTTCCCCATCCTTCTCCTTAAAGTCAGGGGCAGTTTTAACAAAGTGCAGAGAAATGCTGCCTAGTACCCTACTTCTCACAAAAGTTTTAAGGCTAACCTATATTTTTCTACAGTCACAGGACAATAGAAGAGGAAACTTCCCACTGCCTTATCTTCCCTCTGGCAATAGAGCTGGAAGATGAGACCACTCAAGGCACAACTTCCTTTCCCTTTCTTGCAGCCTGGGACACGTTCATACTTGGGATGCGTACAGAGAGTTTTCTCTCAAGCAATTAACCATCATGTTTGGCATATGCAAAGGAGAGGACAGCAATACCTTTTAACGCAACCTTAATTCAAAAATTTTGCATGCTAAAGTAGTGAGCCAGCAGAGAAGCAAAGCCAGCTCAGATAGCAGATCATAATTCAATGTCATTCATTCAATCAATCCTATAATATGCCATGTAGGCTTATGAAAATGAAAACAGATTAAATGAACAGTAAAACAAAATATTTTCTTAAATCCCAAGCTGCTCAATATAATAATAGCTAGCCAAAAATGTAAAGATTCTCATCCATAAAAAATGTCTTATGACTACAACAGAAAAACCCTGAACTTCAGTCCACCAGCACAGATTTGAATTTCCAATAATTCTGCCAGCACATCAACAAACAATACTCTAAAGTGTATTAAAAGTATCTTTGAAATCAGCTAGAATATGATTATTTCCAGTTTTGCATATACAGAAAATAATTATTAACCAACAGCTATTCTTCTGATTATGTGAATTAATTTGTATAGTGTCCATACATGCTCTATTTTAAAACTGAATGCACTGAATTTTGTATTTTGTTTCATCATTCATCTTAATGTCAATGTAATGCAGTTTTATTATCACTTAGCGTTCACACTTGTACTTTAAGACACTAAGTGAATGAATTTTTTTGAAGCATAGAGAGGTATATTCAGATCTAATGATATATTTTTTCCTGGAATTTAAAAATCAGGTTCAAAAACACCTATTTCAGGATCATGACTTTTCAAAGAAGGAAGAGTCAGGAGGGCAAAAAGGACCAGAAAATATACAGCAGACAGACTGTGGGAAGGCTCAGTCAGTGATAGCAGTATTTTATTAATAAAGCATAGAGTAAAAAAATTAATTCAAAGTCCCTATATATTATATACCCTAAATATTTTAAGTTATTTGGTATTACTTTAGTCCTGTAAAAATGTATTTACATGAATGACTCTTAATCATGTGAATAATTGCTGCATAAGAATTCCCAGTGTAATCTTCCAAGGACATGAATTTGCAGAATCAGAAATTGTTAAGTATTTAATGTATATGATGCTAATCTATGCTCCAAAAAGAAAAGCATGGCACTGCAGTGGTAAAATACTTTACTACTCCAAGGAGTCTTGTGGAAAAAGTTTTTTTTATGAACACACTCCTCTGCAGAGATACCCAGTAGCATTAGGTGTGTGAAAATTATCATGATAAAAAGATTAAAACAATTAGCCAAACACCCAAAAGATCTCAAAATAATAATAAATGATGAGGCAGTTTAAATTCCAGGCTTTGTGATTTTAAAGTTCACTTCTTTGTTCTCTTTTCTAAATCTGTTATGCAAAAAGAAATAATAAAACTGAACTTCCCATGTATTTTTCAAGAAGAACAAGATTTAGAAAAAATATCAGCTGCTGTGAAACTTAGAAGAGAATCTCAAGATCTGCCTGCTGCCTTTCAGCAGAAGGCATTGCAGCCTTTCCCTTCCACACCTTGTGGAAGATTGAAATTGGAGACAGAGTCATCTAGGTCCTCCTGCCCATCCACTTTCGGGCAATGCTTGTCTCCACGTATATATTGCAGGAGAAATCAATACTCTTTCCTATTTGCTGCGTGTGAAGTGTACACAACACTCATGGTAGCTCTTCTATCACCTGATGTATTTGCAGAGTCTGGCCTCTCATTGAAAGCAGCATTCTAAATACATTTTTCTCTCTCTGTTAAGCTATTTGTGTTTTATTGTGCTGTAGATTTGCCTCCAGAAGAGTACTGATATAAGACAGAAAACAATATTACTTGCTAGAGGCAGACATGATCCCAACAGACATAGCATAAATTTTCCTCAAAGTTCTGCCACTGTACAGTATTACTGACTCGCCATGTTTCTGCTATTCTGGTCCTGGGAAAACTCACAGAGAAGCTGCCAAACTACCATGATACAGCGATGTGGACAAACGTCCAAACCAGTTCCCATGCATGCTGCTTTGCTATATTGCAAAATATAAATATCCTTTTACTGTATCAGGATTATTTTATGAAAGCCTTTGGCTTGTCATCTAATCCAGATTTGTTTACTGGAGATAAAGTACTTTGCCCTTCATCATTCCATGGAAGAGCAACAGTTGGTCTATGTTCAGACTTGGAAGAAATCACAGCCTGAGAAGAGTCAGAGCAATTTAAGATTGCAGTGGTGGGAATGCACAAACCGCTGCTGTACTGTATCTTTCTTGGACCCATTTGTCAGCACCTTGGATTGTAAGAATTTCTATGGGAACAGACAAGACTTTTCTAGAGATTCCTCATTTCATGACAGATATTTTGCTATAAACTAAAAGGTGTCTCTAAATTGGCAAATAATACTGTTTGCCTTTGTACAGCATCTTTCTTCTAAGCCTGCAAACAATTTTACAAATACACATCCATGTATTTTAGTAGACAGAATTTGTCAGAGAAGTGCAGTGTAGAGAAATCCAGCTCTGTCCTACTTGTGTCAATGTGAACTTGATCACTAGTCTTCTGAAGCCAATGGTGAAGTCTCAAGTGTCTGTTACATCCCTGTAACAAGTACTAATAAGCACAGGTTAATTATTAGCCTCATTTTAGGGACACTGGAAATAAGATTAGGAAATCACTGCCTATTCTCTTTGGTTTCTCATCTTACGCTCAATCATCTCAGCATAACTGTCTTCTTGTAGTGAAATAAATGATAGGACTAATATCTGTCATATGCAGTTTCTTGTTTCGCTCCCTCCAGAGGAAGAAAAGGTAATGTTAATACCCCTTGCACTTAGGAGAGAAAGCGGTTAGCTTTCTGTTAATTCTTCGTTACTGTGAGAATTAATTCCAACGGCAAGCAGCAACCCCCCTGTTGTCAAGGGATGGTAAGTGATATGTAGTAAGCAATACACAGAACATAAGTAGTGGTCTGTATTCAGAATTGCATTACTGCAACAAAAGGTATTACACCAAATATTAACCTAAGCTGTACGACTTCATGTATTAGCACAGCCCTGGAGCCTGCAACTCTGTTAACAGACACGATGGAGAACACCCAGGATATATATTTGCTCATTACACTTTCTTAGGGAAAGAAGTATCACTGGTTGCATGATCTAACCCTCCTCACAAAAACCCTTACGGCTTCCTCACTGTGACACAGGTCACCAGATAGGTACGACATATCTAATTCTAACCAGCTAACTCGTATAGCACCCACTCTATATGAACGCACGTGATCACTGAATTTTTCCTGAAACCCATCCCATAGTGGCCATGTGGCTTTTGTGAGCACTCTGCTGTCAACCCAGCCAAGCCCACCCTCCATGCAGCAAGCAACAAAGCCCCGCTAAAAGCCTAGCGCAGACAGAAAATTCTTCTGAAAGGAGGCAGTCTTGGTCACTTGCAAAGTGGGGCAGAGGATGGAAGTCTTCAAACTTAAAAGTGTAATTTCTTAGGTATCTAGCACTCAGAACCAGTACTTTCCTTTCCGCCCCCATATTTTTCTGCTGAAGCTCTACCTCGTTTTTCCTCTTCAGCATTTGTACCCAATTGTATTTTGTGTGTGTGTGTTTAGGGTTTTAATCATCACCTACTTTGGGGCATTAAAAGATTCTGAATCATCCCACCTTCTGGGAGATTAGTAAATCCAGTGATTACCAACAAAAACACTGCTGAACACCATTTAACCATGTTAATTATTCAATTAAGAAATATGCTGGAGTCATCAACAGGACATTTCCATTTAATGGCTAAATAGAAAAGTCTTTCAAAATTGCTCTAAAGCAATTATTTTAAAATTTGTTTTCCAGAGCTAATCTTTCTCCTGCACCTACTTCCTGGTACAATAAAATATGTGCATGGAAGTCAGTGGATGTAACAGCCTATGAAGAAATCGCTTAAGAGATATGGAGGCTTGCCTTGGACACCCCAGCTAAGATGAAGCCCTCATACGTACCCCCCCTCCCCACCTTTTACAATACATTTTGTTTCTACCTAATCTTTCTAGACACGGGGATGCTGCCACATTACTACAGAATCACAGAATCACAGAATGGGCAGGGTTGGAAGGGACCTCTGAAGATCATCCAGTCCAACCCCCTGGCCGAGCAGGATCACCTAGAGCACGTTGCGCAGGATGGCATCCAGGCGGGCTTTGAATATCTCCAGAGAAGGAGACTCCACAACCTCTCTGGGCAGCCTGTTCCAGTGCTCTGCCACCCCCACAGTAAAGAAGTGCCCCCTCATGCTGAGCCGGAACCTCCTGTGTTTCAGTTTGTGCCCATAGCCTCTCATCCTGTCTCTGGGCACAACTGAGAAGAGACCGGCTCCATCCTCTCGACACCCTCCCCTCAGATGTTTATATACATTAATGAAGTCTCCCCTCAGTCTTCTCTTTTCCAGGCTAAACAGGCCCAGCTCTTTCAGCCTGCCCTCGTACGACAGGTGCTCCAGCCCTCTAATCATCCAGTAGCCCTCCTCTGAACTCGCTCCAGTAGCTCCATGTCCCTCTTGTACTGGGGAGCCCAGAATGGACACAATACTCCAGGTGTGGCCTCCCCAGGGCTGAACAGAGGGGGAGGATCACCTCCCTTGACCTGCTGGCAGCACTCCTCCGAATGCACCCCAGGATCCCGTTGGCCTTCTTGGCCACAAGGGCACACTGCTGACCCATGGTCAGCCTGCTGCCCACCAGGACTCCCAGGTCTCTCTCTGTGTCTATTATCCTGACACTTCCTGTTTCAGTATTTCAGACGCACAGTTATGATGAGGAAGAAAATTTTTAGTTTAAATCAAGCTGAGGACTACCATGAATTCAGAGTCTTTAGAGCAATTTCTCCTCTTTCTAGCACTTTTGTGCTTCAGCCTTTATTTTCCTTCCACTTTTTAATCTTCCTTTTGCAGTCAGAGTGCCTATACGTTGGCTTGCCATCTGACTACAGTCTCAAATAAGTTGGCTGACAAAGCTGGTGGGGAAACCCAGCAGTAGGTGGAAGACTAGGCTGGAAGGAGCCCTTTCCTAACAGGAATTAGAAACTCAGCCAATACACTCACTGAAATATGCTTTCTCCCAGGTCTTTCAAGCTGGTCTTAAACTCTTATATGCCCTCATACTTCATCACCATGGCAAATTAAACTACACCAAAACACCTCCAAATCCTACTAACAAAAACCTGAGTGCATTTCAAGGGAACCTTTCATCTCTAGGAACTGTTTGTGGAACCCAGGGTGGAAAGTGTTAGGCAACACACAGTGGTTTGCCAAGTAAGTAATTTTGAAATTAGCTACCTCAACAACCACCACTACATGGAGATCTCACATTACCCTTCCGAGGCTGACATTCTCCAAACATCTAGCCACTATAAATAAAAGTGCTCTAGAACACAGGATCTGAGCAGAGTACACATCTGGAGGCATAGCCTGTATAGGCAACGACTTGCAAAGCTTTCCCACCCTTTGTATCTTCAGGATTTTCAGGAGGACTTTCAAATGGAAGCCACCACAGAACAGTGTTTACACATACCCTACTTCAAGGAAGGAAAAGAAACTATTTGCTCCTATCCAAGACAGCAGATGGTGTATGCAGGAGGTCTGTCAGTTCAGCATGCCTCCCAATTCCAGTCACACTCTGCCCATCTCGCCAGCAAGAGCAACATGACTGTTCAAGTACAAAACGGACTCTGGGGGACACAGCAGACGAATGGTAGTCAGCTGGACCTGGTGCAAACAAAACGGGTACTGTTAAAGGGGCCTGTCATACATATTTGTATGCATATTTTTATACATACAGATATATATACACACGTGCTTTAAAATATGAAACAAGGGTGAATATATAAGCTTCAGACTTTCTATTTTCAGGTGCATTAACATCTGCTCTACAGACGCAGAAGGCTGTAAAGGTTAGACAAACAACTATATGCTACTTATGACTTAATATGAAGGAACTGTGTCTGCTGCCTGTCTCTGGAGACTGTTCTTTCACTTGGGGCTAAGTGAAAAGGTTTCCGTTTCCTATCTATTTCTAGCCAAATGTACAAGCTGTTACTTCAGCAGACCACTTCAACTATCACAACTGCATTTGTTCAGAACACAGTCATATCTTCTGTCGGGTCGCTCTGTGCCTCTGTGAGGCTAGCATGGACAAAACACTGTTCCATGAAGAAATTTCTCCATACAAAACGGCAAAGTTACTCTTCCCAGTCTGATGAGGTAATGCTTCTGCTCAACCTTCAGCATCAGACCTTACAGGTAAAAAGACTACCATTTGGTAAAGCCACCCCCCCTCCACCAGCTTCTTACAGCCTTCAGGTCAGCTGATGAGCAGCACTTCCATTCTCTCCTCTATCCAAAGCAGATATGCAGGGCAAAAAAGTGAAATGCAAATATTTCAAAAAAACTTAAAGCATTCTTTTAACATATTATTTCCATCTCCATGTTCTTTTCTCAGTCATTTAGGGGCTTTAACTAAGAAGAAATAAAAACTAAGCAATTCTCAACCTAGCACCACTGTGTATGTTGATGGCAGACACACCCCAGTGACTTGTTTTTATGAGAGTTGCACAGTAGTCTGTGTGCTGTCTCAGTAACAACTCCTGCAGTAGGTAATTAGGGCACAATTTAATGAGTACCATGGCACATAGTCTGTAGTCCTAAAGCTACTGTAGTAGTGGCTGGGATGTGGCTGTTTACTTGTTACCCTGACGTTTACAAAAAGAACATGAAGCAGACTGTCACCCATGACAGACGTGCAAACCCCAGTGCTGTGCGAAGCAATGTGACCCAGTTACTGGCACAAATTATACCACAAAAATGACCACAGTACGTGTATCAAGTTTGGTCTTCTTTCTAAACATCATCTCCATTTCCTTTTATACTCTGTCTGAAGTCATATTATTAAATCAAGTGTTGTGTAAGAAAGAAGATACATAGAAAACAAAACAAAGGCTAAAAAAGCTTCCCTATTCTTCCCAATGGCTCATAAGATCTTGCAAGAAAAGCATCCCACCTCAGTATCTATTAGACTAGCAAAGTTTTACAGCTCCTGAACCAAATTCTGGATTTCCCAGCTGAATTGCTAAAGGAGCTAGCCTAGAGTAAAGAAGAACCGGTGAACTGCAAGCATACACACCATCAGCACCACACAAAGACAGCAATGAAAAAAGCAGGGCAGATGCTTTATGAATACCAGGGATAGATGTGTCAGGATTCTCAAAAGATGGTACGGAAAGTTTAAAAAGTAAAGAGACAAGCTAATATACCTTCTGCTGCTTTTACCTCTTTTGCTCTTTGTAACTGGAACCTTGTTTATAAAAGCGGTTTATTTCTCCCTGAAGTCAAACAGCCTAGGCACATGCCACACCAGTCTGGACTGACCGCTTTTATTTTATTTTTTTGCTGGTCTAGAAACAGTCCGAGGATGGAGGCCAGAGAGCCAATTCAATAATCATCTTATCATTTTTTCCAAAGAGAATGTTTGATAGCCGGTTACCAAAAAGATTTGAAGGGCCAATGGGTGTCAAAAATATGATCTGCTCTGGAACAACTGCAGCCCCTCTTCACATTTTTATACTAATTCTCAGGGACAAGAAGATGTTATTCTTGCAGCTAGGAGAAAAACACAACAGCCTATAAGATCTGATAAAACTGATGTGCAGAAAAGCGTTGCACTCAAAACAAGACAGCTGCTTTGAGTATACAATAACACCCTTTTGCAGCCAAAGTTCTGCAAATTTCAAGTGATTCTTTACAGCAGTCTACTAATAAGATCTTTGTAGTTTTACAACTGATTTCTCTAGGATCAGTATTTAATCCAAAGACAAGGACAATAAGAAGAAATAAGGATCCTACAGTCAATATGAAATGACAGCCACATGGAAAGCACAAACTCTCCAGATGGTAGGTCCGGACTTACCCCTCCTGTACTTATCGCTATCCTGGTATGGCTGTTTATTTTTATAGTACTTTTCAAATTACACTCCAATTTTAAGAAGCATTCATTACTCTTTAATTACAGCTGGATTTGACTGTAAATTTCAGTCATGGTCCAAAAAGAGTCTACATTTTGAAGGAGGGAGGATAAGCAGTTCCTTCCTTACAAGTAGACAGGCTTTGATATGTTGAAGATCACAACTTCGTATCTTACAACTTTTTATTTACAAATTTTGACAAAGGGAAAGCAAAGAAGGGCTATTATTCTTTCCTACACTAATAACTTTGCAAACTGGTGATCCTCCCCTGAGCACGTACTACCTGCTTTAGCCTATAGCAAGTTTCATGCTTACGTGTTTTGACACTGCACTATCAACAGTATTTCTGACTTTTTTTTTTGGATATGCCCCTCGACACTTTTTTTTTTTTTTTAAATAGAAACAAAATGCATTAGTCCCTAAAGAGAACTACACAGAATGCCAACCAATGAGATCTCCTCTTCACCCCCAGTAAGAAATCTGGGCAAGTCCTATAAAGGATATTCTACAGTTATTTACAGGTACTGACCACAGAAAAGTAACATGAACCTTTCTCTGAATTTCATCATTTTAGTGTTTCCTGAAGAATCTCCTCACCTTTTTATTTTCATAATATAATTGGAAAATGTATTTACTCACAATCTTTTGGAAATAAGAAGGTAATTATTTTAATGGAGTCCTACATATTAAGGTAATCATTTCCGAATTCAGAAAAAAAATATTCTTAAAGTACAAGGTAAAATAGTTTCTCTCAAATTTGTGTTTCATTCCTCATTCTGACATTGTCGGAATTTCTCAGTCATTCGTTGTTCACTGTCACTCAGATGTTTTAAAGAAATAGATGGCAATGCTACCAGAAAGCTCTCTCAAATATCTCTGAGACAACAGCCTATCACCTTAGATGTATGCGACTTACGATCCACTTTTGGTAACAGTTCAGTTTATTTTCTAGAACCCCATGTCAAGTAACCGACCTATGAGAAGAATGTGTAAGCAAATGGTCCAAGCATACAGAAACAATAGTGCCAACCCAAATAGCTCCTAAGGCCTATCTGAACTAATACGTATTTTTAATATTATTAAATACTTTTAACGGATCTTTTAAAAAACAGATTTCCAGATCTAGTACTGAACTTGCCTGTTCACCCAGCCACCTCATATCTCGGCTTTATAAATACCCTTTTTTATGTTGTCACCGTCATGTGCTATATGGCCTCGTTTTTAATATTAGACACAAAAATCAGAATGAATTAAATACATTCAACTAAGTTAACAGGAGAGGGATAAAACCAGCTTTAACAGCTCTTAACCTCTGTTTTTCTTCTGAGGACTTTGAAGAGATAAGTAAACATGTTTTCAAAATTTATCATGATCATAAGGGTCATTTCTGACCATACCAACTATATTTACAACAGTGACTTCTTCCTCATTACCTCTTGGTGTTAACTTACATTTCTCAGAGTTCTCACTTTTGTAGTGCATGCAGCAGTGTCTTCCCCTACAGATTTGAATATATTTGAAAAGAAAAGATATGCAATGATTTGGTAAATAGCTTTGGCACAGTTCTCTAACACTGGTAACTAGTACAAAGAGCTAGCTTCTGCAAGAAAAATATGGAAGGGAGCAATAATTTATAAACCTATGAATTCACAAAGCAAACCTGAAAAGGAGGATAGCAAAAGGAAGGAATAGGATTCATTATGAAAAACAGCAAGTAATAGTAATAAAGGGGTATTATAAGAATGAGTCATACAGGAAAGGAAGAAACAAAAAGCCAAGTCAAGGATAAAGATACAGCTGAAAAAAAAAAACATTGAGCTAGACAACATACCCAGCGCATTAAACTTTTTAACTACTCTAACACAACCAGCCAAACCTGCTGTCTTTCAGCTTTTCTAAACATGATTACATCCTTTGATGAGCAAATAACTTACTAGACACTATTATGAGTGCCATCCTTCAGTCTATTACATGCACACTGTCATCAGTTAGCCTATCGTACTCCCTAAACATTTGTCTTCATTATGTGAACCACAAAGTCACCTATCCCATGCTTTTCAACAGGATTAATGTCCTTCCATAATACCATGCTGTTGATAATTTCCATGCTGCTGCCATGCCCTCAATCTCACCAGCACACAGACAAATAGAGCTGCTGGTTCTGTGTTTCCAGGAAGACCATAGCATACCACATTATTTCTAACATGCACCTGAAAGAAATTAAGGAGTAATGTCTGTTTATCTGGGGGACCATGGGATAAAGGAGATCCTTGAAATTAATTTCTCAATAATAACCAAGTCAATGTAGGGTTAGGTCATTATATGACATACAAATGGATTCTGTTCTCCCTAATTACTAGGATAGAGACCTGTTGCTCTTTAGGCATTCAACGCTTCTGCTAGGAGATAGCAATGGGAGCTTCAGGAGCTGTTTTAGAGCTGAAATGCGCAGAAGAATCAGCAGCAACTTCATGGGACTTTGTCACACAGACCCGCAGACCAAACTGGTTCTGTTCTGATAGGCCAGTGACTCCTTCATAGGCTACTTAACACTTAGCAACATGAGCACATACTGCAGAAAGTACATTTTGATAAAAATATGTTTAAGCCACAGCAGGTCCAGAGCTTTTTATACGTATGGAGGGAGCTTTGTGAGCTTGTTCCCTGGTACTTTTAGCATCCAAACAATAGCCCAAAGGTTTGTTTCTATCATTCTTTAACAACGATTCCCATATTACTGCAGATCTGCTGGCAATATGTTTGGAACTGGGAAAGATACAGTTGTTGCAAGGAGCACTTGGACTTCCAAGGTAATTAGCACTGACAATATTCCCAACACTGATATGTTTGTGTGGATTTCATTCCACAACTGTGCAGGGATACATACATCCTTCCACTCTTTTAATTTCTAAGAAAATACAGAAATAAAAAGGAAAGTCGTGGGATTCATTCACTTCAGGTCTAGCTTACACATGCATTCCAGTGCATGAAGTCTCTGTGTACTTCTGATACACAGCAACTATTGTTCTGTTGCTTCAAGGAACAAAACCAGGACAAACTATTATAAGAAGAGTGGTAACGGAAAGACTGAACAATGAGAAAAAGGCAGATCACTCCTCGTCAGGGAGCAAACAAATAACAAAAATCCATGACGCACTTGATGGTGTATTAAATCATTCCAGGATCATTACATTTGGTGTAACAACACATGACAAAAACTGCTTCATGGTCCATCCAGTAGTTCACCACTAAGGGTTCCAAGTGCCTCACTCTCCAGAAGTATTTGATAATGTATGCCATAACTGGGGAGGAATTCCCCCCACCCCTACCCCCCAAGGAATCATCCTCAGATAGTCTCTGGAAAATTACTTCTTGCAACAAGAGCTAATATGTAAATATGACTTCTGCAGGACATTCCCTTTTCCACCTCATTGCCCTCAGTATGCTAATAAAATGAGAAGACTTTTCCAGAGCACACACTCATCCATTCATTATTTAAAAACTGTCAAAATAACGCAAGGAAAAAAATAACAAATATGTAAGTAGAACAAATCTTACATTACAGTTCATTTCATGTTACAAGTACAATCAATATGTAATTAGAGCTGCTTAGAAGAGGCAATACTTCTCAGATTGTTGACCAGAAGGATATTTTTCCTATATTTATGCTGAGACATTTCCTTTAATAAGACTTCAAAGTGCAATGTTATGCTATTTTAGAAAGGAAAAAAAAAAGTAAATTCTACTTTAGCATGTGGTAGCTGAGCTGAAGTGTCGTGACTGAGGTTCAAAAGCAGTAACTTCACTGCTAACTACAGGTTTAGCAAATTAAGAAAATTTAAAAGCACCTCCTTTCCTCTGTGTACCTATTAATTTGCTAAAAATAGCGCACATCTAACACTTGAAATCACGTTTGTTTGTTTGTTTTTTACTACAGAACACAGCTCTGTTAACACAAAGCCTGACTTCTTAGAAAAAAATCCTGGCACTGTCAGCTTACATGAAGTGCAAATTTAACTGTCTGCTTGCGTGATCTAATCACCATGGTACCCAAATGCTTTATAGATAAATACAAAAACATAATCCTTCATTCAAAGGGCATGAGATCTACCAAGGTAAATTTACACGGGGATGAACTCAAAGAGAGCTGTTACTCGAAGTGCAGCATGCAGGTCTAAATCTGGACTAGTTAACTTCACCAGTATGAGGGAGTTTGCAAAGAAGTCAGAAACATTAGTTATTTCTTCAAAATAACCTTAGATAACCATGTATTCTGGCAGTAGCTGCATTAGAGACAAGCATAGCTAAGGTAGGACACAGTACAGACACAGTAGGCTTTGAAGGTGGACTGAGGCAAGGAGTATTTTGTGGATCAAGTTGTCTAGCCTACACCACAGATGTGAAGAGAGGGGCTGACTGCTGTTCTAGCACCAGGAAGGTACTGGTATTTAAGGTTCATGAATCAAGCCTGCCTAAAATAAGATTGAAACAACCCAGAACTTTGGTTTCTTTTACACCGCTTCTATGTTTCTGAGGGTTTCTGATACGCTTGGATCACAAAACCAATTTTTGTTTCGTAATACAAGGAAATAAACTCAGAAGAAAGATTGATTGATTCTTATGTAAACCCGTTTCCTGGAGCTGAGCTTTCAAGTAAAACATCAAATACTATAGTCACATAGCAACCTCCCCACCCCCAGTACAGGTAGACTGGTTGGCCAGTTCCACCTTTCCTGTTTCTCTAGGCTACACAAACACGGCACTTGAATAGTAGGATTCATGTCAGCAGGGCTTCCTAGCTTTGGGTAACTTGTACTTAAGAAAACAAGAGTTCTACCCAGAACAGCCCGAGGTGGAAACCTGTGATGTTCTATGTTTATGTATTCCAACATATTATGAAAATGAATAACACAATGTCTTAGAAACTTACTTTTACACCCTCATCTTACGATGACTGGATTATTCAGCTAAGTAGAAAGCATCTAAGTACAAGCAACGCTATGCTTAGTCAATTTTTATTTGCAATTAATCGCTAGTGTTTTTGAATCACCCCAGTATTATTTCCAATAATCACAATTAACACAAAATTTTGTATCACTGATACAAAAGTCAGAAATTACTGCAAGCCACATTATGCTTTCGAAAGGTTCTATGTATTCACAACCAGGATAAAGATACACCAGAAAACAACCGAGGCTGAACACCAGTACACAGAAGTGTGCAACACCAACTACAAACAAGTGTGTTCCGCCCCACCTCACGTTGTTCTCCTCTTTGTTGGATGACAACTCCTATGCTGAACACTGAATTTCCCTCTCTGATTTCTAATCACCCTTTGACGCCAGATCTTTCTTCCGTATGCTTCTGTATAAGGCTAGAAACCCTTATTACTGCTTTGAGTACTAATACCTTTAAAACCAGGATGCACGTGACTTTCTAAAAGAAGGCGGCGTTAAAATACTTTAAAGCGATTCACTGCCGCAAGCTGCGGCTCACGGCAAGATTCACAGAAAGGCACTCCCGATGCTGAAGAGCAGCGCGGCTGGACAAGCGCTCGCCAGCCGGGCACGCCGCGCCGCCAAGCCAGGCGGGGCCAAGCCAAGNCCTCCCGGGCGCGCCCCGGCGCTGGGCACGGCTGCGGGAAGAGACCGGCCGCCGCGCCGGCCACGAAGCGCACGTCAACCGCTCGCCAAACACTTGGGTCACAGTCAAACGCTCACAAACCTGAGAACGCTGCCGCCAGGGAGCGGTGCCGCTGCGCTGGCAGACGCTGCCTCACCTTTTCCCTCCAGCCGCGCACGCTGCACGCCCGGCGCGCTCGGGACGCGGGGGCTCGCCGCAGGTACGCTGCCAGCGGCACGCCCGCAGACATCCGTCCGCGAATCTTAAGCAAGAAACGGAACCCTGCCTCTGATATCCAGCTGTCGGCTTAAACTTCCAGCACGATTTTCACCTCTTAATCTTTCAGCACTGAAACACAGTTTTAAAGGGAGAGATCCAGCTTCAGATTTCAGTTCATTACGGTAAACTTCCCAAAGAACCCAGGAGGCAATATAAATCCCTGTTGATAAATACTAACACGGATCCAGAACAGCAAGCAGCAGCATAGAAAGAGAACTGCTTCTCCCGGAAAAGACCACTAAAGATCCTGGAAAAAATAAACAGAACAAGACCTAGAAAAATTTGCTTAACGTAAATGTGGATTACTATACTTTGCTTGGAAAGCTGAAAAGCTGCTTACAAAAAAATAAAATAGGCAATACTATGTTAAATAACATTAAATGATAGCCAGTTCAAGCAAATGAATTGATGTTGGGCAGACGAGAATTCAGCCCACAATTTTAATATCTTATTATGCTGCTAAAATGCGTTACTGCAACTATGCAGTTTGCTACAATTATTTTGTACTATTCACCCTAATCATTCACTAATCCATGTGTTTGCTTTCTGCTTATTTACTAAATTTCTAAATCGGTTTCTCTCCCTTAAACTAATTTTAAAGCCTGACAAAATTTCTCTATGCTCCCCAAAAGCAACTCTGACTGCATTACACCCTCATCATTTAACACTGCATGTCATTGATTCCCTCCTTCTAATTTCATAACAGACTGTGATCATGAAGCCCGATTCACTGGGTAACAGGAGACGCAACTTCCCACGCTGACACAACTTACGTTTCCATACCTGTAATCTAGATACTTTTCCCGACACATGACCCCCTCTCTATGCACGTTCCTTACGGTAAGCCTCTACCCAGAGGATAAGTACCAGCACCTCAGACACTGGAACAACACTGGCACGCATACTGTATGCCTAAACCAGCCTTCTTGCCCAGATTGCCTACAGTAGTCAAATGGAAAAGATAACAACGGAAGGCGTGAGTTGGAGAAAAGGCAGAGCTAGAACAAAACAAGACATTTCCTCCCGAACTACCGATGGTACAAGACCACTGCCATCTCTGGCAACACAGAAGTGGCAACAGATCCCACTCCTTTTCAACATATTGTTTTCTATATTCCAAACCCAACAGTGCCTGTATCAGTCTGACTCTAATGTAAGGAGCACACAGCTCGCTACTGCAGTCTCCTACTTCAGCAGCTGTATCTCATGTATATAGAGCAAAGGAAGCCTCACGGCTTTCTGTAGTGCTGTGCTGCACCTGACACAGTGATCAGGGAGAGAAAATGACCAGAAAAATTTATTTCAGAGTACTACTCAGGCAACAGATCTGACGCCACTGCTCCTACCATTCACAATGTTGATGCAAATGGTTTCATATGCTGACATTCCTGTCAGCTGAATGGTCCTTACAGGACACCATCTCCAGCGGAATGCTGCTGCATTCTCCTCACTGCCCATATCCCCATGGCTACTTCCTTCTCTCTTCACTACAGACTCCAGCAGTACCAGTACAGAGTGCAAGAAAACAAACTTAGCAAAGCTTATTAGCTTGGGTTTTGCTTCCTTCCTCATCTTTGCAGTTGATGTAACCAATTAGCGAGACACACCTCGCTCTAGAACAGTGGATGTCAAACAGGGAGCAAAACCCGTCTGGCAGAAACATGAATTTCATTCTTAATTATGGCCTATGGAAATACATATTTAGACTACCTTTTTCATTCAGTTCACAGAATCCCCATGGTGTTGTCAATTACAAAAGCCAAAGGATAGATTATGGGCTCTGCAGCTGCACTCACCTCCTGCAGAATTCAGTTGAGACAGCAGTGCCCACCATCACCCCTGCCTATAGCAAGATAGGGTCTCTCAGTTTTCAGCTCAACATGCTGTCGCCCCACCTATGCTGAAATCCATCCTAGAGGTGTGACACAGCCCACAGCCTCCAATGATATAATGACAGAGTAGGGAGGACAATCCCCTCTGCGCTCACGCAGCTTGAGATTGAGCGTTAACAGGCAAAAATTAATGGGGCAGCTCAAATCTAAGAGCTGTTAACATTCTCTCTCTCCATTTGAGCAATTAAGCCTGTGAGTGAATCCTATCCAGAAAAGTTGCTGAACAATGTTTTCAGTGGTTACAAAGTAATGCTAGAAGGGTTGCACAAAACCTGGTATTTCATAACTAGCAATACATAATAATCTGCTGTGGCAGTTAGAATCACTTGGAAGACACGTATGGCAGCTATTTGATAACAACCGACTGAACTCCGGGAAAGCAGCCTTCTTTCAGATATGCTCCACTTTATGATTGGCCAAGGTCTCGGCCTACCACGCTGTACGTTCAACGTCCATTTGTTTTATGATCCAATTTTCTTCTCGTTGTTTTTCAAACGACACACAATTGTTATTCACTTTTTCCCTAGCAGAAACATTTAAGTACCATCTGCTATATGTACAATAGGCATTTTCCATTTGTGTTCAGTTTCAGATTGTTTTCAATTTCTGATGCATAACTTCAGCAAGTCACTTACTGAGCAATAAAATCCACAATAGTTCGTTTGTTAGCTCACAGCCTGCCATTCAGTTTCATGTCAATTACTGAACCAAGCATGAATCACTACAGCATAATACATATTAGCAACGTCCTGTTGCTTTCATATCACGAACTATTTGAAAATTAAAGCACAGCTTTTCCAAGCAGACAGGCCTGTAATCATGTCTTCACTGCTCCAGTTACTCTGGACTAGAAGCCCGGAGGCTACTCCACTTCAGATGATGCATCTTCAGAAGAAATGAACGAACAGCCACTTTAAAACATTCAAGTTATGCAGGAGTTAGCAACTAAGTAGTTGTTGTAAGCTTAGCTGCTGCACCCCCATTATTTGCTCCCATACCACCAGCAACAAATCTCCAAATCAGCCCATCAAATGGGTCAAGTAACACAAAACACCACTGTACTCAAGCCAGTAGACTTTTGCATGAGACCCAAATTGAAATTACATTCTGAAAAAAAATTGAGTTAAGCTAATGCGGTTCTATCTAAACTCTAAATTTAAGACAATGAAACATTTTCAAGTTACTTTCAAATATAACTTACATTTACACACAGGTTTTTATAAGTGATACTGCCTCTTCACAGAATCATACCAGAACACAAGCGTCTTCATTACTATACAAGTGTGACAAGCTTCACATGTAACTGCAAACTAAGGCAAGCTATTAGGGCTGAAGTGGTAAAGCACAACATATCAACAAGAATTTAAAAATTAATTTTCTTTCTGGAAGTTAGTGCTCCTTGTAATTTTCTCCAACTAATACATTACAGTGTTAAGAACATGTATTACAACTGCAGTTCACTCAAGCTATCACAGCAACACTTGACAGAAAGGGGGAAGGCACTAGCTGTATTTACAGCAGCGGGGGTTTTGCCAAAGGCCTATTCTGTATGCTGAATTACAGAAACGAAGAGCAACACCATTTTAAGAGAACATTATTTATTTATTTGGGGGGTGGGGGGGAGCACTGTAGGTGGTACTGGGCAAAAGTCTAAGTAATGTTAGGCATCATTTATTTCACTCTTTACTAACTTGTCCTATTAGATGCAAGACGTCACTAGCGATGCCATCATTCAAACACACCTGTATCATTTTAAGAAACTGAACAAGGCAGTCCCAAAAAAAGAAGCAGCTAAAATTAAAGTAGAAGCATATTTAGATAAAACAAACAAACAAAAAAAACCAAAGAACTAGATCAAAATTTCACTGAGGCCACTGAGACAGCTGACATCCTATAGGCCTACAATAACATAGGTATTAATTAGCTAGCAGTTTCACCAGCACTGCTTTTAAGTGATGCCTTATAAGGAATTGGTTCCTAGATGAGTAATGGAAAAACGCCTTTTTTTTTTTTAAATGAAATTGCATTCATATCTCAAATATTTTCAAAATGGAATCTGTTGCGGCATGGAGGAGCCCATGAAAAACAAATTAGCATGTTACTGCAAAATCATAATTCTCTAAGAAATCTGAGAATGCAGCTTATCTGTCAGAACAGATTGATATGTATACTTTCATTTCACTTCTGAAGAGCAAAATAAAAATTCTTCAATACTGACAAAAAAATGTTGCTCCGCAGTCTGGCCAAATAAGTGCTTACTATTTTCCCTACCCTGCACACTTTTTTTTTTTTGTCATGCTTAAAAAGAGGTAAGCATTATGTTTTTCTTACGTCCTTTTTCCACACAACTGTAGTTTAATATAGTGACTTCTGGAAAATGAAGCAGAAAGGAACCCAAAGAGTGCTAACATTAAGTTATTTAAAGTATTTCTGCATAAATATGACCGTATTATACAAGCTTAAGAACACTTACACTGCTGTTGTGAAGGCAGCTAAGTCAGCTTTCACCTTGATATCTGCCAAGTCTCCTTCAACGAATTTGTTTCCTACAGCAGCCAGTTTCTTTGCAATGGCTGATTCAAAGCCCTTCTCTCATGGACGATAGTGCTTACTTTGTAAATAAAATTAAGTAGCTTTAAGGGGAGCTGCCTCCTCTGTCCTTGAGGTCTTTTGATATGATGACCTCTCAGCCTGTCCTTTGCACTTGCCTTCTTGATTAAGAAGAGCTCTTGTAAGGTAGAAGAGATGGGTCTACTGCTAGCAGACATTGCTGGCGTTACCTCAACAAGGGCAGAGTGCCGGCTTGTTGTAAAGAAGTAACACCTCAAAAGGCAACGCTTCGTTAACGCAATAGCACACGACGAGCCCCCAGGGCCAGGGCGAGAGGCCCCCAAACCCGCCCACTGTCCATCAAAGTTTCAACAATAACCGCTCTGCCAGGAAAAGGGGAACGAGCGACAGGACAAAACGCCCAAGCTACAGCCACTACGGACACCATGAGCCCCAGCGCCCGCCCGGGCCGCTCTTCAGAGAACGCCCCGCTCACAGCTCCAGAACTGGGCCCAGCGCCTCGCCCGGCCCCTACGCGGCAGGGGAACGGGCCGGCATCCCACAGCGCCAGGGGGGAACCGCGGGGACCAGGCCGCAGGGGCCAGGCCGCGGTTCAGGCCCGCCACCACCGCCAGGCTCCCTCAGGCACCGCCCGCCGGGGCGGACTCATTCACACACGCACGGCTTCCGCCACGCGCCGCCATGGCGCCGTGACGCACTTCCTCCCCGCGCGCCGCCACACGGCACCCAACCGCTCCCGCCGCCCCTGCTGGGCCTTTCCCAGCGTGCCCCGCGCCGCTCCTCCCCCCGCCCCCGCTGAAAGCCGGACCGGAGGCGCCGCGCCGCCATTTTGTTGGTAACGCTGCCGGAGCTCAGGGCCGTGGCGGCTGGCGCGGCCGGGGGAGCTGCCCGCGGCGGCGGCGCGGGGCGCTTTTTAAAGGGGTTTTTAATCTGCTGGGGGGCTCCGTGCCCCGGCCCTGTTTTAACCCGCCATGTCCGGAGAGGGAGGTGCCGGCGACCAGGTGAGGGGGAAGGGGACAGAGGTCGCAGGCCGTTCCCTGAGGAAACGCGGGGCTGGGGCCGCCCGGTGGGGGCCGCGCTGGGCGGGCGTCGGCGGGACGGTGGGGCTGGGCGTATGGGGCAGCGTGCGGGGCCGGGCGCCGCCCGGAGCCGCGCCTCGGGGCGCCCCTGGGGCTCGGGAAGCGTGGGGTGGGGGTTGCGGGAGCGCGGCTCGTTCCTCCACCGTGCAGCGTGCAGGTCTCCTCAACGGCGCGGCCGGCGAACGGCTCCCTTCCCCCCGCACACGCCCATTTTGAGCAACTGGCGTCTGTTCCGTCAGCGAAGCCGCGCTGAGGTTGCCGTGGCGCGCTGAGGGGAAGGGGGTGCGCGGGGTCACTCCCAGCGTCCTCCGTCAGTAAAATATGTCTCTCCCAGCTTTCCTATTTCTGGTAAGCGAGCTTTAATTCAGTTCACGATGAGTAGTGGATGCTCCGGTGAACTTCGCTTTCCCAGTCTCATTTATTCGTGGTCATTGATTGCATACACTGTAACAAAATTTAAACCTGAATAAGCTGTTCACACTAATAAATTTGCAGTGCTTTGTAAAGCGAAAATTTGCTCAACGTCTGCGTTTAACATACAAGGTTGTGTGCCTCTTCAGCAATAGTTTTCATCTAGAAGTATTAAAACGTCTTCAAATTAGAAACAATAAGAATATAAAAAAATGCTTATTTAATAAGGGAATTTTTTGTGGTGTAGCATTCTTGCTCTGGGGAGGGAAATAAGTGCTGCTTCAATTGGTTTTGGGTTGGGTTTTTTTTGCTATGCTAAAACACTTATTTTCTTATTTTCTAGGCAGATGTCAGGATTTTGTGTCAGATTTTTACATCTAGTGTTACTGTGAAATATTTTCTACTTGGAGGCAGAATTTCTCTGAACAGCTCTTTTTAGTAGTTAGGGCTATGTTTAAAATCTTCATTATTTGGGGCAGTGGGGCAGGCATGAAAGTTCTTGACTGAGAAGTAGTTGATATCACTATGGCTGCATATGTAGCCTACGAAAATACTTAAAAATGCTATGTAGCTAAGAAAATACTTAAAATCAAGCTGATGACTTAGTACTCCCTTTTTCAGAAGCTTTTCTTTGTAGAATTAAGTCTCTTTCCAAAACAGGTTATGCTTCTGTGTGTCTAGGCCTGTCTTGTGAAAGGGTGTCATATATAAACTCTTCATAAGATCACTAGTTCTTGGTGTAGGGAAGGCAAGTGTTCAGAATGTAAAATACCCAGTTTCTTTCTCATTAGGAAAACATGCTATGAATTACCAGCATGTATGCTCAAAGCTGGTCAGGTTAGTAAATATGCTTATATGTTTAAGCAAGAGGTTCATCATAATGGTTTACTCAATCACAAGAAGCAAGAACATACCACAATAAAATGTTGACAATTCTGATGTGTAATATATTCCACATTTAAGCTACCCGTTGCAATATCTTTTTAAGTTACATTGACAGTTAATTGCATAATTAAATTTGGTTAAAGCAATGTGTTCATTTTTGTAACTTTAATATATTACTGTTTAAAAAAAAAACAAGGCTGACTTAAGGCTTTATTTTCTTTTGCAAGGAAAAACTATAGAAAAGGTTGAATTACTGTCTTGTGTATACTGAAGTAAAAACTATTCTGCGAAGTATCATTAGCTTTAATATCGTGGTGCTATATCACAGAGGGCCTGAGCATTCAGAAAAAAAGAATTGCAAATTATTTGCAGCATACGTAAGGCATGTAGTTTCATATGTCCTGGATTTTTTTAATCCATATTAACTTTCAGCTTTTATCACGTTTTGATTACTATTTTCACACCGGGTACAATTTAAATAAATATCAAAAGCTTTTAAAGATTTTGTTAAATATCTTTTTTCTACACCATTCTCTTTATGGAGGACTCTGTATTCTGTTTTCCCAGGCCTTCTCTGATTTTATGATCAGCTCTTTCCATCAGTTTTTTTCAATTTCAGTAAGTTGTCCTCTACAATATTATTTTTTCTTAACCTGGCAGACTTCTGTTTCTTACTCCTAATGTTAAATTAGGTCATAATTTGATATCAGTGTCTTGAACCATGAAGGTTCCCCACCCTCAGTTAACACCCATCCAGTTGTGTAGTGGGGCAGGTGTATTGTAGCTAAGTGTTGATGTGGGTCTAACTGTGGCCATTACACAGGTATCTGTTTGCAGTGTGTCTATTGAAGAAGGAACAACAAAGTGTTGTGGCTGAGGCAGTTGTGCTTGGCTGTCTTCCTCCACACTGCTGCTGATATATAGTGTGACCTAGTGCTGCCTGAAGGTCTCTCTGCCCTTACATGCACAATATTCATATAGTTTTAAAGGTTCCTTTCTGTGGAAATCTGAAGCTAGACAGACTTTGGATTGTATCTGGCTTTCTTCTTTCAGATTTCCTCTGCTGCATGCATGACCAGGGTCTGAGTTTTTGGGTGCCATTATTATCAACAGTCACATACTTACATTGGTGTAAGGACGACCGTACAGTTAAGTTTCTCAACAGTCACATACTTAGATTGGTGTAAGGATGATCGTACAGTTGTTTCAGCGGTGTTGTGCACAAGATGTGCACGTCAGAGCGTGTGATGCAGATGTTAGAGCTTTCACAAACCAGAACTGTTAGCTTGACTCATTGACACTCAGGAATGTCTACATCTTGTTTCCCAGATCTTAGGGTTTGGAGAGGACTTCCAAAAGTAGCTAGGTGAAAAAATTCCCTTACTGTCTCCTGCAAGCACGAAGTTGTGGTAGTGCAGGAAGGAGGAACAGAGAGTTGAATGTAGAAAGGGTGGGAGAGTAATGGTATTGTAAGGTTAAAGGCTCAGCTGGGGTTTAGGAGGCTTTATTACACCAGGTGCAATGCAGCTGAAATGTGCCTTCACTGCCTTTAGGTAGAGCTTAGCTAAGGCCTTGTTAGGCTGCATTGCTGTGTGGCAGAGCAGGAGCCTAAGCTACCTGATGGAATTTGTCTCCTTGCATTGTTATCCTAGAACAGAATGGGGGAAAGGAGGGCATGGGACAGGACACGGGAATGTGATGCAGCCACCACTATTGCATGGACCCCTTTTGGAGTCAGAATAGTTTAAATTCTAGCACTGTTTGCTATGCTGCACTCAAACTAATTTCTGCAGAACCAATTGAGTGATGTCAGGACTTAAAATCTGTTAGGTCCCTGATAAACTCATGGCAAGGTCTACATGGTGTTTAACCTGCCAGAATTTCCAGGGTTGGTTTCTAGAATACCAGACATTTGTATCTGTGAAATCCACATTTTGTAGACTGAAGGGCTGCATCTGTCACTGCCAGGAAATTCCCTCATTTTCCCTGAGGAGCCCTTCCCAATCTCTTCATGTGTCAGGGTTAAAAAGAGTATGCAGTTGCAACTATGTATTTCTTTACATTTTTCTGGACCATAATATAATGTATCTGGTTTCATTTTGTATGGTAGTTGCTTCACGTACTCTCAAGCAAGACCTAAATTCATTGTGGTCTTTGCCTCTTTCTACCATGGCAGAGCAACTGTTATCCATTTAATAAATACAAAGTTGCCAGACATCAGTTTTATCTGAAGGCTTGATGCAGTATTTATTTTACACTTGCATTAGATTACTTTTAATCTTTTAAGGCTAGAAACATAGTTTCACACTTCCTGTAACCGTTTCTGAGACGTGCCTCAGCCTGTGATGCAGGTTGCTTTATATGAATATGAATCTGCTCAAAGACTGAGCTGTGGAAAAAAAGGCTGTGTAGTCTCTGTGACTATACAAAAGACCTCTAAAGCAGTTTATTCTGGTTTCTTCTTGGTATTTTCTGTCCCTTTCTATTCCTGCCTCTCATTCATACCGTGTATCTGTTTGATATAGTACATCATACAAGTTTCTGAATTCTGAGTGTAATAGTAAATGCTAATGTAGTTAACTTAAGCTTAACATTTTAAAAACAGATGTCATTGGCGAGCACAATGCTGAAAGCAAAAGTTTATTTTTGCAGGATTGTGTGGGTTGAACATCTTGGGAGGAGTCATTTAAAAAAAAAAATTCCTCTATGAGCATGTTATTTTCTATGGTACACAACTGGCTTTACTGTTACTGTAGGAACTGTTTGTAAATAGAATGAAAACAAGGATTGATGGAGGAAGACTCTGGACTTGGTGATGCAGGTGTTTTTTCCAGTTTTTGCACAGTTGTAACCAAGGTCCATATTTTAGCTGCATTTCCAGGGTTAGTAAGTTCCAGATATACCAAGAAGAAGTTCAAGTGGAAAATGTCTAAATGCTAGCATTTGGGAAATAGTCTCATGAGGAAAGAATGGTAATCCTTATTAATCTAAAACTCTGATTTGTACAGAGAGCCCAGATTACGTTCATGGGGATTTACCTGCAAAAGTATCCTTTTTAAAATTGTTTATGATTAATATGCTGGGTTACACCTTAATAGTGACCCAGTCTTAATGGGCAAAAATTTCTTCAAAATTGAGTTCATAGTTGAATTTACTTAGTGGTAAAATAGAAGGCAAGGCATTAAAAATAGATTTAAGACTTGCCTATGGGAAATACTCTCCATTTTGGTATCACTGATGTTTGTTGAACTAAGGAAAGACACTCTAGTTTCCATGGTTAAACAAGGCAATCTGGAATATGGTGTGGTTCTAGAGTAACTGTCCAACTGGGTGTTTTTTCTGGACTGAGTAGCTTTTCCTGTAAAAAGTAAATTAAGTTAGAAGAAGTACACTTGCTGGACAGTAAGTATCTTGCTTTGTTTCCCCACAGAAACAATCATTAATACACGGGGAAAGTGCAAGAGGTGTAACTATGGTGTTAACTGTAGTTTACTAAAGTGTTGGATAGGTAACGGAAGATAAAAATTAAAAACTTGCTCTGTGCGTTTATAGCTATAACTAAACTTGAAGAAAAAGCTTAGGCTAGGCAAACCTGTAAATTAACCTAACTGAAAAACTAACAATGCTTATTAAGTTGCACGTTAACACATTTGAAGTTGTATTCATCAGCTCTGTTACAATCCAAGCTATGCTAGGCTGTACAACAGCTGGTCAATACCTACAAACAGCGGACATAAAACTCCTTTCAGATATTCAACTAATTTGACTGACCTAGCCATTAAAATTCCTGTCTTTTCGTGCACGGCAGCCTATATGTCTTGTTTGTAGAAGTTCTTATTTCATAATTAGTGGTAGTTTTTTAAACATCTTAAACAGGCCACTTCACAGGTGGAACAGCTGTTTAAATTTCCTTTTCACTGCAGAAGATCCTTTTGTGGAAGCAGGATGCTTTAAGCAATTGGATGCATTACATGGGGTGAATAGTTGAAGGAGGTGTTTGGCACTAGGTATTTTCTAACACACTTTGGAATCATGAGGATTCATTCTCAGAGGCCTGGGGAAACTCTGAACTGTTGCTTTTAGCAGTAAGCTATAAACCAAGAATTTTTCCTTGAAGGTTATTGGAAAAAGAACTTGTAGTAAATACATTCTGTTTCTTGTGTTCTTGTTCCCTCTGACATATTTTATGAATTCAGACGTGGCTTTTGTACAGTTGACTGATTTTGCTGGAAGAAGCATTTTACATTCTTAGTATTTATGAAACTAAGCATCCATTGCCATTTATCTGTGTACAAATTAAAAGCTGTGGATCAAGCTAGGTGTTATGAATACAAATACTTTTGGAGATAGAACTTTAAGTGCTAAATTAATTCAATGACCTTTAGAGGGTTGTTTGTGGGATACGAGCCCAGTTATGTAGGAGGTATAGTGAACACAGTTATCAAAAGAAGAAAAAGTACTTTTCCAGTTTGTATGCAACAATTCTTTGCAGCATTGTTTTCCAGACATTAAAGAAAATTTAAAAGTTAGTATCTAACTGGGAGCAGTTTTGTGGTAGTTTAAGCTGATCTAAGTTGGGACTAAAGTCCTGTATTTTCTTGAATCCCATATTTTGCATCACATCTGATCCTGATAACTGGGAGCTCAGCCAATTAGAACGTTGATCACTTTCCTAACAGGATTTTTTCCTGCTGACTTAACTCCCTGAACCAGCTTGTTACAGAATGAGGCTAACTGAAGTGTGTGCCTTAACTAGAGGAAGGGACTGAAAATGCTTATGTAGGGGCAGGATCATGGCAGTGAACATGACCCTGTGGATTTAGTATTTACGCTGTTGGATACTGGCTGTTGAGTAAGCGGTACAATTAAAAGTACATAATCAAAAGTCACGTACTCCCAAACTGTGATTAACAGCAGCTCTAAGCACAGTTAGTTAACGAGTTAACGTGCAGTTTTCAAAACTGATTTTTCTAGTTGTAGTTGAGCAAGGTTAAAAGTCACAGCTCCCTGCTCCCCTTCACTGCATGCTTACAGTGGATGTTAGTCCTCATGGATTTGATGTGTAACTGAATGCGTGTCTACTCACATCCCTAGCTCTGCAAAATGGTCCAGACTGGAAAGCCTGAGAGTTTATTTCTCCAGTGTGTTAGGAGTGATTATGTGTGAAGGTGCAAGGTAACAAGATCTTGTTTTAGTTGAGATATGAACACTGGTTTGCCTGCATTGCAGCTTGCCCCTCTGAAACGTGGGTGGCTCTTTTAAGATTTTTTTTTCACTTGGAGGATATGGTAGGGAGCACTCGCTTACCCAGAGAGGTTGGGTGTTTTCTTACTTGTGACGTTAGATGTAAGCAATACCAAACGGTCCAGCTTAAAACCCTGACCATATAATTTGGTATCAGTTCTGCAGAGCTCCTGTATTTTTCTTTTGTTTGTCATATATAACTGCATGGATAACTTTTTCTGCTGATGCTAAGTGAAAATTTCCTTATTTAAGAAATAATTCTTTTAATTTTTTCATATAAGAGTGGAGGTTTTCTTATGCTGCTTAAGGAGTCTGTATCAAATGTACATTAATGTAGGATTACTAGGATTATGCATCATGTCATCAGTTTTTTGCACTAGCTTAATTTATTTCAGCCTTTCTGAGATGCCCTATATCTGCATAGGTGAAATCAACTTCCTGGAAGCCCTTAACAGCTTCACTGCAGTGTCGGCTAAGTTATTGTGTGTGTCACATGGAAAGGTTTGAGATCATACAGCCAATCTACTGCTCAAATAGTTGAGGTGCACTGCAATGCTCCATTCTGCTTTTTCCTGTTTGAAAGTGACTACTTAAAATAGAGGACCCTGTGTTTCAAGAAATGCTTCAGTTGGTTTTGTAGGGTGTTTTTTTAATTGTAGCCAGCATTAATAGTAGTCCTGAAAACTAGACATTTCTGTCTAATTGATTAAT
>VXAL01004265.1:0-43713 GCA_013399475.1 Chauna torquata
AACCATTACCATGTAAACCCAATGCAGTGTTCCTGGAGGGGCAGGTGGCCATGGCCCATGGGCCCAGTCCTGGCTGCTGGGGACAGTGCCTGCATCCACTCACACTGGGTGCGTGTGGGGTGCGCGTGAGACTCGCTGCCGAGATAACAGTGGGGGCCCCGCGGGCAGGCGAGAGGCCCGGAGTGCAGGCAGGCGTGCTGGGCCGGGCGGGCAGAGGGGCCGTGCTGGTGCTGGGGCGGGCAGGGATGCGTGTGCCGGTGTTATTTCCACTGGTCAATTAGCTACTGATAAGGAACAGGAAAGATTTCCAATTGACACTTGTGATTCCCACACAGGCTCCCTCCCAGACACTGCATTGCTGCTTCAGTGCAAACACCTCTTTCTCTGCAATAATGCAGCCTTGAAACACATCCAGAAGTTACTCTCTGAAGTTTTTACCATTGAAGACTGAAGATAGTTTATTAAACAATAAATCATCAGCAAGAAAGCCAAGCAGTAAAGGTAGAAACACAAAAGCTGTGCTCCTAAAAACAACCAATACCTCAAAAACAACCAATAAACGTTCTCCAAGCAAGCTCCCTAAACTTAGGGTAGACACAGAGCTTTGGAGTTTTTGCAAGCAGGGTAGCTTTGGCAAGCTTACCAATGGAAGGTGACTTTTACAAAGCCAACCTGACTTGCTCTTAAGCAAGATCTGTGATCCTGGATGAGATTCCCTCTCTTTCCACTGGTCCTTAAAACTGCCTTCCCAGCAGGATTATTACTCTCATCTGCCTGATGGATTTCATTCATCGAGGGATAATGTAATCTGTAGCAGCTGTTTCCACACTCTTTCCCAGCTCGCTGATTCGCAGGACATTCCTCTCAGTATCAAGTCTATAGCTAATCAGACTGAAGCCTGGGTGGGCTGCAGAGCTCTGCCATGGTTAGGATATTCACTGAAACTTTCCTAAATTCTGTAATGTCCCATCTGTGTGTGTGCACCAGATGATGCAATAACCCTCGCAAGGCTGGGCAACTGTTGAAGTGTTGAAGAGGAGTTATCCTCCACATTCAAAATCAGTGACGTATTATTGCAGTAAGGCCAGGCACAAGCATGGATCTATGGCATAAAGGATCTGCAAGTTGCCATATTCTTTTTCAGCTGATCATCTGTCTGTTTCAGCTACTTGTTTAGCAAGTCTGATGACATTTCCAGTATTTTCTTGAAACCATGCTGCAGGATTTTGGGAAAACAAGCCTCCTGCTTCTGCACTAAACAGGAGACAACCAACAGCATCTGCTGGTGCAGCCCAACAGCCTCTCCTCACAAGGGCAGAAATGTTCCTGTTGTGCTCTGCCGTAGTGCAGTAGGGAAGTGTACAGCCACCTGCTTCCATCACTAATTGCACTCATGTCAGACAGGGTGCTGGACGTGACACTGGGCCCCCTGCAAAATGATGCTTCTGCCTGGGGCAAGGGCCGCCATCCATGCACACTGCACACACACTTCAAGCATCTTTCCTTTGGTCCTTCTACAATCAATGACTCTTTATGGCTTTATTCCTATGCCTCTGCAGCACTGGACTTCCTTGTCTGCCCATTCACCAGCATGCTGCTGTTTAGCACATTGTTCCCCGTTACTGGTGTATACGTGCTGCCTGCAAGAAGAATAGAGAAAACAGGAAAAATCACTGTGCCAGTGATTCATTAGCAGAAAAGATCTGGGTATGTCTAAGCACTGCTCTCATTGCTACAGGTCAGAGAGGGTGCGAGTGCTATGGACCGGCTGTCATAATCCCAGCTACTATTTTCTTGACAGCTGAAGCTGATTTTGGAGCCTTTCCCCTGGAAGACGCCTCCTGACCTCTGTCTGAGCTGAATACGGTGAAAAACACAGGACAGGGAGGAACTGCCGAAGTCACTTGTCCCATTTGCCTTGAGCATCCTGGACCTTCATTCTTCTTAGAACTGTGAAGCTATGGATGAAAATATAAATGACCCCTATCTGGCAGCAAGAAAATGGTCAATATTTGTGCTTGCCTTGCATCTTTGCTGAACCGTTATCTTTCTTTATACCTGCCACATCTCTTTTGATAGCCTTTCTCTGTTGCCTATGTAGATATCATTCCCCTCTTACAATTTTCTGCGGCAAGGCCCTCAGTAAAGCCTGGTTGTTTCCTTTTTCGTATTTCAGTCCCAGATCATAAGATTATGAGATTCCACTGTTAAAAGTGATACATACCCTATATTAAGTGGCAGAATGGCTATGGTTGCTGCAATTGTTTTATCAGTTTATGTAGTTGTATTCCCTCTGCTTTTCACTATAATGCAATTTTTATTTTTAATGTCTTTTGTCCCCATGATTAAATCAAGCAAATTTAATACAATTGTTGTTGTTGTTGGTGGTGGTGGTTTTTTTGTGGTGATGTCCACACTATATAGTCCCTTAGCCACCCAAACATTTTTTCTTAATATTTCCTTTGTAAATACCCTCCCTGGTGCTAGGAAAACAGCTCAGGCTGGACTTAGGTTTAAATTCATCTCTTGCACAGCAAGGAAGAATGATTATCTCCTCTGAAAATGAAACGAGAAATCTGAAACATACAATCACACATTCTTTCATTTTCTACTTGCTTTGCCTTAGTGGTCACTTCTGTTTGCTTGGTGTCATTCCACCCATTCTTGTCCTCTGCCTGTTTCCCAGCAAGCACTGACTAGCAGGTTAATTTTTCAGTTTATTTACTTTTTTCATTTGCTTTTTAAACACATTGGGGAAAGTTTTTTTTCTTTTCACCCTCCTGTCCTTTATGTTTGGAATCTCAGTTTTCCGTATAAGCTGACTATGATTCAAGTTAATGTCAGAGTCCAACGCTCTCTGACCAGGTTCTTTCAGATATTCCACGTGTGGAGGGTGCAATGTTTAATATCAAATTTGAAAATAGTTGATGTTACATGGGGTTTTTTGAGTTAGCAGAGTGAGTACTTTAGCAAAATGTACTGAAAACACAATATAAGTTACAGTTAGCTAAATATACCAACTGCAATGGACAGTTCAATCACAATACCAATAAGATTCCCATTCCTGGTCTCTATAACATGCTCACCATCACAATGCTGGTTGTCCCCAGTCACGAGGAAGGAATACATGGGTTGAAGCCTGCTCAAGCCCATTTCTCTCTTCAAAATTCTTTTGTTAGTTGTTTAGTTTTTATACTCTATATTGGGCTGAACCACTTACTCACTCCCCTCCATGATGGTCTAGCTAGCTCAGGGAGCCGTTCACTCTCTTAGAAGGAACTCAATTTACACAGCTGATTGATCCAGTCAAATGTTGATATAGTCAACAGATCTACTCAACTGACATTCATGTTTATCCCAAACACCCTCTGGTTCCCATTGTGTTGAGATAAAATCAGCTTTCTGTGCAACAGCTATGGTCAGTCTCACCCTACATTATTCCCTGAGCTTCATCAGCACATTGTCCTTGCCATTCTCTTTTGAACCTTCGTCAGTTGTAGGAGTTTTAGGAGTTTCTTGTTCAGTCACAATTCCCTGCAATGTAGCTTCCCCTTCTGATGAGTTCTACCCATGCTCAGTGAAGAGAAACATTTTTACAGTTAGGTTTGATGCTGTGATTGTCAGTTTTGATCCACAGTCCATGAAGTGGCAAGAACCTTTCAATCCTGTCCCTCTCCTGTACACATTTCTGCTTAGCCTTAAGCTTGTTAACTTTGCGTGGAAGTAAGGATGCAGGCAGAACTACTGTTTTGCTGAAATGGGAGCTTGCAGGTGGGGTGAGAAGACTTGGACCTCCCTTGTCATACTTAGCCCTTTGCAAGGACAGGAGGAATTGTCGTATTTACCAAGGTGAATGATGATAGGTCTTTATTTCTGCTTCAGGGTGCAGACCTTTATTCTTCTTTCTTCAGTTCTTAGGCCTTTCTACTCATCTTCCTCTCAACTTTTTTGAGTTTTCTGTTTGGGCAGCTGTGGTGGTTTCACCCAGCTAAACAGGCAACCTCCACCACAACCGCTCGCTCACTCCCCCTCCTCAAAGAAACAGGGGGAGAAAATATGATGGACCAGGGCTCAAGGGTTGAGATAAGGACAAGCAGGTTACTCACTAATTATCGTCACGGGCAAAACAGACTCAACACAGGGAGATTAGTATAATTTATTACTATAACTAGCAAACTAGAGC
Source organism: Chauna torquata (assembly GCA_013399475.1). Classification (NCBI taxonomy): domain Eukaryota; kingdom Metazoa; phylum Chordata; class Aves; order Anseriformes; family Anhimidae; genus Chauna; species Chauna torquata. The sequence goes on from VXAL01004265.1 coordinate 4,184, forward strand.
AGTGAGAAACTAAAAGCAAACTACAAACACCTTCCCCCCATCCACCCTCTTCTACCTCCTCCCCCCGAGCGGCGCAGGGGAGCGGGGAATGGGGTTTGCGGTCAGCCCGTATCGCTGCATCTCTGCCTCTCCTTCATGGCCGCTCTCTGTTCCCCTGCTCCAACGTGGGGTCCCTCCCACGGGATGCCGTCCTTCCCGAACGGGTCCTGCGTGGGCTTCCCACAGGCTGCAGCTCTTCAAGAGCTGCTCCAATATGGGTCCGTACCACGGGGTCCATCCTTCAGGAGCAAACTGCTCCAGCATGGGTCCCCCACGGGTGGCAGCTCCCACCGGATCACCTGCTCCTGCGTGGGCTCCTCTCCACGGGCTACAGGTCCGGCCCGGAGCCTGCTCCTGCGGGGGCTCTCCATGGGCTGCAGCCTCCTTCAGGCCAGATCCACCTGCTCCACCGTGGGCTCCTCCACGGGCTGCAGCGTGGAGATCTGCTCCGCCGTGGTACCCCATGGGCTGCAGGGGGACAGCCTGCTCCACCATGGGCCTCACCACGGGCTGCAGGGGAACTTCTGCTCTGGCGCCTGGAGCACCTCCTCCCCCTCCTTCTTCACTGACCTGGGTGTCTGCAGGGCTGTTCCTCACTCCTCTCTCTCCCAGCTGCTGTTGCGCAGCAGTTTTTTCCCCTTCTTAAATCTGCTCTCACAGAGGCGCAAACAACATCGCTCATTGGTTCAGGTCTGGCCAGCAGCGGGTCCCTTTTGGAGCCGGCTGGAGCTGGCTCTTATCTGACATGGGGCAGCTTCTGGAACCTTCTCACAGAAGCCACCCCTGTGGCCCCCCTACTACCAAACCTTTACCACGTAAACCCAATACAGTAGCAATCTCAGAAGTGCTAGGGACATTGTTCAATCCTCCTTTACCACAGGAAATTTTTGGTGTGGTGTGAGGTTGCAGGAATAGGTCTGTATTCCATGTGAAATGTCCACATCCAGCCAGGAGAAAAGACATATACCTCTCACCACCTGGGGCTCAATATCTTCTCTGGAGATGTCTGTGCTGCCTGTTGCCATTTAATGAGTTCACTGAGGCAGTCTGCAGGGCAAAGCCTCTCTGTAAATGTGCCTGACTCATGGTAGTCTGCTCTCTATCACAGTAGTGTAACACGGAAAAGGGTTTCTATAAGTCTGCAGAGGAGATACAAGCGTTCGTGATAGTGTTTTAATGGTACTGGATAGGTGATATCATGAGTTCTGCATGTATCTACGCTCACATATGCTAGTGTTCCCTGGTTAGTTGTGCTGTATGACCGTGAGTTGTATTTCCAATATGTTTTGTTCCTGAAGTAACTTGGCCAGAGCAAGTCATTGGCTGTTGTACAGTCATAATACTTCCATGGTTTTCAAGAGGAATCATAACTGCGCTATCTTGTTGACGGTTTTCTATAACATGCTCTATAATAAGTCTAATTCCATGCCCTGGTAGCAGACTATACTTTTTTTTAGCAGACTGACAAAATTGCACTCTTTTCAGCCTTCCCTTAATCACTACCCTTTTTTAGAAAGAAACCATCCTTTAGTGAACCTGAACAAATTGTCAGACATTTCTGATCATTTTGAATAGTCGATGACAGCAGAGTGAATTTCACTTTTAAATTTGAGGTGGTTTGGCTGCAAACACATAAGATGCACATCTGAATTAATCCAAGTTGTAGTAATTAAATTAGTTCCTTCCTTTGGCTATTCAGCTTCCTGTTCTCCAATAAAGTTGCTGAAATTAATTAATATGGCACAACCATTGATGTGCCACATTTGACTGTACAATCTTTCTGGAATAGGAGAATTATAAGGGTATTTTAATGAAAATTGCCATGCCATTTGCTAGGGCTTAAATGAAATATGATTCCTTTATTGTGCAAATGGCCTGGAGTGAGGGAACATTGTGAATTACAGAAAGCTCTGCACTATCATAATAACACCTGGTGATCTATGACAAATGGGAATAAATCATAATTAATAATTTCTAGTTTTCATAGCACAGATATCTTTTTTTTCCCAAACATCATTAGAAAAGGAAGCAAGATAGAAGAATCTAAAGAAAACCCAGAGGACCTGTAAGAAGAAAAGAAAGTGAATTCAAAAAGAATACTGGCAATTAAAAATAACCCCATAGTACAGATTTTTCAATTATTAGCCAGCATTTACTCTTGAAGCAAAAGTCTTCATCTCTGATACTGACAATTTGAAAGGCACAAGTGATTTGTAGAACTACAGAGTTATGTCATCATTTTCCCTTAAATTCAAAAAAAGGTGAGAAAAGCACCAAGGAATGCAAATTACTTGATACCCTCCTCAGTTTGCTTAAATAGAACAAAAGGTGCTGGGGAACCACAAGCATCTGAAGCATAATATCTGAGAGCAGGTTCAGTTTCTCCCAGGAAAGACCATGGTAAAGCTTCTATGGTCTAGCTAGCAAAATATTGCACTCTGCTGCCTGGCAGAAACAAGCTTAAACTCCCATTGTAATCTTTTGGATAGTGGACAGCTGTGAATTAGGAAGAGGTCTCTAATCACCTGGCAGATTAAATTTGTTATGCCCTGAAAATGAACCAGTGAATTAGCACAAGCCTATATGAAAGCATGCATTTTCACTGACTTCAGTGAAACATGAGTGAATGCTCCAGTGGGGTGGGTGAACAGGGCTTGGTAACACATAGTGTTGTGTGTGATTAATAGTCTTTCCAACCCACTTGAGTTTAGGAACCTGGTAGAGAAGATAGAACAATTTTGTTATGATAAGCGTACACACACCAGGTTTGACTATCATGAACTGCTTAAGGGCAGCTGGAGCCTTAAAAGTGTGACTGGATTCAGCAACAGATATTAACAGATATTTTCAATTACATGTCACACGGTGACTTGACCTTCGAGTATTAGCTATATGATTATAATCCCATTTGCTATAGCCATGGACTTCATGGATTGGCCTTGGGCTCTGCTTTCTTAAAGCTCTGGCAGCCAGGGTGAAACCAGCTCTCCAAAGTTATTTTTAACACAGTTCCTTTTCTTGAAGAGCTTATAAATTTATTGATAGAGTTCAATTTTTTCAGCGTTTACCTGCTAAAGCAAAATGAGTCTTATGAAATCAAAAACCTCAGTTGCCAAAAAGGTAAAGCTCAGGCAGTGATGAGCTCTGGCCCTGTTACTACATGATACCTGACACAGCCTGCATTAGGCTAGCATCTGGTAACTAAATTGTGGAATCCAGCTTCTGGTCTGAGTTCTCGAATAAGGCAACACACTATTTGTATTGTGCATAGCAGGGGAAATGCAAGGCAGATAGTAGTAAGTGTATTACCATGGTATTTTGGAGAGCTTTTGGAGGAAATGTTCCACACGCTGCTGCAAGTGATGGACTTTGCTGCAAATGTCATGGGCTTACTCCCTTGCTTTGAACATGTCGGACCTCTGCTCATCTGCCTGGACTGAGTACCCCTTCTCTGCCATGTAAATACTGACTATTTACACACTCTTAAAGGCCTATCAAGGCATATTCCTCTTTATTAAACACTGAAAGGTCAATATTGGCTTCCATTTCATCAACAGCACCAGCCTTCATGGACAGATTTTTCAGTCTAGCCACCAGCTTTCTCCTGGCTGGTTTAGCAGTAGGATGGAGCAAGGGTACTTTGACAGTGTCTTCAAATATATCTCCATTTTCCTCTGCACAGCTCTCCTCATCACCTTTACTAAGAAGCACACTAAAATTGATTTCTGGATTAAGCTGCAGCTGTTTTGTAAACCAACTCTCATAACAACCTGTATTTTCTTCTGCATTACTTGACTGCCATCATGCATAGCTGTTTTGTATCATCTTATTGTAAGGTTTTTGGGACAGGATATATTCTTTTGTTCTGTGGAATCCTGGTTCAAAAATAAAAATTTCTGCAAGAGAGAGCAGTAAGAAACATAACAGCAATGAACGAGAAACTACAAAGATGCAGGTGTCTGGTTACAACTCTAAAATTAGCAAGCAATTTTAATCCTTACAGGGAGGACTTAAATTTTAATGACCTATGTTTTAACATATGCAGAGAAAAAAAGCTTCCAAAGAAAAATGTATGTTTTCCAGTTTCAGCTTAGCTTTCTGCATCCTTGGTACCATCATATTTGTACCGGCTAAATGTTGTTCTCAGTGATGATGGGGAATCACAAGATTATAAAAATGCCCTGCCTGTGTGGAGTGAAACATTGCGGTAGCCAAAAACCAGCATTCCTTGCTGGTGTTAGGTGCTCCTTGTGTCTGACACCAAAAGGTTTAAGGTCTCCTGTAAGCTGTTGCAGCTGAAGAGGTGCAATATGGCCCCAGTTCAGTCACTTTCATAAATAAAAAGACAGCCTTTAAACGATAGGGTTTGTTGATCTTGTTGTTGTAGTTTATTTGTTTGTTTGCTTTCTGAGCAAGAAGGTAGAACAATTATTGTTTAGGCTTTTCAGAACTTGTTATTGTACTCTTGGCTCTTTGAACGTCTGCCACAGACAGCACTTAGACCAGAGGTCATGTGAAATATTTCTAGTGTTTTGATTGCTAATCACTGCTTTCTTTCCTTTGGAGGAGAAAAAAAGTAGTGAAGGAAATTCGTATATGAGTTACACTCTGTTCAAACACCATCAGTAAAGCAGACAAATGACCCTAAATGCATTAGTTAATCTGTGGGCAAAGATAAACTTATATAATGGCAGGAAGTTGTTCAGCAAAAAGATGAAATTGGAGACAGGTTTTAATTTGTTTTTCCCATCATCTTAATACAATAACCAAAGCAATTTTGGACAGGAGGTTGAACAGTCTACAAATACAATTTATCAAAACCAAAGGGAAATGATGAGAAACTGTAGCATAGGGGCTCTTTTGCATTTAAAGAAGGGGAATGAAGTAAAAGTCTTCTTCCTTTTGTCCTTTGGTTTTGCTGGGGATTTCTGTTTAGAAATGAAGCTGGAACTAAATTCTCCTTTTGTATGTTTGTTGGGGAAAGTTTGTTGTTTTCATCATTCTCTAATCTATTTCCCTGTAAGAAAAGTGGATGGATGCTTTATCTCATTCTGACATGTTTAGTTATTCAGTGTTGCTAGCAGCATTAGTCCAGGAGTCTTTTCTGCAGAGAAATTACTAAGGTCCTAGAACTTAAGTCTTGGATTCAGAGGGCTTTAAAACAGTCACATATCATATCCTACCTCAGGCAAGTCCTTTCCAAAATTATCTGGCTGCCTCTGATGATAGCTTTTGCTCGATATGAGCTAATTAACCAAAAAATCACGTTAAGCTTCTTCCAGTAATCCATAACTATGTTACTTATGGAAATAAAAGATCCATTTCTTTCCTAGTGGTATGTATCGTAGTGTTATGCAGTTAACAATAACGCAAAAGGTGACCCCACATGAGTCACTTCAGCGCCGTCTGTCAGCAGATCATGGGTGGGCTTTGGTCAGTTGTGGCCCTGCAGCCACTGGAATTTCCTGGTGAGGCCTACCCCAGCATCTTTGCCTTGGGCCTGAATTTCAATTGTCCTACTTGTTCTGCTTTGAAGTTAAGCCCAAATAGCTTACGCTACATTTGCTGTAGTAATGTAGCATGAAATGTTCTACTGATAAGGTGAGGGTATGCAAAGCAAATGGTGAAATACATCACTTCAGTAGTGAAAGCTGAGATTCAAAAGTCCAGAGTGGAACACATTCCCAGATAATAAGCATCTTTTCTGGGATTACTATGTTTTCAAGAAAGCTATACTACAGAAAGAAATTACCTTCCCACTGTTTTTCAGCCAGATCAAGTGAAGAAGCATGCTGTTTTAAAATGTGTAAGTTTGCCTGGCATGTATTTTGGCTGAAGCGTAGTAGCCCTATCAACATTTGATAGGGATGATAGGTTTCAAAGAGGTGAGAGGGGCAGAAAAACCAAGGCATTAACCTCTGGCCCCACACAGTTGTCTGTCAAATGTCCATGTCTCTCATGGGAAACCATTAGTTCAAGTGTGTTTATGAAGAGCTGGGTGGCACATAGGCGAGTATAAGTGCATACTTACTGCAAAGTGAAAACCACCAGATCAATGTATATAAGCATTCTTCCAAATCCCTAGGCTATGTGAGCATGCAAAATTTCAGATATTCAGAGGATGAGCCTTGAGAAATGGCCAGAGTCACAAAACCTCAGCATTGCTAATCTGGTCGTGATGAGTCACCGCTTGTTGGTAATGGAATTCTTAAAAGAGTGAGTCATCTTGTGCAGCACCAGGCAGGAATCAAATTGCCTCTGGGCATAGAATTACAGGAAAGTAAAGTCAGGGAAATCCTTTTAGTGCTGCGGTAAGAGCACACAGATTGCAGGTACTGAATTCTAAATGGATCAATCATAGAGTACAAGAGAGACACGTAGCTCTCAGTGCTAGCCAGCAGAAGTCTAGCTAGAACGTCCTAGGTGACCTCCCGGTAGGAAATTATGTCTGCTTGGCTGCTATTCAAGTTACTGAGATGAGGGTCTTGTCCAGGGTAGTCAGAATGATCTGAAAGCAGTCTTCCTGATAGCAAAAAATCTTATCTCAAAGCACTTGTATGTTAGGCTTAAATTCAGTATTTAAGGAAAGTGCTTAGGGTGGAGATTCTTGTGGCAGGTCAGAAATCATGTAGGGACTGGGACACAGAGGAGACCCTCTGAGCAGCTTTAAGCTACACTTGTGCCTTCAAGATCTTGAGTTGCTATGAAAACCACACAGTCACATTGTGTAATTCAGCATCTGCATGGCTCCTTAATTTTTTCAGTGTTGCCTAAAATGTATATAGTGCTTCAGTCTGAAGCTTGTGCCTAGTACCCTCTCCACTTTGGCTTGTGGCAATATAACATGCTTTTTACACAGAATCACAGAGTGGTTTAGGTTGGAAGGCACCTCTGGAGATAGTCTAGTACAATCCCCCTCCTCAGAGAAAGGCCATCTAGAGCAGGTTGCTCAGGGTTTTGTTCACTTCAGTTCTGAGCATCTTCAAAGACAGAGACTGCATAACCTCTCAGGGCAACCTGTGCCAGCGTCTGAACACCCTCAGAGTAAAGAAGTTTTTTCTTTCGCCTTCTTACGATACTTTGTTTCTTTTAAGTGTTTCTTAGTCTCTGAGTCTGCCTTCTTCTTACCTGTACCCTCCCTATCTAGTTCTAGCCCTGAAAGAGCACATCAAAACTCCTGCAGGTGCATTGTCTTTCAACAGTTACTGCCTTCAGCTCTGGGGCCGCCAAAATTACAAGGACATGGACCTGTTGGAGCGAGTCCAGAGGAGGGCCACAAGAATGATTAGAGGACTGGAGCACCTCTGCTGTGAAGACAGGCTGAGAGAGCTGGGCTGTTCAGCCTGAAGAAGAGAAGGCTCTGGGGAGGCCTTATAGTGGCCTTCCAGTACCTAAAGGGGACCTAAAAGAAAGCTGGAAAGGGATACATTATCAGTGAGTATAGTGACAGGACAAGGTGTAATGGCTTTAAACTAATAGAGGGTAGGTTTAGATTAGGTATTAGGAAGAAATTCTTTACTCAGACAGTGGTGAGGCACTGGAACAGGTTGCCCAGAGAAGCTGTGGATGCCCCATCCCTGGAGGAGTTCAAGGCCAAGTTGGATGGGGCTTTGGGCAACCTGATCCAGTGGAAGGTGTCCCTACCCATGGCGGGGGGCGTGGAACTAGATGATCTTTAAGGTCCCTTCCAACCCAAACCATTCTATGATTCTAGGATTCTATGAATTTGGGCTGGTGTTCTGCAGTCTTGTTCAACCATTTTATGTGTGGGTTAGGGGATTCAGAAGAGCTTTGCAGGTAAAACCAAATTTTCCTGGGGTGTATGAATGTTGTGGAGACTGTGCCACTGTCTGTCAGGATGCCTGACATATGTGATGATGAACTTCTGTGGCTACAGCCGTACTATTGATGCTGCTGAAAGTAAATATCTCAAAATCCTGAATTAGTTGTTTTGGTTGTGAAGGCTCCACATAACTGTGGGCCTCATGGCTTTTTGCAGTCTGCTTGGTGTAGTGGCTCATGGATACCTGATTCCTGAGTTCATGTCCAGCTCCTAGTATGGAAGTGCCTATGACAGAAGGCTCATACTGCCATTCTCAGGTCCTGGCCTGTCTCTAGAGTAAACCAAGGCAGTTGTGCTTTTCCCTGATCTCTGTCACAGTGGTAAAAAGTAAACACGCTTTTATTTTTAGGTCACTTTTTCAGGCATGTAATGTGTTACAACCTGCAATGTCCTCATCTGTTCCAAGCTTCTATTTTGTGTAGTTGAGATTGATACCACGTCCAAGACTTGGCCAGAAGGGCCCCAAGTCCTCATAAAAGCAGAGGAATCCTACTTATCCCTGCTGTCAAACGCTAGAATGACAGAATCACAAACATGGATTATGTCTTTGCCATCTTCTACTCTCTCTGTCTCTCTCCCCCNTCCCCCTCTTCTGTCTTTTTTTCTTCTTTTTTTTTTTTTTTTTTTTTTTGTAGCAGAGGCTAATAGTTGAAGTTTCATAACGAGATACAGTAAATGGGCAATTTCAAGTACGCAATTATTTGATAGCTTGGCTGTACTAACCAGCACATTCAGTGCCTGGCTTATGCCCCCAAACCAGCAGCTGTTGCCTGACAATTTCTGTCCTACTAGCAGTGGTGTATAGAGAGTATTTTGTTAGCATTGTTCCATTCTTTCTCCTGGGTCTCTCATTTCTGTGATGTCCTGAGGAGAAGCTAGTCATTCTGAGAACTGAAAACAAAACTGAACTTTCCATGATCTCCTCCAACTTTGTGGTAAGAATAACTGTAAAGTGTGTAATAGAACTGGGGATTGTTAGACAGTTCTTGAACAGCCTGGCTGCTGTCTGAACTGAGAGGAGTACAGATTTCACAGTGGGAGCTGATGCAGTCTGAGCCCCATCTGTGAAATTGTGTGGGATATTTGCCAATATGGGTGATTTTTTGGGGGGGATAGCCATTTTGAAATGAATTTACACTGACCTCTGTAATTTTCATAATCAACCTAGTATCATCAAAATATCTTAAATCCTTTGGACCACAAGGACTCTTTTAGAGTCCTCAGGAGAATACCAGTTCAATGGACTGGTGATACTACTTGTTTGACAGTGATCTTCTGATTATATTCTCCAGCAGCTGAATACAGTACCTGAAACATGATCTCCTGGTTTGTTTATGTGTGTGTGCATGTGTTCACCTGCTTTGTTTGTTTTCGTGCAATATGAAGGTTTTTCAGATCCCCATAGAGGATTTCCTGCAGCACTGGTGAGGCAGTAGAATTTGAAGCCAATGCCACGTCTGAAAAGTGCTAGTACTCCATTTAAGAATACTTGTGCCTTTGTGTGAGCGCAGTGAAGAATATTGGAGTGACTTCTGCATTTGATGGAGAAGAACGAAAAGAAGATAAGCCCAGGCTCTATAAGTGCTTGATGGCACTTTGGGTATCAGTTTGGAAGGAGAAGGCACACTAGCCCAATAGTGATGCTAGACTTTTGATGTCTGTGTTGTTGCATGGCAGGCTTGTAAGCAGAAAAAAATTAGTGAGATGTGTGCAAAGATGTGCTTTATTTCCAGCATTTAGTAACAGATATGACTCATGGGGCTCTCTTCCTTCCTGGCAGCCTTCTGGATGCACTGGTGAGGAGTGTTGGTGCAGAACCAATGAGCATGTAACACTCTGGATTCAGAAGATAGGACTCTAGGGCCAACTTTTGCTTTGCTAAATAGGGAAAATGACCCTTCCTAAATATAATGTAAAATACTGAGTATGTGACAAGCGGTAGGAAAGTACATTTCATGCTCCCATGCTCTGCCTACTGCATGGGTGTGTTGTGGTATGCGTGCCTCCTTCCTTCAGTTTATTTTCCAAGCAGGAACTGGGCTTGTTTATCACCTGTTTCTGGCAGTTTAAAAATCAATAGCATTTACTTTGCCTTTCATCTTAACAGCCATTCACCTCGCTTTCTTGCTGTCTTTCAGCTCAGCCCTCCCTGTGCTTGCTTTGGTTCCCACATGTATTTCAGAGGCAATCAGCACTGCAGCGCTGATCTGCTGACTAACAGTTTTGTAAGAGCTACATGAGTTCTTGTTGGTCTTGCTTTGCTTCGCTTCATTAGCAGAGGGGTGTACACTGATGTAAGCATGTCTGAAGTTTGTGCCCTCTGCTATGTGTCTGCAGAGGGCTGCATGTCCCAGCAGATGGAGTAAGATAAACAGCAAATGCACAGCCATTGATACTGTTTCTCATTACTATTTGAATGTAAACTAGATGACATACTGCTAACAGTATAGATTTAGGTTGCAGTCAGGTGACTGGAAGGGCAAGATACCTATGCCTGCTTTTTAGTTCTGTGAGTTAGTGTTAACTGGGGCTGTAGACATTGCAGAAGTAAACTACGTCTTAGTAACAGTCAGGTGGAAATTATATATTTCCCAAAGGCCTGAATGCACTGTATTGACCTTCTGCAAAGAGAGATAAATCAAAAAGAAGGATGCCTGTAGCTTACAGGGAGTTGTTCAGTCTTTTATGAATGAAAAGCTTAATTATTTTTTCCCCATCACTCAGCATCTATTTATACAAAACATAAACAATGTCACATGGAGAATTCTTGCATTATTCAAAAGCACAAAATTCTGCAGAGCGTTTTGTAAACATTAACAGCAAACCTTGAGTGGCTTACACAATCAGAAATATATGTCTTTTCAGTTGCCAACAGCAGGAGCATGCCAAAAAAGTGAGTGAGAAATCACCTCCAAAGGAAGTCTGCCTTTGAAAATGGACAGTTTGTATTTAGGATGCATGGTAAGCCCTTGGGAGAAAGAAGCTATCCATTTGCCATGAATTTGGGTGACACTGCTGCACTGGCCTATGCTCATAGACAGAGATAGGGCCTTGCACGTTGCAGAGAAATTAAAAAAAAAAAAAAAAAGGATCTAGGGATCTAATCCATGTGTCTTACTTTTCTTCTTTTCTTTTCTTTTCTTTTCTTTTCTTTTCTTTTCTTTTCTTTTCTTTTCTTTTCTTTTCTTTTCTTTTCTTTTCTTTTCTTTTCTTTTCTTTTCTTTTCTTTTCTTTTCTTTTCCTCTCCTCTCCTCTCCTTTTCCTGCTTCCATTAACAAAATAGGAACAAACACAAGCTGGTAGTTTTCCTGCTTGAAAATTCCCATATCTTCTGCTACAGTCTGCTGCAGTGAGGCTCATGCCCTGCAGTTGAGTTCCTGCAGTTGTGAGTTGTTAGCTCTGCAGAAAATAACACTGCTCTTTTGCCCTTGATACACTGCTGCTGTTTTCCCCTTACTGACTCTTTTTTACCAGACTTTGGGCTCTATTCAGCAACTGATATCAAATGTGTATGTGGCTGTATTTTAACTGTTATTAGCCAACTTGCAAATACCTTGTGTTAAAAACTCATTCAGGTGTTTTTTACAGGACTTCTCTCATGAAGCTGGTAAGTGACTGGTTTGATAGTTTAACATAAGTACCACCTTCCTCATCTGATCCCCACTGGGCCAGTAATGTTGAATAAAATGTCTGTGCACAATGCTGTAATGGTGAAAGTTGTACTTGAGACTATGATACTGTTGCCCCAAAACTGAGCTCTTTGCTCAGCATGCGGAGAGCCGGTCAACACATGGAGTGGAGATATCCGTGTGGTCCATGTCTGCACAGAGATGGGTGCCCGGCGGTGGCTCCACAAAGCTGGCATACCGATTGTCCCAGTCAGAGCTTCTTTATCCCAGTCTACTTCACTATTATCGGTTAATTATTACAATTGGCAGATATGTTAGTTTCTACTTTTCTAATTAGAATTTAAAGATACAGTAACCTTCTAATCTACTACACGTGCGCTGTGAGGGGTGGTGGTAAGCGAGGAGTGGTCTTTTTATGAGGAGGGTGCTAATGTGAGGAGGGGGCTTCCCTTCAGGAGGTGTGGTTTGTGGACGTAAGTGAGGATAGTTCACCTCAATTCAGACAGTAAGTCCGAACTTGCTTCTTCAGAGATCCCTTGCCCTTTGTTTTTGACCATCATTGATATGTATGTTTGACTAAAGCTCCTCATCTTTTGTTCTTGGTTCCTGAGGAATCCTCCCCTTCTTTGAGTGATTGTGTTCACGGTAACACACCTACGGTCTCATCTCCTGTGCCTAGCCTTCAACCATTATCACTTCTTCTCTGCAACATTGTCCTGGCTCTTATTTCTACAATAGTACGTGTCAGCTGCTGATAAATCTGTATTAATACCCCTTTGAAGGTACTTCTATCCACGGAGAGTTATTCATAATCCTATCCCTGGAAAAAAAAATAAAAAAAATGTGTATGTGACTTAATCTGTATACTTATATACAGATCTGCATGTCTGTATATCTATAAATTTATCTAAATATGGTAAAAACATGTAACTGCTGCTTCTCTTTCCCTTTCTACTTTAGTTCCTCAGCATAACTGCACTTGTGTATACAGATAATTGGAAAATTTTTCCTCATCTTGCCCTAGCGAAGGAGGACTCAATTGCTATTTCCGTTTTGTAGATGAAGAAGAGAAGAAGGTGTTAAGTGGCTTTCTCAAGGTCACATAGTGACATCTGTAGTGCAGCTGTGATTTGAAGCTGGGTCTCCTGAATTTAAACTCTTAAAAATCATAATAAATCAAATATAACTGCAATGAAGACCCTAAAATCAAATACAGACTTTGTAGGTTGTTGCCTGCCCCCCCCAAATAAATTTTACAGCAAAATGTGGGCTTTGTTCAAATATTGATTCAACAATATAATAGGTTTTATCAACATACTTTGCAAAGCTTGATTGGGACTGTATACACAGTCCCACATTCCTTGGCATGAGAATGCTGCACAGAAGCAGCAACATTCAGAAGATGCATTTTGAGGTAGATTTTTGTCTCTTTGTTACTTTCTTTAAACCAAATGTGTTACAAAGGAAAACACTTTTTGCACCTGATCCTGATAAGGATTCCAGTTCTATCCCAATTTCTATCTTTAAAATACTCGTTTGCTGCACTACCTCCAGTAAAAAAAAAAAATATTCTTTTTGTACTCACAGCCTTCCTTTCAGTGTAGTAATCACATATTTCTCCTATGTGCTCTCCCTCTGTCTGCCCCTGTTTTGTGTTTTGTTCTGCAGTCAGCAGATTTGGGCAAAAGCATACTTTTGTCCTCCTCCGTGCAGCACCGAGCCCTGTGAAGGAGGCTATGGGGGCCAACTGAAATGCCAGCCAGAACCACACAGCTACATCCTAAGCTCTGCTTGGCATTTCTCCACTGAGTTGTCATCTTAAATAAGCATGTAAACTGGAGAGACTGCTAGTGTTCTGCAGAGAATATGAGCGATTCTGCATACTGTTGTTTTGGGGTAATTCTTTTCTGATACTTTAAATATCCTGATTTTCTGACAGTTTGGTCTGTCATCTTTAGCACTCAGCCCTTGCATTTTAACCTTGTCAGGGTTATTACCTATCTCCTGTGGGTTGATTAGCTGGGAAACTGGAGCTAGGTTAGTGCTGCTGTGCAAAGCTGTAACAGCTTTCCCCCGCACCTGGCAGTTTCTGTGCTCATTGACAAATCTGCTCTTCAGAAATATTCAGGTGTTGTTTTTTTTCGTCTACTTGATCTACTTCTGAGCAATTTTTGTCTAGGGTCATGTGTCTGGTGACTGCAAATGTTCTGCTGACTTCTGCTGCTTTCCTGACTCATTTTGTCCCTTTCAGACAGTTAGTGCTGGTCTCTTTTCCAACAGGATTGCATTACGGTGGAAGACTTGGGCTTCAAATGAAATAGATATGAATGACTGAGATTTCTGGAGGATATAACGCTCTGTGGAGCTTCCTAGACTCAGTAGTCTCCTGGCTTCATTCAGAAAAAGCAGAGATGTATGTTACATATAGGGGATTAACAGGTCCTTTGCTACCTTGGTATTCATTTACCTGGAATGGAAAGACAGGAAACAGAAACAGGATGCTCTGAGCTGGAAGAATTTCCAGTCCTGAGGAAATTTAGAGTGATGCAGCGTACCTGTGTGGTGCCAGGAATATCAGCAGTTTATTTGGCTTGAACTGGCCTAGTTGGTCTACTTTGTGACAGTCACTGTATATTCACTGTTATGCTTCCAATACTATCAAATGTTATTGCTAAAGGCCTGGTATACCTCCAGCAGCTCATCTTCTATGTGTTTTGAAGAATGTTTTGAAGTGACTAGATGCAGAGAGTGATACAGCTCTCTTAGATTTGCGTGTTGTATAGGCATCCAGAGTCCTGTTGCTGTTTTCTCCCATGGTGAGCAAGGAGAGAGAGGGACATCATCAAATTTTGTCATTACTTAGTAGGATAACAGAACACGCAGTAACACTCCAAAAAAAAAAAAAAAAAAAAAAAACGCCAAACAAAAAAAAAAAAAAAAAAAACAAAAAAGATATCCCAGTTCTGTTCTGTGTCTGTTCAGATTCTGGATGTTGCCCTGCATCGCCAGACTTTTCTCTTCCAGCCTGGGAGAAGGTGCTCACTAAAATCACTCCTGGCTGCCAGTCAGACAACGGTGTCAAGCTTCTGGGACACGCAAGCCTCTCTCACCACAATGTTCCCTTGCTCACTACACCAGTGATCACACTGGAACTTTAAAATGTGAGTCTGTAATCATGCAGTTCTGCACAATCACACCAGGCTTTTATGTTTTCTGCAGTAGTACGTGCTTAGCCAAGCCCCCTTAGCTGTCATTTTTATGCTGATTTCTCTTATTTTTACCTGCTGTAGGAACTTCCCATAGGAGCACCTGAATGTCAGCTATGCTTTTCCACCTTCCTCTGCCCAGGTCTCCCCTTGATTCGTGGTGTCTGACTTTGGCATCTATCCCCCATTCAAGCTTTGGGAAGAATAGTACTGAGCTTTAGCTCAGTCTTTCCATGGACTATGTGCATTGGAGATCTCCTTGCTCAGTAAGAAGGTAATGAGGTTTCATTCTTGTACATGTTGATGGGAACAGTAGTGGAGACAGCATATCCTTTATGTATTTGTAAGCCATGTCTGTACCCTGATGATACTTGTGACTCTAGTGTTGTTGACAAACACAAAGTATTTCTGAAGCTAAACAGACAACAACAACAAAACAGGGTGGCTTTGCATGGATGTTTAGAAAAGAGTGAGAACAAGTGAAATCTATATGATGCTTTCCCTGAGAACATACCAGCTTTTTTGGGCTCCAGGCAAACTTCAGGTTTTAGGCACACTTCAAACATTTACATCTTTAGGCAAGAAGTGCTACTAGCTCAATGAAATGTTGCATGAAGAGCCCTTTCTGCATGCTTACTTTGATCCTAGGTCCTCCTTTTTTTGTGCCATGCTTCTTCCTGGCAGTCATGGTGAGCTGGTGGCTGCTATAGGAGAGCTCACTTTCTTGTATAGCTTTCCTGTGATCTCATGTATGTCATCTCTGAAGATTCCCAGTCTGCTCCAGCCATTCCGTGCTTTAGATCAAAGAGAGCTTTTGAACAGCTGTGCAGGACAAAGGCATTTTTCCCGCTTCTGTCATAGGTCAGGAGTTTTGTGATATGCTCTCTGGCCAAAAAATATGCAATTTTAAGGAGAATAACAGATACTTATTGCTTTACACAGGCACCTTTCTAATGTTTCTGGGAATGTTTTTGTTTTCAGTGTTTTTTGAGCATTTCTATAGTTTGAATAGTTTTTAAGTCTCTGTTGCTTTTGCCCTTAACCTCTGATGAAGGAAAAGTTCTGTAAATGAGAATTTTTTCAGGTTTTCAGCTTCTATATTTTGATGAAAAAAAGGGGTTCTTGGCTACAGTGTTATATTTTCATTTATAGCCAAAGGCTAGTTTTAAATAAAATACTTTTTTTTAAAAAAATTCAAAAGGAATTTAAAAAGTGCTAGTAGAGGAACTTCCATTACACAAATTGGACTTGCTGTCTTAAAAGTAACTGTTTTCTATAAAATGTTCCTTGACATAGCCTAATCATGTGTCACTAGTCTCATGAATACTGTCAACACTTAGAAAGTAGTGTCACTTGAGGAGAAGAACCAGAAATTTTGTACTGACTTAAATAGTCTTAAAATGCAATGATATGGAAACATCCCTTTTCATTAATCATAATTTTCATTTATATTCAAATAGTCCAGTAAAATATGAAGTATGAAATATAATTATTCAATTCAATTAATTAAAATAGAAAATTACAGGTGAAAATGAAATATTTTTCTAATCTTGGAATAAACATATTTTCTGCATTGTGAAGACTAAAACCTTTCCTGTCTAATCAAAACAAGAAATAGATTTGGAGCATGCTATTCCGATGTCCTGTACGTCTGCACTTTTGTATATGTTTGATTCCTTTCTGAAGTGAATAAAGAGGAAGACTGTAGGTTTAGATCAGTATCTTAATTTTGATTAGAAAATTCCTCAAATTACATAGCATTACTCTCCCTCTCCCTTTAATTTACACATTGGCATACAGGTTAAAACACACTAGTGTGCAGCTGGGCTAAATCCACAGATGGAGGTAGATAGCTAGCTGGACTTACTGGTGGGTTGAACAAAGAGGAACTATTGAAGAAATAAGTGGAACTTGTTAGTTTAATTCATTTCAAGGGTGATTTTATTGTATGTGAATGACCACCACTGCCAATATGGATTGCAACATCCATGCTATAAGTTTTCTGGTAGTCTGGTAGTGCAGTACACCCAAGTTGCTTATTCTAGGGTGGCTTTTCTTGTATGGTATACCATAGCACATTGTAAGGAAAATAATGTAGACCAAGACAAAAATGTGCAGCAGTGGGAATGTAATGTTAGTAATGGTTAATGCTTGCTATATTGTCATGGTTTTGTCTGGGATAGAGTTAATTTTCTTCGTAGAGGCTCACACAATGCTGTGTTTTGGATTTTTGATGAAAATAGTGGCGATGTTTTTGGTTGTTGCAGAGCAGTATTTACATAGAGCCAAGGACTTTTTTGCTTCTTGTGCTGCCCTGTCAGCGAGGAGGCTGGGGGTGCACAGGGAGCTGGGAGGGGACACAGCCAGGGCAGGTGACCCAGACTGACCAAAGAGACATTCCACACCATATGGCGTCATGCTCAGCCATAAAAGCTGAGGTAAAGAAGGAGGAAGGGGGGGCGTGGAGAGTGATGGCGTTTGTCTTCCCAAGAAACCATTACGCGTGATGAGCCCTGCTTCCTGGCAGTGGCTGAACACCTGCCTGCCCATGGGAAGTAGCGAAAGAATTCTTTGTTTTGCTTTGCTTGCGCGCGCTGCTTTTGCTTTACCTAGTAAACTGTCTTTATCTCAACCCATGAGTTCTGGCACTTTTACCTTTCTGATTCTCTCCCCATCCCACCTGGGGAGAGTGAGCGAGCGGCTGTGTGGCACTTAGCTTCCTACCGGGGCTAAACCAGAACATATATAAAAAAATTGAAATCAAATAGGACTGAAAACTCTTACTGCATGCCCAACAGATAAGAAAACCAGAAAAAGAGAGTTAATGGCTCATGATGGCATTTGAAAACCTCTAGAGGCCAGTCCTTTATCTTTGGACAAACAAGACTGCCTTGCAAAGCTCCTAAGCGGCTTTATCCCCATCAGTAGAACCTTTGCCATTCTTGTAAATGTTTTTGTCTGAAGTAAATATTCAAATGTATTTCAGAGCAAACATATCAATTGAATGGAGATGGATGTCTGCCCAGCTCCTGCCACTTGTATGACTGGGTGCAATCACCAGATCAAGGGCTTGGAAGGAAGACTGCACTCTCTCTGCAAGTTCCCACGGGTTTACCAGAGTAGCTGGGCTATGTGAATCTCCAGAATAAACTAGCTCCCAAAGAGCCACTTTTCTGCTGGCTGGAAGGAAAAGAGAATATAAGGGTTGCTACTGCACTGGAAGGGAAGTCTTTGTACAAAAAGCCTAAGCATTCTGTCCCAGCAAGTGAGAGAATCTGGAAGATGGTTGACACTTCTTATTTATGATGAGGAGTGGGGTGAAAATTGCAAAAAAGATCTCCTGTGAGAAAAAAGCTGCTGGTGGAACACCAGGGTTTAGAGGATTTGTGATGCAGAGGTCTAGAGCTGTTTCTATGTGTCTTTACACTCTTCAAGAATCTTCTTCTTCTAACAATATGTATTCTTTTAGCATTAGGCTTGGATTAATAAATAGAGCTGTGTACCAGCTTTATTTTAAAAATTTGTGTATTTTTTGATGCTTTCGTCAGCTTGCGGTATTCTTTGTATGGTATAGAGGCCAGGAACTGCTTACGAGTGAGCAGCAGTCTGGAAAGTCAGGGCAATAATTAAGGAAATGGTGCTTTAGCCCAGAGGAACCTCAGGAAACCCTACAGCTGGTTCCTATTGTGCCTTTACCAGTACGGGCTCTGGCTACATGTACAGGGCTTTACAAAAGTAGTCTTTCTCCACCTCAGTGCAGGACCTACTGTACTTAAACCATCCATGACAGATGTATGTGCAGCTCATTCACGAAGGCCTTTAATGAGGGTGTGTCTGGGTCCTCCCTAGCAAGTTTGTTCTAATCTATCTACTATCAATACTTCCTGAAAGCTTTTCTTAGTGTGCAGCATGAATATTTTCTGCCATGATCTAAGTCTTGTTGCCCTCTGTGCGGGGAAGCGGTATTTTTCTGTTCCTCTCTGCCAGACTTTTAGTCAATTTTGCTTGCTCCCTCTAGTTTCCACTTTTGTGGTAGTTCCTGTTTTTTTGATCTATCTGGCTAGCTCTTGTCCTGATGGTTTTCACTAGATGTTCTGCATACCTTTTTGAAAAACTTTGCTCCGAACAAGTACTGATGCCTTAGTATTGCTGCTAAGGCTTGCCGATGCACAACGTTACCCTACACCTCCTCCCACCCTGCTGATCCATCCCTGTACAATGTTGGTTTTCTCCTGCAGCCCAACACGGCTTATAGAGCCTCACAGCCCCCAGATCGCTCTGGAGGCTACAGAGTCTGGAATAGCACTGTGGTATTTTCCAGCCTGTTACTTCCACTGAAATCCATTTGGGCCCTAATCCATGTTCAATGCCTTCCTCTGTTCTTCCTCAGCTGCTGGAACAGGAGGCACTCTACTGCAGACATCTATCCTGGGTTTAAGGGGATCAATAAACTTTGTTACTCTTTGTAGAGGTTGCTAACATGGGCTCTGATGATCATTTTTGTGCTCCTGAAGACCTTTTCTGTTTCCTTAGCAAGTGAGCTGAAAGCCTGGGGTTTGCTTAGAGTGACCTGGGGTAGCCTGACACTTGCCCTCAAGCACTGGAAATGCTGTTTCTGATCTCTGACTTTTTTTTTCTCTTTGCCTGGTGTTTACTGCAGCTGAGCCCATAGCAACTACAGTGGTGAATATGAATGTTTTGACAGACCCAGACTGAAGATGTGTGTGACTATCGCAGAGCAGACAGTTATCTGGACTTGTTTGGCATTGTTAATTGCTGTTTTATATGCCTAGAAGGGATGTCATGCCTCAGAGCAGCAGGCCATAGAAATAGAAATAATTAATACTTCAACCTGCAGCATCCCAAGAATTGCCTGCAGGCTATCCACAGACAGGTTTTGTACAGAGCCCCAGGGATCCGGCTGTGAGGATAACGCGTGTAAACTGCAACCAATTCAAGGTGCCCTCACTGAAATGCAGCACTTGCAATGAAGAGAGAGGACAGCATAAAAGGCAGTGAGGAGACGTTGTTTAAAAGAATGAAGCTGCTCTTGAACTGCTTGTTTTTCTTCGTTCTTTAGAGGTGAATTAGGCTGAAGGACAGACTAATGAAAACCTCTTGCTGATGTACACCAGCAAACAGTCTGACCCTGAATCTTTGCAAGTTAATAGCCTTTAAGCTGTTTATTTTCCCTGCCTTCCTTCTGGTATGGCGCAACTTCTTGTGTGCACAGGACCCTGGGGACTGTTCAGGTGCTGGGGACAGGTGCATCCTATGGCACAGGCAGGTCTCCTCCTGGGAATGTACTGTCAGCATGTTATCTGGTACTCTTCTGTCGGCCTCTAGCCGCTCCTGCCACTACAGTAGTGCAGCACTGCATCAAAGCCTTTTCTTCTGCAAGGGAACCATTTTGCTTTCATATGACCAAAGGAGGGCTGTCTGCCTAGGCAGGGTCCTGAGGGAGTACCAGTCTCTCCTAAACTCCCAGGATGAGCTTGCTATTTATTCTGTCTCTTCTGAGGAGTCATATCCATTTCTTCCTCATCTGTTAAGAATCAGTAAGCCTTCTTGCATGGACAATGAAGTATAAATTTTGCCAGCTATGGAGGACAAACTGTTACATGGTTTATTTAAAATGTTGGGACTGAAGTCTTCCCTTTGCTGTCAGCTGGCTATTGAGTTGCTTCATTACTATTATTATTGTCATTATTTTACTTTAATATTCTGATTACAGGCAGCTCCTGTGTTTGTATTAGAGGCATTGTTTTCTAAAAGGAAAAGATGAGAACAGGATGCAGGGGTCTGTCTTGAGTTTTTGAACCTGCATGGGAATCCCATCTGAAATGCTTGTGGTGCTTATGGCCAGCTGTGTGAGCCAGCACCCATGCCAGACAGTTCTTTTTTTTTGTTTGTTTGTTTGTTTTTGCAAATGTAAGAACTCATTCTCATATTCTGTCCACAATTAAAAAAAAAAAAAGAAAGCAAAAAAGAAAAAAAAAAAGAAGAGAGGAAATCATACTGACTGCTTTTCATTTTCACTAGTTGACCATTGATTTTTTTGTGTGGGATGGAGGACCTAGAGGTTGGAGAAATAAAGAGGAATCATTATCTGCATAAAGCTGCTGAGCTGGGATTCCCACAGGCTGTACTTCATTTATGTCTCTGTCCTTTTTTATTCTCACTTTGTTTTCAGATTTAAAGAAAAAGCAATGTAAAATGAAAAGCTGGTAGTTCTGTCATCCAGAGCACAATGGATTGGAGGGAGTGCATGCTGGAAAGAGCAAGAAATCTCCTAAGGAGCCATTTGCTAATTGCAGCATTTTCCACTGACTACATTTGCTAAGAGGTACCTCACTGTTAAGTTCTGTCATAGGTGAGTGTGCTTTCTTCTGTATTGCAAGTGCACACAGAGAAGAGGCAGACCAGACTCCGTATATATTCCTCTTCCTGTCACTTAAGCATAACTTAGGTGTCTTGGAAGAACTTTTGTTAGCTTTTTTTTTTTTTTTCCCTCTCAAAGTTTCCCCTGCTATCTCTGTATCCCTCTTTCATGGGAGATTTAAGTCAGGGGTTCACCCTGTTGTGCTATTACTTTAGGATCATTTTTAGCCAGTCCCTGTGTCCTGGCCTAAAAGTCATCTCAGTGCCTTCCTTACAAAGCTGTTCTTTGGTTCTACTTCCATGGGCTAGTTTGCCATTAATGAAGGTGTATGTTGGTGTGTCAGACTGCTGGAATTTGACTAAAATATATGTTTTCCAAAGATTAGTGCTCTGCCAGCGCAGCTGTCTGCTTGTATCTGCCCTGTGTTCAGGCTGCCCGTGCTTCTCATTCTGAAGCTTTTTCTAATTGTGCTTTGTAAGAAGCCTTTCACATTCATGATTTGGAGCAAAATCACAAAATGCATCTGAGGGTGGAGAATGAAAAGAAGGTGAGATGTACATCCCCAGTCTTATTCAGTCTGCTTTGATATGAGGCAGCTCCAATGAGCCAAATGTGGCAGTTTTCCCTCTCATTCAATATAACTGACAGCTGGCTCACTGAAAAACTGGTGCACAGCTCATTAACACTGACAAGACCAGGCTGTGACTTCTTATTGCTAGCAAAACAATACAACCAGGTCTCCAAGTGGGACAAAAATGCAAAGTGACTGCTCTGCTCCTACCTTCCAGTTTGGAAGGGGTTCAGACAAAAGATTCGTGGAGATCATAGGAAGAAAGTGAGGAGCTCAAAGGCTGCTGCTGTGGTAATGGGTGTTAATTCTGCTCCCTTCTTGGTGTAATTTTTGTGAGAAGAGTCCAGCTGCACTGCTAGTTTCCAGTGCAGTCAGATGTGTAACACAGCATGTGTCCTGCTCTGCCTGCCTACAGCATGCCTTAGATGCAGATGTGCTATTCTCAGTGCTTTCTCCCTTCTCCTCTGGAGAGGGAGCTATTTTCTGCTGCTGTTTTATATATTTTGTCATGTCCATAGAAAAATTATCTCATGACAAGATCTTGAAGGAGGGAGCAAGAGGGGCAGGTTTTAAGCAAGCTCATGGCTAGGTCAAAAGTGCTGGGCTATGCTAAGATTGCACATGCCAGAGGCATAAAAAACAGTGTCTGAGAATTCCTGTGTGTAAGAGAATCACAGTGAAGGAACTTGTGCAGGAGTTGCTGGGGTGCTCCACCACATGCTGTCTGGTGTTCCTCACCTTAGGAAAGGTCCTTTCCCCTCGTGGTGGGAGGGAAAGACAGCCTTGTTTTTCCCTTAAGCAGCACAGGAGCTCTCTGGAGAACTCAAGCCTTGACTTCTGTATCCAGTGTTAATGGGCTGTTAGTTTTAGAATGCATGAAATATGTAAAGAACTTAAACACCAAAGGGTCAGTTCAGCCATGATAGTACTCCAGCAGGGCTCCTTCCCTGTATGGTGTTGCCCAGAACAATTACTGATTTTAAAGGACACAAACAAGCAGGAAATAACACAGTGGATGGCAATCGAATCCTGCCCAGCAAGGAAGGGGATCAGCATAAAGGGTTAAGTAGTGGTGTAGTTAGCAGCGCGTATGTAAAACTGTTTGGCTGTGGGGAATCAACTGCAGAGCTGTACAGTGGAAGTGGGTGGAATGAACTACTCAGAAATAAAGGAATAAGCTTGATTTCTAGCTTTATCTGAATCCAGCGTCCTTTCCTTCTTCCACCTGCCTCACCAAGATCATCCTTTATCACTAGGTGGGAAACAAAAGATCGTTGTGAAGAAAGCTCAAAGGCAGCATGAAATTACTTTTTTTTTGCTCTAAAATCGGTATTTCATTAACTAGAGAGCTGAAGCAGCTCTGCTCTCACTTTACATATTTTTCAGGGACAACTATTCTTTTTTTTTGTCTTGTTTTTGTTTTTGCTTTGAGGGCAAAGAATTGCAGTTGCTTTACTGGAGACAGTTGAGATTCAATGAAAAACATCCCCATGGAGCAGGAGGATTATATGGTATTGCCCGGAGAAGGTCAATGTTTTTGGTGCTTTATTTTTAACTTGCTTGTGTGTCTTTGTCGGTGATTGGTTTGTTCAGTATCCGGTATGCTGTTTTATTTCCTACATGTAACTTAGAAACACTAATTCCCCATGGTCTTGGTAATTCCTTGCTGCTGCCACCTCTCTGGATCTGAAGGCCAGAAAATAGTGGGCTGTGGTGATCTAAGTGTGTCCTTTTGCATAGCACAAGCTGAGAACCCCACCCAGCCTTACCTGTGTGTGGGACCAAATACTGCTGTTCAGTTTTGTTGGCCAGTCCATCAAGACCTGAAAGCTTTATATGTTGGTGAGGACACTGCATTACTGATGAAAACCTCCTAAGGGTTTCCTTCCCAGCAAAGTTGCTAGCAAGCACCTTGCTTTGGGTTTTGTTGTGTCCAGCTCCACTTCTGAGCCTTGCTGTTGATTTGCCAGTTGACAAAGAAGCCATTTACAGCAGTATTGCTGTCAGATTCAGCGAGTCTGTACTTTTGGAATCTCCTCACAGTTTCCCTTCTCTCTCTTCACACTGCTCTCATGCAACACCCCTTCATCAAAAGAAAGATGGATAGAGCATTAAATACAAATTGGCAAGAGGCAATGACACTACCCTTCACCCAAACCCCACACGCCAAGGGTTAACTTTGTAAGTAAGTGTTTCACAGGAAAGGTGTTATCTTTTTCATAGCAGATGAGTCTAGACTGTTGTTTCATCACTGAGGCTTCAGGGCAGCTCTGTTTACAAGGGAATGAGTTTTTAAGTGGAGCTATTCAGACAGATACTGAATAACAGGCTAGCGTTTGACTTGTGGCTGCAAATCACACAGCATACCTGCAATTCGCCAGAATAATGGAAACTTTTCTGTTTTGCTGGACACTCTTTGAACTACAAGGCAGTTGTCTGAAACAGTGGGCAAGTACTTGGAATGTATGTACCATCTCATCACTGTCATGTCCTGAAGTGCATAATACTCAGCCCTGACAGACCATGCATGTAAACCTCTCTCTCTGTTAATAATAGTCCCAGGCTCCTCCTGAGATCAGTGAGGCCAAGGATCCCAGAAGGTAAGGATTTGGGGAAGCAATTCCTGCCAGACACCATGATGCAGGAGAGCTTCTGGGGATGCCCTCTTCCATCAATCCTTGCGCATTAATCAGCAGCTAGGAATATGCTGCTGATCCCAAGTGCTGGTGTCACACTGTGATTGATGGAGTAGGAGTAGGATGACGCAGGCTGAGAGCTGCTGAAACTCTCAGGAGGACCTTGGCATAGACCTGCACACTCTTCCATGAAGTCTGGATTGATGAAGTGTAAGCTGCCTCCCTGGGTCCTGGGTTAGAGATGTGAAGAGAAAGCTTCCTACCCTGGTGTGGCCCTCAAATTATTATCCATTATTGATTTTTTCAGGTAGGCAGCAATGAAGTTCCAACAAGAAGTCCAAGAGAAATCAAGAGAGACTTCAGGGCCTTGAGACAACTGGTTGAAGGATCAGGAGCAGAAGAAGTGTTCTTCTCTATCCCTTCAGTTGGAGGGAATGATGAGGGGAGAAACAGGAAGAGCCAGCAGATCAATACCTGGCTCCGAGCCTGATATCACCAGCAGAACTTTGGGTTCTTTGATCATGGGTCATTTTACACAGCACCAGGCCTACTGGCAACAGATGCGGTATACCTGTCTCAAAGGGGGAAAAGGATCTTTGCACAGGAGTTATCAGGGCTTATAGAAAGGGCTTTAAACTAGATTTGAAGGGGGAAAGGGATAAAACCAGGCTCGCTAGAGATAAGCCTGGGGGCAGTGTGCCAGTGGTTGTGGGACTTTGTCCTAACAAGATCCCTCTTGATCTGCCATCCCATTGGAGGTAGGGGATAGAGAGCCACGGGACAACAAAGACACAGGGGATATTGCTGGGTTAGAAATCAAAAGAGTGCCTGGGAATGGTCACAGAGGAACTGGGGCTTCTCCCCCAGAAAAGATGACGGGATTGCTAGCCCAATCGAAGTGCATCTGCACCAATGCACGCAGCATGGGCAACAAACAGGAGGAGCTGGAAGCCATGTGCAGCAGGAAAACTATGACACAGTTGCCGTCAGAAACATAGTGGGATGGCTCACATGACTGGAGTGCTGCAATGGAAGGCTATAAACTCTTGAGAAGGGACAGGCTAGGAAGGAGAGGCGGTGGGGTAGGCCTGTATGTTAGGGAGTGTTTTGATTGTCTAGAGCTTAATGATGGCGATGACAGGGTTGAGTGTTTATGGGTAAGAATCAGGGGGAAGGACAACGAGGCAGATGTCCTGGTGGGATTCTGTTATAGACCACTGAACCAGGCTGAAGAGGCAGACGAGATATTCTATAAGCAGCTGGGAGAAGTCTTACAGTCGCTAGCCCTTGTTCTCATGGGGGACATCAACTTACCAGATGTCTGCTGGAAATACAACACAGCAGAGAGGAAACAGTCTGGGAGGTTTCTGGAGTGCGTGGAGGATAACTTCCTGACACAGCTGGTGAGTGAGCCAACTAGGGACGGTGCCCCGCTGGATCTTCTGCTGGTGAACAGAGAAGGACTTGTGGGTGATGTGAAGGCTGGAGGCCATCTTGGGCACAGCGATCATGAGTTAATAGAATTTTTGGGTTTTGGAAAAGTAAGGAGGGGGGTTAGCAGAACAGCTACCCTGGACTTCCAGAGGGCAGACTTTGGCCTGTTCAGGAGATTGGTTGACAGAGTGGCTTGGGAAGCAGTCCTGATGGGCAAAGGAGTCCAGGAAGGCTGGGCACTCTTCAAGAAGGAAATCTTAAAGGCACAGGAGCAGGCTGTCCCCATGTGCTGAAAGACGAGCTGGCAGGGAAGAAGACTGACCTGGCTGAACAGAGAGCTGTGGCTGGAACTCAGGAAAAAAAAGAGTTTATGACCTGTGGAAGAAGGGGCAGGCCACTCAGGAGGACTACAAAGATGTTGTGAGGCTGTGCAGGGAGAAAATAAGAAGGGCCAAAGCCCAACTGGAGCTCAATCTGGCTGCTGCCATTAAGGGCAATAAAAAATGCTTTTTAAAATACATTAGCAAGAAAAGGAGGACTAAGGAGAATCTCCATCCTTTATTGGATGTGGGGGGAAACATAGTGACAAGAGATAAGGAAAAGGCTGAGGTACTTAATGCCTTCTTTGCCTCAGTCTTTAGTAGCAGGATCAGTTGTTCTCTGAGTGCCCAGCCCCCTGAGCTGGTAGATAGGGATGGGGAGCAGAATGAAGCCTTCATAATGCAAGAGGAAATGGTTAGCGAACTGCTACACTGCTTACAAGTACGCAAGTCTATGGGGCCAGATGGGATCCACCCAAGAGTACAGAGGGAGCTGGCGGAAGTGCTCACCAATCCACTTTCCATCATTTATCAGCGGTCCTGGCTATCAGGGGAGGTCCCAGTTGGCTGGCGGCTAGCAAATGTGACACCCATCTACAAGAAGGGCCGGAAGGAGGATCCAGGGAACTACAGGCCTGTCAGCCTGACTTCGGTGCCAGGGAAGGTTATGGAGCATCTTGGGTGCCATTGCGTGGCACTTACAGGAGAGCCAGGTGATCAGGCCCAGTGAGCACGGGTTTATGAAGGGCAGGTGCTGCTTGACTAACCTGATCTCCTTCTATGACAAGGTGACCTGCTCAGTGGATGAGGGGAAGGCTGTGGATGTGGTCTACCTAGACTTCAGTAAAGCTTTTGACACCGTTTCCCACAGCATTCTCCTGGAGAAGGTGACTGCTCATGGCTTGGATAGGCTTATGCTACGCTGGGCAAAAAACTGGCTGGGTGGCTGAGCCCAAAGAGTTGTGGTGAATGGAGTTAAATCCAGGTCTCAAGTGGTGTCCCCCAGGGCTCAGTACTGGGTCCAATTCTCTTCAATATCTTTATCAATGATCCGGACGAGGGTATTGAGTAAGTTTGCAGATGACACCAAGTTAGGTGGGAATGTTGATCTGCTCAATGGTAGGAAGGCTCTACAGAGGGATCTGGACAGGCTGGACCGATGGTCTGAGGCCAACAGTATGAGGTTCAACAAGGCTAAGTGCCGGGTCCTGCACATGGGGCACAACAAACCCATGCAACGCTACAGGCTGGGGTGGAGTGGCTGGAAAGCTTCCTGGTGAAAAGGGACATGGGGATACTGGTTGATAGCCGGCTGAATATGAGCCAGCAGTGCGTTCAGGTGGCCAAGAAGACCAACAGCATCCTGGTTTGTATCAGAAATAACGTGGCCAGCAGGACTAGGGAAGTGATTGTCCCCCCGTACTCGGCTCTGGTGAGGCCACACCTTGAATGCTGTGTTCAGTTTTGGGCCCCTCACCACAAGCAGGACAGTGAGGTGCTGGAGCGTGTCCAAAGAAGGGCAATGAAGCTGGTGAGGGGTCTGGAGAACAAGTCTTATGAGGAGTGGCATGAGGGAGCTGGGGTTGTTTAGCCTGAAGAAAAGGAGGCTGAGGGGAGACCTTATCGCTCTCTGCAACTACCTCAAAGGAGGCTGTAGGGAGGTGGGGGTCGGTCTCTCCTCCCAAGCAATAAGCGATAGCACAAAAGGAAATGGCCTCAAGTTGCACCAGGGGAGGTTTAGGTTGGATACTAGGAAAATTTTCTTCACTGAAAAGGTTGTGAAGCATTGGAACAGGCTGCCCAGGGAAGTGGTTGAGTTACCACCCATGGAGGGATTTAAAAGAAACGTAGATATGGTGCTTAGGGACATAGTTTAGTGGTAGATTTGGCAGTGCTAGGTTAACAGTTGGACTGGATGATCTTGGAGATCTTTTCCAGCCTAAATGATTCTATGATTCTATGATTCTACAAGCAGACCTCAGTGTATTGCAGCCAAACTTCTCAGAGAACATCACAAGAACTTGAAACACTAAATTCATTTCTTAAAGCCTTTCCCCTCCCAGGTTTGCTTTCCCTGCTAGCTATGGGAAACTCTTACTGGGGAAGGCTCCAACAGCAGAAAGTGGCCTGTCTGTCCCCTTTACTTCTGATGATCAAGCCGTCTTTGGTAGGGAGTGCCACACTCACATGTACTCCGTGTAGCAACAGAGAAGCTGCAGGGATGAAGAAAGCCAGGCAGATCTTGGCAGATTATCAAAAAGAAGCTATGTGAATACTCATTCAGTGCAGGACAGACATGGGAGTGGTACAGGCTTCAGAAGGAAGCTTGTGCACTATCCAGCTACTCTTTACTCAGTACTGGTCCGTCTAAAGCAAGGGATTGGGCTTTAGCCAAATTCTTTACTGCCCTCTTCGTGTGGTGAAAAATCAAAAATGCAAAAGCTGTTTCCTCCAAATGGGCTGAAGAAAGACAAGAAAGTATATTTTATTATCTGAAGTACTGCCACTGTATTTGAACATTGTCTCTTCTCCTTCCCTCTCTCCTTTGGTTATAATTTTCTGAGATTGTATCCCAGCTTTTCATGAGACCTATTTTTGATTGGTTTCGTTTTAACAGGGCCACGTAGAGCACAGCCATAGGGATAACTGAATGTCCTGTTTTATGGTCTCAGATCAATTCAGTAAGTATTCTGTTAATATGCAGTGTATGTTTGCTTGTAGTAGTAACATTTATAATCAGATCAAATAATTTTTTTACAGTCGTAATGCATTCTCAGGAGGGTATTTTAATATAGATTCCCTGGAGAGTTGCAGGGATAATGTTGTAAATAAAAAGAGCTTATTCTAGTAATATTGTCCAGTGTTCCTTCATTGCCTACATAAATCTTTTCTTCCACAACTACTTAAAGAGAATATTTTGACTAAGTATAATACCAAGTTAATTTTGTATCTCTATATGCTTTATTTAAGGTTGAAATATTATTCTGTATGTTATAATATTGTGGATTGATATTAGTGTGTTGATTGGCTATTCTCATCTTGTGCTTGAGCTCAGGTACCTCTCAAAAGGTCAAGATGTTGATTCTGTTATCACAGCTGCTCCTGGGAGAGTGGATAAGAACCTCTCAGACCTTGAGGGCAATAGAATTTTTGGTGACTCTCCAGGGAACCTGTGAAAACTAGTATCATTTCTTTCACTTTCATGCTGTTTCAAGTCTTCTTTGCCATGGCATTAGCCTCTCTTTCTTGCTCACTAGACTTCCTCATGGGGCAGCAATGTTTGTAGTGTCAGCTCTGGTGGGTATGATCCAGTTATTGTAAATGTGTGTCGGTGGGGAGAGTAGAGAAAGGACGTTCACCCAAGTTACCTACCAGACTGCAAGGGAAGTGTCGTGGTTTTCCTTCGTCCCCTCACTGAGTTTCTTAGTGTCTTGGGTACATCTTTTGCTGATGTCAGATAGGAAACTCTGCATCTTGCCATATTACCTTGTGGTTGAGGGAATCAGATCATGGGTATGGTGGATATTGATATCCTTGTACTTGAGAGTGCAGTCCAGGGTGAGGCATTAATAGAGATCAAAAAGCTGTGTTACCCGAAAAGAATGATGAGAGAGCATTTACATCCCCCCCTCCCCCCCTTGCTCACTCTTATCTGTTCTGATTCTTGCAGGATCACTGAGAGTCTTTCCACTTATCCTCTTTTAAAAAAAATGGAAAAAATGCTGTGTACTTTTAGAGTTATAACAGACATAAAATGGGCTGTAGAAATGTCATGCTTGGCTATAAAGCCTGCGTTACTTCTGGGAACATTGATTCTGGAAAAAAAAGAAAGAAAAGAAAAGAGGAAGAGAAAGAAAAACAAATTAGATTTTGAAAATAATCTGTTTCCATATGAAGTACAAGCTTTATCTTCTTTTATAGGGATTTTATGTGTTAATTTGTGGCTTGATTAAATTCTTCCTAGGGCCTGGTTCAGCCAAGTTTAATTTCCTTAATTCTAAATGCTTAAGTAGTCTTGCTGAAGTCAACTGGATTTAATCCTTTCATTAAAGATAAACTCTGTTTAATGCTTTGCTAAGTTGGGACAGAAAGCAAAGAATCAGACAGACTAGGAAAGCCAATGAGACATATAGTCTACATTCATGTCTTGATGCAGGACTTAACTCCAATTTAACCATGCCTGCCACGTCATTGGCCAATCTGTCTTTAAAAGTTTCCAAGGATGAAGATCACATACTCTCTGCAGCACACTTTGCTAGTCTTTCCTTAGTGTCTAACACACAGATTTCTTCCATTTATTTAATTGCACTGCTTCCTGTCCAATCCACTTTGTATATAAGAAAAGTTAGTCTCTTCCTCTTTCCAATAGCCTTTTGTATGTCTGAAACTGTTACTATATCTCCCTTCAAATCTTTCTTGGTAAGTCCAGTTACATAAACCTTTGCTCATCCCTTCTGCTTGCCTGAACTGTCACAAGTGTTTCTGAAAGGTCAGATACCCAAGCTGGACATAGTACCCCAGCTAAGACCGTAATGGAGACTATGTCATGTAGCTTGCACACCACCCCTTCTATTCATGCATCTCAGGAAAGCTTTTGCTCTTTTGTGTTTAACCTTCAGTCTGTGTTAGATCTACGGATCAAATGAGCCATTCATTATGATGTAGAGTCAAACAGCAATTTGGACATTATCACTGATGCTAGTAAAACACAGCACCTATGAATTGGTGCTGTTTTTTGAAATGGGGATGAATGGTCAGTAAAACCAGAAGTTGTGATAATGTTACTGAGTACATAACATACAAGAAAAATCCTGTCTGGAGCACTCCCATCTACTTCCCAAGACAAAAAGTTATTTCTAATGCCTGTCTAGAACTTGCTATTTTTTTTTTGTGAGGCACAGCCTACAGCCAGTATAATGATTGAGATAGATAGGAGACAATTTGTTGAGGCAAGCTTTGCTTGAAAAGTTTATGGAACACAAACATAAAAGTTTATGGTATTGTAACAGATTCAGAAAGGAAAATATCCACCACCACCAATTGTTCACGAGTATGTTTGGGTCTGTATAGCATCTTAGCAGTTACCTTTCAAATCTCTCTTTATTCCTTACATATGCTCAAGAAGTGGAGAGAAGGTGAAGCAGGAAGTACAAGGAGATCTTTTGCTCCAAACTTTCAGCTATAACAGCAATAGAAAAGGAGAGCTCTTCTTAGGGTCTATAAACAATGAAGATCCAGGTTTAGGTCTCTGTAAACCACAGAGGCATGCTTGAACATGTCCTCCCTACGTCTTGGTCTCCCTTTTTCCCCATCTCTGCTTACCCAATCTGTGTATTTGGCTGTATGCACCAGGTCCCCAGCTTCTTCAGTACAGCTGATACAGAATGAGCTGTCTCTGGTCCTTCCCATAAATCCTGAACATTCTTGATGCCTTTCAGGTATTAATTTTGAATATTTACTTGCAGTATCTTCCCTGCCAGTATCTCAATGCCTTTAATCTGGATTCCTCACATTAAAGGAAAAGAATACCCAGGTTAGTGTTCAGATGTAGCTGTGGAGTTATCAGTCCATTAGCCTTCTGAGGCTAGGCAGATATTTAAGTTGGGTTGATGTTATACATAGTTTGTATCTAGCCTTGTCTCTGATGCACCATTGCCAAGTGCTCCAGGGATTGTACCTGTAGTCACCAGACCACTCTCAGGCTGGTTTATGGTTTGTGAATCTGTACATTTGTCACTGAAGCAGACTGTCATTCATCTTGGATATATGAAGGGGAAATCAAGCTTAACCAGCCTGATAACACTCTTCAATGAGATCACCTGCTTCAGAGATGAATAACGAGTTGATGTCATTTACCTTGACTTTAATAAAGCCTTTGACACTGTCTCCCATGCAATCACCACGGAAAGTTGGCAGAGTACAGATTAGATAAGTGGACAGTGAGGTGGATTAAAATCTGGCCAAATTACTGGGATGAGAGGGTTGTGATCAGTGGTGCAAGATCCAGTTGGAGGCCAGCAACTAGTGATGTATCCCAGGGTATGTTACTGGGACCAGTGCTGTTCCACGTCTTCATTACCAACCAGCACAATGGGATGAAGTGCACTTCTGCAAGTTTGCAGATGGTGCAAAACTGGGAGGATGGGGCTGATATGGCAGAGGATTGTGTTGCCATTCAAAGGCAACAAAACAAGCGGAGAAATGGGCTGACAGGAATGTCATGAAGTTCAACAAGGTGAAAGTCCTGCACCTGGGAGGAGCAACACCATTCACCAGTACATGCTGGAAGCCAAACAGCTAAAAAGCAGCTTTGCAAAAAAGGACCTGGGAATCCTGCTGGAGAACAAGCTGAACATGAGCCAGCAATGTGCACCTGTATCAAACAAGGTTAATATTATCCTGGAGTGCATTAGGAGGAGTGTTGCCAGCAGGCTGAAGGAGGTGATCTTTCCCCTCTATGATGAACATCTTTCCCCTCAATGATGAGAAGACACCTAAAGTACTGTGTCCAGTTCTGGGCTCCCCAGTACAAGAGAGACTTGGAGGTACTGGAGAGAGTCCAGGGGAGGGCCATGAAGGTCATGAAGGGACTGGAGCGTCTCTCCTGTGAGGAGATACTGAGATAGTTGGAACTGTTCAGCCTAGAGAAGAGAAGGCTCAGGGGAGATCTTACCAATGTGCATAAATACTTCAAGCCAGACTCTTCTCAGTGGTGCCCAATGACATGGCAAGAGGCAATGGGAACAAATTTAAGCACATGAAATTCTATCTGAACACAAGAAATAACCTTTAAATTGAAGTTGGTCAAACATTGGTACAGGTTGCCCAGAAAAGTTGTGGTGTCTCCGTCTGTGGAGATAATGAAAACCCAACTGGACATTGTCCCATTGTCCTGGGCAATGCGCTCAAGCTGACCCTGCTTGAGCAAGCAGGTTGGACTAGATGATCTCAAGAAGTCCCTTCCAGTCAGCCATTCTGTGATTCTGTGGAGAGAGTGATCACTTTATTCTGGGGGTTAGCTGCCTGTCTCCTTTTGGTGCTGTCAATTTTAGCTTCTTCTGGCCTTCATGAGAGATAGACCCAATTTTATTTTGTTTTAATTTCTAAGCTTAGATAAAAAGGTACTCTTCTGTTTAAAGGAATGAACTTTTACTGTTCATTGGTGCCTGCAGTGACCAAGGTTACATTCAAAATCTTGGTTATGGTCAAGGAGGACGCACATCTGATTTATTAGTAAAGCCAGGAACGTGTGTTAGTGTAACTGAAATATTAAGAGTCTGTTCAGTATTAATCCAGATTTAATTGTTACAAAAATGAAGGAATAAAAATGCAGTTAGAGTACTTCTGTAAAAGCATTATGCTCACCCATCCACTGCTCCTCTGTATCCTAGGGTCAGTGGTTTCACGCTGCTGGTGGTAGCATGGGGATGTGACTGTGAGCTGTCAGCCTCTGGAGTCCTTTGCCAGGATGAACATGATGTTCATGTTGATGATTTCTTCTTTTTTTCCTCTAGGATCTTCTTGGGATCATTTTTATATATTTGCTGAGATGCTTTTCTCTTTCTTCAGTGCTATGTAGCTCCACGTAACACCCAGATTAGCTACATATATTGCCACCTCAATATGTTATTTTTTTGTTCTCTTTGTTATCCCTAAATACTGTTTTGTCCAGCACCAGGTCCATCCTGCTGGAACTGACCCTGGGCAATAGGGTTCGTAGTTATGAGGTGCCAAGCCTGTGCCCATCTCTGTCATCCCATGCCTGTGCTCTCTGTGACGCATCCTTTGTCCCCACTTCTGAAGGCCTCTGCTGTCTTACCAGGCCTGTGTTTCTCTGCACCTCATCCCCATGTTAGTATTGTGCGTAGCTCATTCTAAAAAATGAGAAACAACAACAAAAAAGACCATAGATATCTGGTTAATTGGAAAAAAATTGCTGTCACAGTGAAAAGCAGCAAATTAAAGCTGCAGGCAGGCCAGGGAAGGTTCAGAGAGGGCAAACCTGACAAGCCTCACTCAGTCCAGGGGTCTTGGGAATTCTGTACAAAGCTTATGATCTGTTACTGAGAATGGCAGTGTGGGATCATAGGGCCACCTTACTGCCACACCACTGGTCCCTAGCTCCAGCCACCCTGTTTAAGATCATTAGCACATGGTTATCAGTAGCACCTGACTCTTCAGGCCTCAGACCTCTGACATCTTTAATTAACTCCTGTTTCTGAGACACTACCTTCTGTTCAACAGCTATGTTCTGCTGAGGGGTTACTCTCTCTGGAAAACCCTTACTCAGCTATCCCTCCAAAAGAAGTACCAACCTGATGAGGTAAAGGACACTTTAGTCTAATAATGGTACTTTTCCAACTCTCTTTTCCAAATTGCTCTTTATTCATTCAGTTAATTTGTGTACTTGGAGCAAAGCCATTACTGTGAGCCCTAGGGTCTTACCTGCTTACTTGTTATTGAATTCTCCTTTTTTCCCCAAGTGCTTTCATCATTATTTTTGGCAGACTTCTGCATGTTGGCTGGTGTGCTTGTTTTCAACCTAAAATGAATAAACATCCCATTTGCCTCCAGCATGATCATCCATTCATCTTCTAATACAGCACTGTCTATTGCTCCTGCAAACAATGTCTCTGCTGTTGTTTTCAGGCTTTTTGTGCTATTTTGTTTGTGCTTGCCCAAAGACACTTGTAGGAAGATGAGGCTCTGCCAGTTCCTGCACCTTGTGCCAGCATAGCCTCAGTCTGCAGTGCTTATTGCAGCAAACACAACCCACTTGCTCTTCCCTGTCTTATGACTTCTGGATACCTTATGTCTTAAATTGTATGCAATATTTTGGCTTTCATGTTCAAAGTGGCAAAGCTCTTCACCAGAAACCTGTTACTGGTATGCAAGACTTCCTCAAAACAGAAGATTATTATTGTTTTATCAGATGTTAATTTGGGATCTTCCATGTCTCCCTCATCTGCCAACGCCTGTCATCCCACAGTGTCCTAGGTTTCTGCTACTCTGTAAAGTTTTATGGCAGTCTTAGTCCTAAGGTTTGAAAGACAGGTTCAACAGGCTTCTGTCATTTGCAAATATTTTTTCTTGCCTGGCCTCTTCTTGTATCATTTTAGGAAAACAAAACAATCAAACAAGCAACAACAACAACAACTAAGAATAATAAGCTAACCAGCAACAATGAGGAAAAGAAAAGAAAGGTAAAAAACCAAACCACTCTCCTCCCTTTCACTTCCATGCACAGGGCTCCCCAGCCACTTCCAGCCACAGTTTCACAGCAAGATTCCACTGCTATGATACTAGCTACCCTAAAGCTGGCTGTGCTGAGAAAGAGGTTTACTCTTTCCACTGCTCTGCTTTGTGTTAGCACCTCTGTTATGCAGCTAGAGAGGAGCGGTTGGTGCTCTCTGTACGCCCAGTACCGCTCCAGCATGTTTCCAACACCCCATTCTTCCTGGAGGGCTATTCTTTAATTCATTTCACTGCTGACATCTTATGCTGTTCAACTATCAGTCAGTACTAATCAGTTCAGCAGAGATCTGTCTCTGCTACCTTCTCTGCATTTTCCTGAGTGCAGAAGTGATGCTAGAGCTTCTCCAAACACAGCAGTGTGTTCTACAACATTTGGAGAGTCCTTTAGAGATGCATTTTCCCACCTTTTCTAGATCAGAAATCAAAGGAAATGTGTATATTTTGTCTGGCTTTCCTTATGCTACTATGCTATTCTATTTTAAACAGACATCTTTGAGCTGTTTCTGGGAAAAAAAAAAAAAGAAAAAAGCCTAATGGAGCTGCTATCTCTAAGCAGCTATTCATCAACATCTCTTCTTCAAGTCCTTCTCATACCTGATTTTAAACCTACTTGCCAAGTTGAAATTGTTTGAGATGTAGAGGTCTCTGTGAGGGAAGAAATTCAGATACAATGTCCCTGACTCAGAGAAAGGCATGCAGAGCTCAGTTCTTGAAGGCAGCAGCAGCTAGCCCGTAATCCTGTTTGCACAGAGTAGCACCAGCCAGCGCTCCAGCAGCTTTGGGTCAGCTATGGCACACACTACTGGTTCGCGAAGAGCTCTGAGCCTCAGCAGCTAGTGTCTGCAAGAGGGGATCACACATGTTGGGGAGCTAATTCTGCCAAAATGTGCTTGCAAATTTTTCAGGTTTAGATCTGAGCTAAGATAAAGAAATACTTCTGACCTAGTGGGGCCTCTTGAACAGCATTCAGAACTCATGAAATGTGTGGATGCGGGGACCTGTACTTTATCCAGATTTGAAGGGGAATCATGACAATGTGGTGCTATTCAGCAGTTTGCTTCATACCATTGTCACTGGCAAAAGGAAATTTCTAAGGAAGACTACAGAGTTAGTTAGAAACACCCTAAGCCTTGATGTGCAGTTTAGTGCTGAACTCCTTTCCATCTTTGCCATATCCCCTGAGTAAATAGTGAAATGCTTTGGAGAGTACCCAGCTAGGTGATGTGTACATAGCATGCATTTTGGTTAACTCATGCAGTGTAAATACAGTTCTCTTAGTGGATAGCACTCTACCCACTTATTACTCAATTAAATGCTGGCTGCAGCAATGTTTCTTCATGATAACTCATGAATTATCTGTAAAAAAAATGCCATCACACACTGCAAAATGCCATTTGTTACATGTTTCTTTCTTAATTGGACACTCCTAAACTGGATTAATTAATGCAAGTGTTTTCCATTTGTGCTTTGCAGAGTCTGTTTCATTGAGTTGCCACCCAGGCATTACAAGTGAAACAATCCATACCATTGTCTCTTCATTGTCATCTGTGATGGAGACGCTCCTGTCCCAGGTTCATCCTCATCCTCTGTCTCATTCAGGACTAACCTTGATGCACAAGAGAATCAGGGTGGGCCATAGACGGGGTTCATGCCCAGGGCAATACAGATTCTGACCCTGGGTGAGGATTTTGCCAGAGTGTATGGACTAAGCACTTCAGTTCTGCACCAGGTTGGGAACAGGGAAGCGACGGTCTCTTTGTTATGCCTCTGTCCCTTGGGAAGTCCAGCTGGAGATGGTTCAATGGATCCCCATACCTGCCCCTACCTGTCATCCAGGATTATATATTTAATAAAAATCCCAGAAGAAAAAGATTAATGTGGCTTTGAAAAGCCCAGTCTGGCCAGATGTGTCTGAGCCAGCTGCCTTTGGAGGTTAAAGGCATTTAATGTCACTCACAATGCATTGTTTGCAGCGGATGAGAAGTATCAGCTTTAATATAGACTCGTGCAAAGTATGTTCCTTGCTGCTTAGGTAAAAAGGTTAGCTTTGTCTCTAAGGAATGATTTTTAAAGGTTACTTTAATGTCAAATTAATGATTTTGATTTCCTAGTAATACAATTTTCAGTGTTTGGCAGATTCTTTTATTTAAAATAACTATTGGGTGACATTTTAAAAGCAATCTGCTATTTTGGCTAGCTGAGATTTTGAAGCATAAGGATTAAAAATGGAAGGTCACAAAGGCATTACTGAAACAGCTGCCCTTGATACTAAACTCTGAAGTACAGTTTCTCTCCCTGGACATTTTCTGCTTGCAAATATAGCCATGTCCCCATCCATGTCCACATCCATCTCCATCTCCATCTCCATCTCTATATTTTCAGCACTATGCTACTTCAGCAGTTGCAGTCACTGACTCAAAATTGGACCCCTCTTGTGCTAGATGCATGCACACGCTCAAACCCTTTTCCTGATCCTGGAAAGCTTCACATGTAAATTCAGAAGGGTTGGGAAAAAACCTGAGGAGAAATGGAGAGTGAGTGGCTTGCATAAGGCCAAGCAGCAGGTCAGTAACAGAATTTGGATTAGAGCCCAGATCTCTTACACCTTTATCCCATGTGCTAGCTACTCAACCGCTTGCCAGACTGCATTTCAGTCACCACTGAACTGGAAAAATTATTTTCTATCTCTAACAACCGTTTGATGGTATAGGTGTTGTTAGTAGTTATTTCCATTACATTTTTGAAGCAAAAGATTGATTTCCTGATTTTTTAATGTTGTACCTAATTTTGAAGGTCAGAAGAGGTGTGTACCAGCATAGTGAATCACAGTCATGTGGTCTGAAACGTCATTGCTGGGACTTAGTTTACCACAGTAGCTGTTGGGGCCCGGGATGAGAGTAGAGTCCTTCTATTTGAAAGTGTCCATTCACACAGTAAAAGCTAATCCCAGTTTGCAGGATTTGAACACTGAATAGAGAAACCAGAGCAAAAGTTTCTCTCTCTTTTCTTTGAAGAGATATTTGTCTGCTTAATAAGCTTCCTGAAACAACAAGCAGTTAAACAGTGTTCTTTATTTTAAATTCCTCTTTCAGGAGAGTGCTTCCATTTCTTGATTTCCTGTTTAGGAAAACTGAGAATTCATCTTCATTTAGCTTTTAGTATCTTTTGATCCATTCTTCCTGGTGTATAGTTTAATTTGCCAGAGATTTGTTGAGGCAAGAAAATAAAATCTTAACACCATCCAGCTTGCATTTCTGGACATTGTAAGGCACAGGTAGATTTACCACATGGCTCACGAAGGTTTTGTATGTGCTTGATCTACATGTGCAACTCTCACTTTGCACCCGCACACATCAGATGGATGTGCATGCACAAAACTGAGAGTGGGGCCCACCTACTTTACTGGAGGGTGCCACCTAGACTGCTGAAAGCTGGTCCAGGATGTACCCTGTGTGAGATTTGAATTAATAATGTTATGGTGATACACAGATGAGTACAAGATAATAAAAGGATCTGCACAAATTTTTTTTTTTTAAAGCTTTCATACTGTTTCCTCCTCTGCTTGTCCATTGCGGAGATAGGGAACTAAGGCAGAAACTAGAGTCGTTTTCCCTCTGGCCTGTGAAGGGAGATTAATTTCCTCAATGCATTTCTCAGCCTGGTGATATGGAGCATCTCAACTCCCATGTTCTTGAGAGCCCAGTGTTACCCTGCTAGAGAAGAAAGTAGACATATTCTTTTTTTCACAAGATCCAAGTGGTTATCGAATCACTGGACATGTCTCCCAGCACATGTCAAAGGCCAGGAACACTGGAAAGTCTGCGAGGGAGATCAAATTAATCTGTGTTTCTGTCATCAGCTTCTTCCAATGTTTTGTTGTAGCTACATGATTTTTCCAAGTTTAGTGCATGTAATTCAGCTCATTTTGCAGATTGGACACTGTGGTGGTTTTACCCAGCTGAACTCCACCACAACCGCTCTCTCACTCCCCCTCCTCAAAGGAACAGGGGAAGAAAATACAATGGAAAAGGGCTCAAGGGCTGAGGTAAGGACAAGAAGGTCGCCCACCAATTACCATCACAGGCAAAACAGACTCAACATCAGGGAGATTAATATAATTTATTACTATCAATAGCAGACTAGAGCAGTGAGAAACTAAAAGCAAACTACAAACACCTTCCCCCCATCCACCCTCTTCTACCTCCTCCCCCTGAG
>VXAL01004266.1:15915-26572 GCA_013399475.1 Chauna torquata
CTTTGTCACAGTCATAGAAACCATGGCAATGTAAGACAGGAAGAATTGTCCATCCCACTCTGCAAAAGTATTAAGCATAATCTAAATTCTGACTGAATCCTAACCCTACTGGACTGTGTGTCCAGTCTGTTCTTCATGCCTTCAAATAAGGATGGCTTTCTGTAATGCCTAACTCTGTTATAATGAGAAAGCGTGCCTAATGTCATACTAAAGGGTTTTTTAATTGTACATAGATTGTATTTCTTTTTTTTTCTTTTCCTCCAGGTGCCATAGAGAACAATTAAATTGCAATTTTTATAATAGACTTTTAATGGTGGAAGATTGTTGCAGATCCTCTATTAATGCTGTGTTTTTCTAGACTGAACAAACAAAAATCCTTCAATCTTTCCTCACATCATTAAAAAATGTACATCTTTTATCAGTTTTGTGTTTTTCTGACGACGTTTTCCAGTTTGTTAATTTCTTTTCTGAAATGCGTTGCTCGCTTGAGCACAGTTGTCTAGGTAGGATTTGAAAATCTTGAGTGGAGAAATACATTACCTGTGATGCTGCTATTAATATGTGCTGTTATAACACCTCATTTCCTGCAGGAGCAGTTTATTGCTCACTCATAATCCATTTATTTTCCATCTGTAAAATGCAGACTATTCTGTTATTCCTAATTTTATATTTGTGCATATGACTTTTTTCT
Organism: Chauna torquata; assembly: GCA_013399475.1. Classification (NCBI taxonomy): domain Eukaryota; kingdom Metazoa; phylum Chordata; class Aves; order Anseriformes; family Anhimidae; genus Chauna; species Chauna torquata. The sequence continues at coordinate 16,607 of VXAL01004266.1, forward strand.
CAACTCACTAGTTTTTCTTTTGGGCTATGGTCAAGCCAACTGGGAAGCTTGAAGAGAAAGTTCAACAAATTGTGGTTGAAAACAACATTGGAGTACATTATAAATGCATAATGAATGTTCTTTAAAAGTATTCGAGTAACTGAAAAAATTGGAATTCTTTTTTGCATGTACAATTAGAAAAAATTAATGTAAACTTAGTGATTTTTTTCTTCTAAAAATCACTTTTCACAATGGAAAGAACAGCATTTTTTTTAAGCCTGACGGAGAATGATTCTGAATGTTTAGCATAATGGTTGCAACCATGCACAAGTAATATTTTAAGCTGAGCAATGAGGCAAATAATGATTAATGTCATGACTAAATTTGAGGCTTATTCTAAAAATTATTTTAAAATAGATTAAATAATTAAAAGAAAAAAAATCAAAATACACTGAAACCTGAGAGTTTATCGTAGATGACTAAATTATGTTAGTGATGTTCCTCAGGCTTGCTCAGAGTTCCTAGGTATTGAGGAGCAAATGTCAGTTGGGGAATTACCATTGGTACAAGACTTTTCTGCTGCTTTCAGCAGAAGTCATGTCAGTCAAGCTGAACTGGAGGATTTAGTACAGATATTAGTCAATGATAAGTTTAAATTCATTGGAGAGGTTTAATTTCTCAGTGAGTGTGTACTCCCCTTATAGCTTTGCTTTCAGCAAAGCGTATACAGTTAACACAGGCAGATAACTTATTTTGTGAAGATTATCTTGGCTGATTTAGGCAAGGACTGAGTATTTTAGAAGCTGTCTGTCTTTTAGGCAATTTTCAGATCTTCTGTTCACCCTGCTAATTTCTATCCTCCTCTCTTATTTTGTTTCCCTGTGAGGGTGAGTCCTTGGCTGTCCATGCTGGGAGTACAAGGGGGCTGCCCAGTTTCCTTAGCCCTATACATGAGTCCAGGCATGGGGAACGTGGGGTTTTATATTGTAATGGCTTTTTTAGCTGCTCAGTTCTTGTGCATGGCAAGAGCTAAATTCAAACAAGAATATTTCTGAGTGCCCAGGTTACCTGTGAAACACAGTACCAGCCTGACAACAGCTACTGATATCTATATGTTTTACTGATATATTTTAGATTGTTTTAACTAAAAATATTTTTTAAATGAAATGTTATTATAATAAATCTATAAAGAAATATCTACAATAAGTTGGATAAAATTTAAACACTAATGGGAATATTACCTAATTTGGTCTATCAGGAACCAGTAAAAGTTTTATTGCATTCATAATCACATGAACAGAAGTTCATTCTTTTGTGTTATATATGTATTATCTGTATTATATGTTATATACTCTTGTTATCAAATCTCAGTACATTTGATTTCATATTATAATTACATTTGAGTAGAGAGTCTGACCATGGTCAGAACTCACACTTTGGTGACCTTGGTGGACTCGTTCATATTTCGTGTTTCCAGATTAAAGAGCGTTGAGGCTACTACCCAATGGGATTAGTGGGGAGAAGTGGTCACAGTATCAAAGATGGATGTTTATATTAGGCAGTCTCAATTGCTTATTCTGTTTTCTCTAAAGTACAATTCAGAGATAAGCATATCATTCCCTATAGCATTAATGCTATGTCTAGTGAATAGTGTCATTGCTAGAAGTTTTAAGATACTTCTTACAGAAAGTTTCCAGCTCTATAAACATCCAAAATAGCATAAGACAAGACACTGATGCATATGATCAGAGTTCACAACAGGCATTTGCACATAGAACTCAAGTATCTCCCTGCTAGAATGTTGACTGCAAATGCACATACAGATGTGTGATATCATACTAAATGTATAGCTCCACTTTAGAAAACGAAAGGTGATTTAGAAAACCGTTTGCTGATTAAATATAGACATGAATCTGACCCTGACCACATGAAGACCTTACATACTTCCATAATATATTAAATTTAAAACCCTCAGCTTTTAAACTAGCTCATCCAAATTCTGCAGCTGGAGCTACACCTGTTTCTGGAGGTCTAAAAAGGCTCCTATCTATCTATGTTATTGTATCCCTGTTATACGTGATCAAATATAAATCATTTAAGTGACTGTTAAAAATGCCATGACACAAAAGGGAGATCTCAGAGAACTTGGAAGACCATATGTAAACAGTATTTTTGGCTTTGTTGTGCAGTCCTTAATCATCTACAGAAGTGCAAAAGACATGGGAGAAAGATTAAGTAGTGTCGTGGTTTAACCTGGCAGGCAGCTCAGCACCACACAGCCACTCGCTCACTCTCCCCAGGTGGGATGGGGGAGAGAATCAGAAAGGTAAAAGTGTGAGAACTCATGGGTTGAGATAAAGACAGTTTACTAGGGAAAGCAAAATCCATGCATGCAAGCAAAGCAAAACAAGGAATTCTATCGCTACTTCCCATGGGCAGGCAGGTGTTCAGCCACTGCCAGGAGAGAGCAGGGCTCATCAAGCAGAACGTTTGCTTGGGAAGACAAACACCATCACTCTGAACGTCTCCCCCTTCCTTCTTCTTTACCCTAGCTTTTATTGCTGAGCACGATATCATAGGGTATGGGACATCCCTTTGGCCAGTCTGGGTCACCTGTCCTGGCTGTGTCCCCTCCCAGCTCCTTGTGCGCCCCCAGCCTGCTCACTGGCAGGGCAGCACAAGAAGCAGAGAAGTCCTTGGCTAAACACTGGTGTTTTATCAGGAGTATTTTCATCAAAAATCCAAAACATAGCATCATACAGGGCTCTGTGAAGAAAATTAACTCTGTCCCAGCCAAAACCATGACAAGAAGTAAAGTGAGTTTTTTAAATCTTTGCAAAGAGGTTTAGACCTGTGAAAAAGATCTGTCCTCTGGAGTAGACTTAGGTAAACGGAAATGTAATAATCTGTTTGCTACTTGAAATGTTATTTCATGTTCCTCCCCATTCAGCTTTTTATCATCTACTTCCTTTTATCTATTTGGAGCTGTAACACATCTTTAAAAAGAATGGAATTTTTAAAATGATAATGATGCTTCCACTACTTGTAAGAGGAAGAACAATATCAAAAAAGGGAAGTCTAGCTTTGAACTCAATTGCCAACCACTAGTGCAATTACTGTCAGATCAATTCATAAACATAAATGAAGCTAAAAGCACGGTAAGATATGCATGTCTGTAAAACTGCCAGTTATTTTCAAATTCATTCTTGAAACTAGTGACAGTTATGTATAATTTGAAATTTTCAGTAGGGGAAGACCAGTTCTGTCAGGATTTCTGAAAACAGTGTTTTTAATAAGTACCAAGTGAATTCAATGACATTTGTGGTTATTATTGCAGAAGGGGAATGACTATGAGATGTGACTTTGTGTGTGTGTCTGTTCCCTTTTTTTCAGTCAAAATGTTTGACCAGTCCACTGACTAAATGTACTTGCTTTGTGTGTGTGTTGCATAATAGCTATTAAATACAACCAAAATGAGTTAAGACCAAACTTTCTTTCAGACTTAATAAGGATGTTTGTTTGATGACCTCTTTTGCAGTTAGGGTAAGTCAGTAGGTATTGAAATGACAGCATTTACACATGTCAGCCAAGGGTAGGTTTATAATAATTTACACGATCAGCAAGTAAGATCTCAAAATGCAAAAGAAAATGTATCTCATAATAAAACATGAAGTTTTAAGGAGAGGAATTGCTTTAATAAATGGGAAAAACAGCTTAAGATATATGGGAATATTTTCTTTTTGGATTGTATTGATCCCCAGCTGAGAAAATGAAAAGAAGAATATTACTGGCATTTACATCAAAGTGGGGGGAAAGAAAAATTATTAAAAATCAGTATTTTTTAATATTTTTTTCCTGCAAGATCATTTTTGTTTAACATGTTCTCAGGAGCTGGGAAACCTCCATGTTTCCAAAACTGAGTAAAAGACAACTGTTTCTTTCTTTTCTTTCTACTTTTTTTTTTTTTTCCTTTCTTGAAGAAATTACCAGAAGCAAGTACTTGACATGGTTTCAGTTTCTCTCTAGGGGTGGTTGCTGACATGGATGGTTTCTCAGCAGAATTCCTTATTAGCTTTGAGAGTTAAGCTTCGTCACTTGGTTGGGTATTTAGAGATCACAGCCAACCACAGAAGGAAGAAAGTGCTGCTAAACAACTTACTGGATTCCCTGGCTTGGAAGAAAGCCAGTAGATAAGTTGGGGAAAGCACAATATCAATTTGCAGAGAGCAGAGGATGTAGAAGCATGGTACTGTCTCCTTGGAGGGGGCCAAAGCATATTATCAATTGCTTGGAGCTCAGAAGCAGCAAGAGATCAATTGATTGAGAGAAGATGGATGGATGCCAGATGATCAATAGAAGTGGTAATGATCACGTTTTGTCATTGTTTTTGGCTAGGAAAATGTCAAACTGTGGTTGGCAAGAGACAGAGGCTGACTTGTGCAGAAGCATGAGAGAAATGGGAACTACAAGGAGCAGAGTGGAGGAAAAAAAGCTTGAGAGGAGTTGGGAAAATATGATGGTGATTTTACATCTAGACAAAAATATTTGTATCTAACGTTAAGAATGAATGAAAGATATATATGTAAAAAATATTTTCTCTCTTGTTTATTGATGTCAGCAAAGGACGGTACTGGAAGAAAACTATAAGATGTGTGAAGTTATCAAACAACATCTTGGAGCCCTTATCCTATGACATCAACAGAGACATATGCTGTTGGATTGGAAAACTGCAGCCGCAACAAAGATAGGCTGACATCACAGAAAACCTCCACCGCTTGGTACTTGACTCAGGAAAAAAAGGTGCATGTTTTTTTTGTCTGGGTAAAGGGCAGGCAGTAAAATTTAGAAAGGTGGTGGTAATGTGTTGTAATGTTTGAGATTAGATAAATGGGAATTTTTGGTAAGATGTTTGTAAGTTTAGACTATTCTGACATGAACAATTTAGTTAAGATGCTTCTAAAATCACTGTTTTACTGACAGTGCAGTGAATGTGCAAGTGGTGTAAGTGAACAAGTATTTCATTAATGAAATAAGACTTCTTAAATAAATTGTAGGCTATAGGTAGGAGGCTATGTAACTTCTGTGTCTGAAGTTCTGAAGGGGGTGATTTTAAGACAGGTTTTCCAGAGGCTATACTTCTAGTGTTTCGACCATGAAAGGGAGGATGAAGAATATTTTTGCTCATTAAAAATGCTTCTTTGTTTTATAAATCAGTCTGCTTAATTTTTTCAGATGCTACTTAAATAAGCCTTCTATCCTTAACTTTTCTAAAAATGTTGGTGCAGTTGGCCAGTCAAAAGTTACTGTTGTCAAATGTACTGTTTCTAATAAGTAGCTAAACTGATGTTGAGAGACTGCAAAAAAGGAAATACACAAATATGTGTAAAAGATAGGTACCAGAACTGGTTACAGGTAACCAGATATCATCTACAGAACACAGATACAACACTCAGTAAAATGAACACATTTAATGCTGAGCCTGAGTAACCTGAAATATATGTAGCTTTTGTGATTAGACACTTCTGTATGCTTGAATTGATGATGATTAGCTCCATTTTTCTTTGTGGTCTTTGTGTGTCTTTTTTGATATATTGATTCCCTATTTAATTTAAAGATGTTTATTGTATTTACTAGGAAACTAATCACATTTTCACTTTAGACATTATCAGGAAAGAATCAAGAGTTGCAGAAGACAGAAGAATAATTAGTGAAGAAGCTACTAGGCTTTGACAGAAACTATGTAATATGTAAGATATAATCTGATGCATAAATATGAAATTATATATTGGCATCTGACCAGCTTTCTAGATTCAGTTAAATATATCATGCTTTGCAATCTCACATTAACATAATATAAAAACAAGCTTGCAGCATCCTTGATCCGAAGAACAGGAATGAGACAAAAGAGACAATAATATCCCTTAGCTCTGTTAAGCGATAATTGGATGGGTAAAAAAAGAGAAATATAGGTGCTTTCTTTACAGCAGCTGTGATGATTTAGGATTGATGATCTTTTTCAGCTTTAGTTGAAGAGTAAATATTTCAGATGCTGATAACTTCATGTAAATTGAGACTCTTGCGTAGTATGAGAGTTGATGACATTGTGTGCCATGCTGCAGAACACCTAGGGCTGTTGTAGTGTGTGTACATTCTCCTTGTAATGCAGAGGCCGGTATGTGTGATCCCATCTCCTGGTTTTGGGTGGCTTAAGAGTTGCTGTTACTACTTTTGGTGTTGGTTCTTTAACTTCTAGCACAGTATTACTAGGTCAATAGGTAAAATGACACAAAGGTGTGTGCTTGGCATAAGGGAACAGTTACTGTACTAGTGTGTGTGTGAATCCTTCTGCTGATCTTAAACTGGGTGCAGATGGACTGAGGCAAGTCAAAAGTTCCACTGTTGCATTGTGATGGGATTACACTCAAGTAATAATACGAATGGATGACGCTGCACGCTGTGTGAAGCCTGAGGTAGTACCTGATGCAGGAAATTCGTTTTGAAACTTTTACAGCTTCAGTGATCCACTTAATAATCTCTATGGGTGATTCTCCTCCTCTGCATATCTTTTTTTATTAGGCTTCTCTTCACTTAAAAACTGAGAATACTATTAACAAAATGCAAACACAGGTTATGCATATCCAATATAGCATTTCCTATCAGCTGCTTCACAGAGGTGTTCAGAAGCTGATAGTACAAAATTTATGGCAAAAGCCAGCTATTTGCTTCCTCCCACTTTGCCTCCAGCTGTGTCAGAGCTAATTTGAGTGAAACACCTAATTATCTATTAGCCAAGGTTATAAAATAAAATTAGTTACAGCTCTCTATGAAAAATGGCTAACAACTTTCTGCTCATTAAAAATCAAAGCATATACTTACCCATATTTGATACAAAATGACCGGAATAAAATCTGCTTGAATGAATTTATGAAAGTTATTCTGAAAAAAATAATAATCACAATTAAAACAGAAGCACCTGGAATGAAATGGCCACTTTTTAAACTGTATTTCCTAAAATATTACAAGCTTATGAATGCTTAGGAAAGACCTCACACTGCCTTTCTAACTTTAACTTTCTAAATACATGGGTAAAGAAATACTTCATTTCTCACTAGCCATCAAGCAGTTCATTAAAACACATCTCGATCTTCAGTTGCACAATAAAATACCTTTTTGAAAAGCAATATGATTCAGATTACTATTTGTGATATATATTTAGCTTCAATGTCAGTAAACTTTAAAACAGAAGGTGAATCTCCAGCTTCAAGAAGGGATTTTGCAAATTCGTGGACAACAGATACTAAGGCGGAAAAGGTGGAGACAAACTCTCTAGCACTCCTAATACAACAGCTGTGGACACTGGGAAAGTATCAGGGAAATGTACCACAGAAAGTGGCTGAGATGGTGCAATATTCCTAAACAGATTCTTCTGTTGCCGCTGTCAGAACTGTGGGCTTTATAGACCACTGATCTTAGTGGGAAGTTTGCTATATTCTTTTTTTAATGCTTTGCTCGTCAAATATTATAAAATATGGGGATTTTAATGTGTATCTGTTTACTACAGTGACTCTTTTTTAGTGGAATGAAACCTTCATAACTAACAGGTCACAGTAAAAAGGGAAAAAAAAACATAAAAGACATATGAAGGCATAATGGTCACGGATATATGTTCTTCATGTATATCAGTAGTTGTGTGTTTCTTATGTTGTGAAGTGTCTGTTATCCTATAGAGCATCACAATGAAAACAAGTTTTGAAATCCCAAATATGTTGCTTACTTCAGTGCCCCAGGGTTTCTTGAAATGCCTTAGCTTCACTTGATACTTGGTAGCATCATTTAGTGAGAGCTTTTTTCAGGGTCACTTATCACTGAGAGCCTAGGAGACAGTTTCAGTCAAGCAGAGAAGGAACCCACTGAGTGAGTGACAGGAGCATTACCTTGCAAACTTAGAAGAATTTGTTTGGTATAACTTGACTGTCTGACCAACAGCTGACAAACTCTGATGTGTACAATGTGTTCACTGAACCCAAATTATGTCTGGTTTGTTTAACATACTTCCACTTTCTGCTTTGAAGTAACAATAGCCTGTTTTGTAGTATAGTCCAAAATGCATGGATGCATCTAAAAGATGGCTCGACCAAAAAAACATAATTGTAATACTCAGGTTTCTTTCTCCAAATTATGATTTTGGTTTCTCATTATTCTGAAAAAAATATTGTGAAAATCTGCCAAAATTCCCGTACCTGCAGGACAACACAGATGTCTGTGTGCCGTTTAACAGCTATTGGGTGAGATAGTGTTGTGGGTAGATAATGGAATTGACATCCAGTGCACTAGTGAAAAAGCTTGGCCCTCATTTAAAATAATGTTTTAAAATAAAAGACTTCCTGCCTGATTTAAGCAAGCTGAACTTGTGTGACCCTTTTGGGTCAGGAAATTTTTCATTTCTTCTTCTATGCTCCTATTTTGCTTTCTTCTTTCTCTTTCTTTTTCTTTCTTTCTTTTTTTTTTTAATACAAAATCTCTGATTTACTGGCATTATTTTAGTGTATTACACTGACTTTCTTAAGGATTTTTATCTCGTGTAAGCAGTATTACTTTTACTTTTCTATTAAAAAATCATATTTTTGCCAATGTATTTGTACAGACCAGCAGCAAGTAAAATTACGTTATTGCTGATTGCATTCAGAAAGACAGCACATTCGTTTCACCTCTCTTAGCACATGTGCAAAGTTCCTATGTACCAGGTGGTTGTAATTAGTCTGGAATGCAGTTTGGCTGGCAAATTCCTTCCTGTTCATTGGATAATTTCATTGCTACAGTCCCAAAACAGAGGAGGGTAATGGGGGGAGAAGTCTTCTAACTGTAGTTACTCCGGTATAAATCTTAAAGAATTTCCCATAACTACTGCTAGTACAAGCTGATACTCTGAAAATTAAAATCATCCAGCTTTTGGGATCTCTGGCACTCAGGTCACAGGGCTTAACTTCGTTTTAAAAAAGAAACATCTCTGTGAACACAGTGCCCAAATTGTGAAGTACATTGTTGGTTTTTAGCTGACCTGAATGATGAAGAGAAACATGCAAAGAAGTGTGACATCTCTGGCTTTTAAGTGTACCATACCCCAGACTTCTGTTGTCCTTATTTTTGAGGCATGTTCCATGATGATCCACACTGATGGATGACATAGAAAACAAAGATATTTAATGTCAGCTGAAATAGTAACAGAAGTAATTTTGAAAACCCGTGTGAAGGCAGCTACCTATGCACTATCATGTAGAAAGGATGTGTTACTCATACACAGAGAGGTGCACATGTTTACGTTACATTGATGCTTAAGTCTGACAAAATGACTAAATGTGGATTTTCCTCAATTATGAATACTTTGGAGGTTTTCCTAAGTCTATTGACCCTGCTGAAGAACTGATCATAAAATCTTAGAAAAGATAGTGCATTGAAATATAAGCCTGTGTTTCTGGAAACTGAAATTTGTGTTCTACTTAATCAATTATTATTATTATTCAAATAGCTAAATGTTTATAAAGTATACAGTTATAGTGTGCATTCAAAGCCTGTATTTTCAAGTGGAAATTAAATGTTTATTTTTAAGATGTTAGTGACATGATTGAGAAGTTCAGCCTAGTTATGCATTCATTAGGTGGCTACATACATGCTATAAAAAGCATATCAAAATGTAACATTGACTGAATCAGTGAACCTTGGAAATGGAATACTCTGTGTATGAGNAAATTTCTCATTAGGCAATGCTGTGCTATCACAGTTTTGAAACTTTCCATTTTTGAGTACACTGCTTTTGCTAAAGCTGGACCTGCAAGACCCTGGAAACCTGGCTTTTTGCCTTTGTACCAAGTTGAGTCATGTTGTTTATCTTGACAGTAGTATAAATAACTACTTAAAGTGCAGGTGTCAGGAGAACTGGGTCCTAGTACTTCATGGGCACCTTTCAGTGCAGACAAATTTCAGTGGCTG
>VXAL01004267.1:5619-34895 GCA_013399475.1 Chauna torquata
TCACTTGTGGTTTTTAGATCTCATACTGTTGTTTTTCCCTCTTTTTGGTGCAGCCGAATTTGTGGGAGTCCTTGTCCAGCAGTGTGGCCTGATGTTATAAAACTAGCTTATTTCAACACGATGAAACCAAAGAAGCAGTATCGTCGAAAACTGAGAGAAGAGTTTGCTTTGTAAGGATGAAGAATTAGTTTAGTTAATTGTAATAACATTAAGTTTTGCTGGAACCTTTATGAACTTCACTGTTTTCTGGAGACTGCCTGAACATAGATTAAGTGTGAAGAAAAATGGCTTTAGGTTCTTATCCTTCCCAAGATACCTGCAGAGCTCATATTAACCCGTATTTAATAAAGCTTCAAGAATGGGGAAGAAGGCAGTATAATTTCAGCCACCTGTCAGCTTTCACCCAAGGAGGCATTTGTTTTCCATGATTGGTACACCTGCTTACTGTCCCTGTCCGAAAACAGCTTGGAGTACTTAATTGTTTTTTATTAGGACAACTGGTTACAGCTAAATATGTAGTCTGGTTAACATTACAGTCTTCTAGGTCATAAATTCATTCAACACAGAAGAGTTATCTGAGCCATGTATTCTAAAACACTACCATTGGATTATTTTTGTGCAAATATCACACACGAAAGTTATGGTAAACAGCTGTATATTTATTTTAAAGGGATTGTTCCCCTCCTTCGTCTGCTTTGGGGTTTAGGAGAAATGTATCATCCTGTTGGTACTAATGAGATCTACGTTTCTAAAGCAGTAGAGTTATTTAGTATGGACCAATCAAAACTGCAACGCCCAGTACGTTAAATTCCAAAGTGTAAAGTAACAATATAGTCTTGATTTAAGGTGTTTTTTATATAGATAGATAGATATGGACAATGTTTCAAGCAATTAAACCATACAGAGATAAAGAAACACAATTGCTTAGTGTAATACACCCCCACCCCCCACCAAAAAAAAAAAAAAGCTTGGGTTATATGCTTGCATAGGTAGGAAAAGGTGAACTTTTTATCTGCCTCCTACTACTAAACAAGAACTTATTCCTAGTGATTTGTTATTTTGGAGGGGGTGTGTTTATTGAAGTACTGCGCTGAAGTGTGTGATTCAAAATACGGTTGTGATGCTATTCTCCATTTTGTTCTTTTGTAGCATCCCACCAGCTGCATTAGATTTGTTTGATTATATGCTTGCTCTGGATCCCAGCAAGCGCTGCACGGCTGAACAAGCTCTTCAGTGCGAGTTTCTGCGAGATGTGGAACCATCTAAAATGCCTCCCCCAGAGTAAGTCATTTCCTTTAGTAATGTTCCATACCTCTACAAAATGGGAACATGCACTGATTTCATTAAGCTCGTCGTGTTTCTGTTAAAGTAGCTTGTGACAGAAGAAAATCATCAGTACATGCAATAGGCTAATGGTGATTCTGCACTAAAATGATTGTGCAAGTCATGATATCAGTGTCTGTGAGGATCTGAGACCAGTTTGATATGCTATTCCTAGAATTAGTGACTGACTTAGTACCATTTAAAAAAGTCCTCTTATATGAATGTCTCTGTTGAAAAAACATCATTTCCCTTTTATTTCTGTTTATCAGTGTCTATTTTTTCCAAGGGTTTTTGGGTCCTCCATGAATCTGAATTGCCTTCTTTGATGGTAGAATGACACTGGGCATAGAATTCTGCAAAGGTATCTGAGAGTTAAAGTGAAATACTGTACATGATTTCCTGTGCCAAATGAGATTCTTGGTTTTACAGACAGAAGTGAAATACTGTGTGCGTTTTTTTGGTTTTTTTTTCCTCCTCTGTATGTTTTTCTGAATGGAAATGTATTACAAGGTCCAGTAGGATTTTTGCAGTGACTTGATTGTCACTTTAGTTGGTACAAATAATATTGGAACCAGCCCTGAGGAAAACATTGAAAAACTTTTACAGAATCTGCAAGTTTAACTCTTCCCTCAAGGTAGCTGCCTAATGATAGAGCATTTAATAGTTTGAATAAATTGCATCTTCGAGGCAGCCTGTTCTGACTTCTTTTTAATCAGTTACGAACTGGGAAAAATACTTGAGTTTTATCTAAGAATTTTATTCAAAGTTTTTCAACACTTACCTGCTGCATACAGGTTGTTACTAATGATCTTGATACCTGACACTAAGTTTTTTTCATTATTGGAACATGACCATATATATCACTGGCTGAATATTAGTAATCAGCAATTTTAAATATTAGGCTATTCATGAAAATCTCAGAACCACCTTGTGGCATGTTGCTTATATGCATTTTGAAGTAAGTGAATGAGAAGAAAACTTGTTGTTGTTGTTGTTTGGTTTTGTTTTTTTGTTTGTTTTGTTTTTTTTTTAGGGGCTTGGTAGTGCATCTATTCTATAAACTGATACAAAAAAATTCAGAAGAAACTGTTCATTTGGTGTCCTTTCAGGAGTTAAGAACCACACCCACATTTGACATAGGCTTCAGGGGAGTGTTGACTGTTCAAAGTTCCTCTTTGGGAAGAAATAGCTGCTCATTTAAGAAATTGCTGATTGCAAATACTGTAGGGTACTCTTCACAGTTTCCTGATTGCTCCAAGTTGTTGTTGACTAAATACCCGGCAGATCTTTGACCTGCGATGTGGAGGGAGAGAATAAAGGAAACAGTGGTCATAATTTCCTTTCCAATGGCTCTTGTCATCTGACACCTCATTTTTCCATGTTCCTGGGTGAGAGAACTGCTCAGACAGTTATTGATACGTAATGGGAAAACAGAAGGCACTGTTTTAATGCCTCTCAGTATTTCCATAAGCTATGGATGGGGCTCTGTGTTCCACAGGAGATCAGAATTGGGGTGCCTGCAGGGAATAGTAATGGAGGGACAGAACTGGTGGCAGATAGTTCCGTAGAAGATTTTTGCCTCTGCTTTTATCTGTCCTAAAGGACTGGGGTATCCCTTCTTCTTCCTAGCATCCTAACTTTGCTTGTGTTAAGTACTACTTATCCCTGCAACTTTTTTTCTCTTTTTTTTTTTTCCCCCCTTTCTTGGTTGCCTGTGTTGTATGACCACAAACAGTGGAAAGCCATGTATGTTACTGTTGACAAATGTATCTCCACAGTTGTGGTACTTTTACAAGCAAGAAAGTAACGTTGATTCTCATTATAAGATATATGTTCCCTTTCTCTGCCAGAGGGACCTGTGCTTGTGAAATAGGCAACTGAAGAAGAGATTTCACCCAGGAAAGCATACCTGAGATTTTGCTGTTTTGGGGTGTTTTCTGATGTATTTCTAAATTCCAGCAGACTCCTCTTTACAAAAGTTACATTATGTATAATTTGAGCATTTATTTTACCACCATGGTTAAAAACCATTTAAAAAAAAAAAAGAGATAAAACTGATGATCTCTAATCATTCTTTGCAGCCTTCCTTTGTGGCAGGATTGCCATGAGCTGTGGAGTAAGAAACGCAGAAGACAGAAGCAGATGGGCATGACTGATGACACAACAGCAACTAAAGTCCCTAGGAAGGATCTGTCTCTAGGCATGGATGAGAGCAGAACCAACACCCCACAAGGCATGCAAACTTCTTCCCAACTCAAAACTCAGGGCAACTCTAGTGTAGCTCTTGGTCAGTAATATTTTCGGTTCTTATAATTACCTTCTACTTGGATTGCACCTCTAGAAATTTTAGATGTTATTTTCAGAGTACTGACGTCTCCTGGATTCTTGAGGGAGGAACGGTATTGTAAGTTAAATCTTTGTTACAAAAGATTTGCCTTTGTTTTTGGGAACTAGGCATTCCTTTAAATTTTTACTTTATTTTTCAGTCTGGCCAGAGCAACTACCTTGCTCTGTATTATGTGAGGATTTTATCCCTTGCTCATCTGTAGATCTTCTGTAATCCCACTAGTCAGTTGCTGCTCTAAGTTCATCGCAGTCTCCGTAGATTGAAGGAACTTTATTGGTATTGATAAACTGACCAGAAGGCAGATTTTAAAGCAGTCATCACTTCAAATAAAACAGAATCCCTCAGGATGTTATATTAGTCATCAGCTTTCCAAGTTGTTTGGGCTGAACCAACTTGTAAAAAAAAAACAAAAAAACAACACTCAAATAACTCTTACAACAAGAAGTAACTACCTCTGTAGCTTGCACAGCCGTTAACTCTGAAACTTAACTGAAGTATTTTGCTTGGAGACCAATTTGATGAATATAATATAAACTAATAGTCGCCTTATGTGGACACCAGTTGAGATGCTCAATACCAAGTGGATACCTGATAAGTTTAATTTAGACAATTTTTAATTGCGCAAAGTGACCTTAAATCCTATGACACCGATACAGGAGTTTGGTCTGAAGAAAAACAATAAATGGATTCACTGAACATGAAAGTTCTTTAATACTAACCATCTTGAATCAACTCTTCATTTAACAGAGTTCCAAATACGCTGTGCAAAGATATATTTAAAAAAAAAAGTCTTTTCATCATATTTTACTGCAGTTTATTGCTTCTTGCTCCTGTTCGTCCTGTTTCTTACTATAAGCTGGCTGTGAGCTTCTGCCACTCCTTATGTTTAAGCTAAAGTTTTGGCAGCTTTTTCAAAGATGACTTTCTGTAGCCCTTACAGTTTTTTCCCCACAAATGAAAACTGTGTAAGAGTTTAAAAAGTCCAGAGGAGAGTGATTATTTTCTTTGTGCTTTTATAACAGGTAGCCTGTTGATGGTCTACAGTGTTTATTAGTCATTAATCTAACCATGCAAAATAAACTAAACAGATAGAGAAGGAATCTTTCAGACCTGTAATACCATTTGCCCATAATTACATAGAAAAATATATTTAGGTAGAAAAGAAGGAACTTTAATTTTTAGTGGAGCTTAGACAGTTCAGCATAGAGGTATATTCTGTATTAAACACAGTACTTCCTGAAAACCTAATGCACCTTATCTGAAATCATCCATAAGGCATACTTAAGAACTCCGTGTACATGCTTTATGCATGCTTTAAGCAAAACTGCTGCATTTTTTTTCTGAGTGCCAAAAAGAGGTTAAAAATGCCTTGGATGAATTGCTAATGTTCTGCTTCATGAATGGCAACCCTGGTTATTGCATCTTATAATTTAACAGGAGCTATGTAGAGCTCATTAGTTTTGTTCTGGTAGGTTTCCCAGAATACAGTTTGTTCTTGGAATGGTCTTGAAACTAGCCAAAGAGTATGGTAGGTTAGTTACCCTTTTTTGGAATTTTCTGCTGAATTTTCACTTTGACAATCTGGGAGAAGTTTGGATGTTATTTCTATTACCTTCTTGAGCATACCATCCTCAGATGTCACAAAATCAACTGTTAAGCGTGACATCTGGGTGAGATCCAGCAGTACAAGCCATTAGAAATGGTGTTTTTTCTCTGTTACCAGATAAAAGGTGGTTTTAGTTGTGTATTTGTATAAATATACAAAATCTTTGAAGTCCTTGGAACGTACCAGAGTAAGTTCCAAGTGCTTGCATCCTGGTGCACATCCACAAGTAGGGTAATGGGTTGTGAGTTTTGCAGCACTTTCCAGCTGTGCTCTTCTTAGTCTTGCAAGGCAAATACTTAATATTTTTGCGTGACCATTTTTTAAGGTGTGGCTTTGAATCTGCCATGGATTAATATATTAGTGCATTAGCAGAAGGGCAGGGATAGAAGAGGACAGAATGGGTTCATGTTGACTTGGGTTACAGAAATTCAGAGAAATACACACCCATTTTTTAATTTTTAACTTTTCTTCTCTAAGCCATCTACTCGTGGGGCATGCTGAAACCCATGCTGCTTCGCTTCTCCTTTCAAAATAAACTAACGTGATGGCTGTTTGAAATTAAGGAAATACTTCTATATTCTGACTTCCTTATTTATCTTCCCCTGCATCATCATAATCTCCTCTTACTTGTAGCAAATAAACTGTTTTGTTTAAAAAAAAAAAAAAAATTGTGTATCATCACAAACCTGCATTTTCCTGCTACTCAGTGATTGACTGCTTGTCCTTCAAACTCAGCACTTGCTTTTTTGCATTTATACTGTTAGCTTCTGGGTCACCTACAGCCTGGTCACTTGAGCAGGTGTTAGAATCCAGATGCTGAATTAGAATGGGCCAGAATGTGACTGGAAATGCGTTTTGCAGATGGCCGCTTTTTAACGGAGGGATGTGATACGTCAAAGATAGGGAATTTTGTGGGGATTGGAAATTTTACAGCTGCCTAAAGCAGGTGGCCTTAAGCCCTGGCTTAGTTGTATTGTGGAAAATTGAGCTCCAGCTTGATGTTTCTCATCTGTCCAAGTGCATGTGAACACCCCTTGGAAGTCTCTTTCTTTATATTGGATCTTACTATTCCGTTTCCTATAGATACTCCCCCAAAGGCAGTTAGTCTGTAAAAGCATTCCATTTCTATGTTGTCCCAAACCATGCTTTGCCAGTTGTGTCAGCCATGCTAGATTAGTCTTAATTTTGAGTTTCTGAAGTACAAAAGTTCTAAATAATACTTAAACACCTTTTTTGTCTTTAGCTAAAACAAGCACTGGACAGCAGTTAAACCAGAATGAAGTGGCAATCCTGCTAAACCTGCTACAGTCTAAAACAAGTGTTAGTTTGGCACAGTTTGCCCAAGTGTTGAATATTAAGGTAAACCCAGAGACTCAGCAGCAACTAAATAAAATAAATCTTCCTGCTGGAATTTTGTCAGCAGGTGAAAAACAGTCAGAACAGCAGCAGCAGCCGCCGCCGCCTCCGCCACCACCGCCGGAACAGGAGCCTCTAAAACAGCCGACCGTCACGCAGCCTCCTGTACCACCTGCTCAGCTGAGTCAGCCTAAAGTTGAGACTGATGCTGCCCAGGCAGCTGTACAGAGTGCATTTGCTGTTCTGTTGTCTCAGTTAATAAAGGCTCAGCAAACAAAACAAAAAGATTTGGTGTTGGAGGAGAAGGAAAACGGATCAGGAAATGAAATGTCATTACAACTCAGGCAGCCTCCAGAGCCCACCACTCCTGCGTCTGTCAGCCGGGACGACATGGAATCTCCAGCACCCAGTTACCCACATCTGATCAAGTCATTGTATACGTCCGCAGGTACTGAAGGTCTTTGTTGCTAACCGGCAGGTACCTTGAGCAGTGGAGACGCGATAGTTTTGGGATAAAGAGTTAACATGTTAACAATACGAGTCTATGTGAGTACAGGAGAGATGATTACGTTGATTTTGTCACTTATGTCTGCATCATTTTCATAGTCGTGACTGTTCAAGCACTAGCCCTTTTTTTTTCTTTTTTTCTTTTTTTTTTTGTCTTGGTAGGAGTATAAATGCCTGGCTGGACTTTGTGTCTTACTGTAGCAGGTGCCATGCAGACAGAGTAAAAGATAATCGCCGTTCTAAGAAATACACAGTGCCTCTACTTTTTCTGATGAAACAGTTGCTTTGATGTTTTTTTTTATGGGAGTTTAGGGTTTTCTAAGTGGTGGTGGTGTTGGAGAAGACTGGCTTCTGTAGCAAATTCATAGCTCAAATTTACTAATTTTGACTGTGTGTTTAGGTAAAGCCTATTTTGGGGAGAAGGTATTTAATTTCTGTTTTTAATGCAGAGTAAAGCAATTTCTTAGTGTCAGATTCTGTAAGTGGTTGCACATAACTGTCACTAACACGCATGGCTGAAGGTTTCCATAGGGTTATAGTAGTGACTTCCTTAGTCTTCCTGAAGTTTAAAGCTCTGTTTTTGGTTGTCTTGGACTGCTGTTTCAGCTTTATTATATTGTGGTTTGTGTATTGCTCTGTGGTATGTGCAGTTGTTGAAAGAATTATTCTGAAGTGGTTTGGGAGTGTTTTTTGAGGGTTTTTGAGGTGGTTTTTGTTTTGTTTTTAACCTTAAGTTTTGCTGTTCCCTGAAAGGATGGCCTTTTGTCCCTCAAGACCTTTTCTAATGCGTGCGATTTGCAAATCTTGTCTGTTCACTCTTTGAACTTACTAGTTTTTATCTGTTGATTCAGTAATTGTTTTTTTTTTTTTTCCCCAAAGGTACTTGCACTGATTTTCTTTAACTTTGCTTGCTTGGTAATCTTACTTTGAGGAGAACATTTCATCACTTTCCTGAGGCAACTGAGCTGTTGCCTTCTCCAAAATAATCTGTCCAACTACCAGTAAACTTAACTAATAAGTTAATGAGAACTGAAGTAACAAACCTCTGTAATGTTCCAGGCAAGAGTCCTTTCCTATCTGGTATTGTTATTGTAGATTTTTATTCCAAAGCTTTTCTTTTTTATCTGCTTAGGTCAAGAGGATATGGTTAGGCAGTCTGAGATGAGGCTTCTAAACCGAACACCTGAACAAGAACGCCCTCGGATCTTGCCTCCAGACCAGCGTCCCCCAGAGCCACCAGAGCCTCCGCCTCTCACTGATGAAGACCTTGATTATCGGACAGAGAACCAGCATTTGCCTATAACTAACTCTTCAGGAACAGATCCTCACGCGGGAGTGAAAGCAGCTCTTCTACAGCTGCTTGCTCAGCATCAAGCTCAGGCAACAACAGAGGAGCCAGTACAAACAAGCGTGGATTACCAGGCTAGAGACTCCTACGTAACAGGCCCAGACTACAAGGATAACTTTGGATCATCTACCTTCTCATCTGCCCACTATGGCAGTAGTGATGGCATAGGAAGCGGATCATCGGGAGCATTAGAAAGGAGGAGCTTCCTTGGAAACTCAGATATTCAGCCTTTGGATAACTACAGTACTGCTTCATCTCACTCTGGTGGTGCCCCTCCTCCGTCTGCCTTTTCAGAATCCTTTCCCAGCTCAGTAACTGGTTACGGAGACATTTACCTCAACACTGGTCCCATGCTATTTAGTGGAGATAAAGACCATAGGTTTGAATACAGCCACGGCCCAATCTCAGTCCTGGGGAACAGTGGTGATGCTTCCGCAGGGCCGGAGAGTACTCATTCTTTGCCCTCAAAGATGCACAACTATAGCTATGGAAGCAACTTGCAGGAAAACCCCAGTGGCATCAGCCACATGCATGGACAAACTTGGACTTCTCCTGCCCAAGGACCTGGCTATTCCCAAGGATACAGGGGACACATTAGCACATCTGCAGTGAGAGGGCGAGGCAGAGGATTACCGTATTGAGTATCTGTTTTTCCTCAGGCACATCATTTTTATCTGGAAAAACTTTTTTTTTCTAGCTGCAGTTTAAAGCAGCAATTCAACAGACTTGAATAATGTTAATTCAACAGCTTTATTTTTATGTGGAAAAGGGTCTTGCATACAGTAGGAAAAATTAAATATGCTTAAAACTCATGCTGTCTGAAAACTAGATGAATTGATTGTACATGTTCACAAACTCTAGTTCTGAATTTTATTTTGTATTTTGGCAGTTTTAAGTGGATGCTAAATTTAGGGACATCAGCTTTTTATGGCACTCTTTCAGATCTTCTGAACTATGCACATTTGTGCTTTTTTTGTAAGTTTGGACCAACTTTTATGTAAAAAAAAAAAATTTTACAACAATCAAAGCAGGGCACTGATTTATTTGGTATTTTTCTTTTTACAGAACTACCTTTAGTCAAAGGTCACTGTCAGTCTTTGCACTGCTTTCAGTGTTATTGTGGAAGGTGTACTTTGTGCTCATTTCAGATAATAAAACACAACCTTTCTCTTGATGCAAAATTTTATAAATATTTGGTCAATGTTATTTTTTCTTTCCAAAAAAAAAAAAAGAATGGATGTTCTGGTAAAATGTTCTCTCCATCTCCCAGGCTTGTTTATATAAAAACTGTTTTACTTGAATGGTAAGTGCCTTAACATGTAAGCTTAAGGTCTGAAAAAATTTGGAAGTACTTTATAAATCAATGAGAAAATAATACTTAAACCTAGCTGGTTAATATGAAAATTCAAATAATAATAATAGGAAACTCAAATAGGTCATAACCTTGTGCTGTTTACTTCATGTGGGCCAGTTATTTAGAGACCTAATCTTATCTCGATGAAGTCGTAATTTCCAAATTGAACTTCATAAGAAACTATGAAAGTGAGGAGAAAAATGAAGAGAGTAGTTTTTCCTCAGCTCCCCCTTGGAGTTGTAGTAATTGTTTTACTTCCTCTGCCAAATAAACTATACTTTATATGTCCTTACCAAGTGGTGAAATAGTTTTTCCTCTTAGATGTCAACAGCAGTAGTTACTTTACTTTGTGTGAAAAGCTGACACTGTCTTCTTTTTCCCACAAATACTGCATTATGGGAAGTAACCAAAGGAGAAATGACCAGTATTTAAAGCAACAGCAAAACATTTTACACTAGTTCTAACTCTGTAAGCTTGTGATTGTGCCAACTAATTGTCTTTATATCTGCTATTCCACCGAGCATTTTAGTATTGGAATTGAGTCTCCTTGAACAGCTGATAAAATGACTGTAGTAAAACTCTTAACCAAGAGCCACTCCTCATTAATTATAACGTCCAGCACGTTTTTTTTTCCTTTTGACGACAAGTGGTCCCTCTCCTGCAGAGAGGAGGTATGGTTATATTTTGCATGTACGTAAAAGAATGTTTTAAAGCCCATATTGGAAACAATTTTCCAACTGATTATCCAGTTGACAAATCGGTACCTTATGTAACTGAGTGTTTAATTATTACTTTTTAAAAAGTAAAATTTCTACTTACACTATTACAAATGTAGTCTTGTCAGTGACTTTTTGGACTTTCAGAATAGAAGCCAAAGTTGTTGGTGTTTTGTTTTTAGTTTAAAATCCTGGTTCTCATTTATGGCTAACTACCACGTTGTAGAGCACGGAAAAAGTCACTTTGCTAAATATGTAGCATTTGAGGATCTGGCAAATGAGAAGCGGAGATGTCCCTGTAAGTCTGGCAGTTGCCTTCACTAGACACAGGAGGGAATCCTGCCATCTGAAAATAAAAGCAGCCCAGACAGTCAGAAACAAATACTTGTGACCCAAATAGCCTGTGCTTAAGAAAACAAAAATTTCACGTGAGTGACCGTGTGCTGGGTAGGTTTCCTTGAGTGAGGACAGCCCCATAGCATTTTCCTGCTAGTAAAATTTTAAAGGCAGAAATCATTAGTCTCATTTAGGTACAGACAGTGTCAGCTGAGGCTTTCTTGTTTACTAATTGGTAAAAATATTCTCACAGTGTTCAGAAACACTTTTTTTTTTTTTTTTTTCCCCCTCAGAATTAAGCAAGACTTTGAAAGCTCTTAGTTGTTTTCACTAAAAATTTGCAGTCTGGTGTTTCTTTACTGCACTTCAAATGTAAATGTTCCCTAAAAAAGCAGGTAAGTTCAAATGGAAGGTAGATCTCACAGAGGACTAAATGATTTGACTTTCAGTACAAAAATGTAAGGAAATTGTCTCTTCCTGCTTCCCTCTTGGAGGTAAATGTTCAAGTCATTTAGTTCACCTCGTTTAATGCAGAGAAGTCAGTCTCCTCTGAATGAATAAATGGCAGTGCAGTTTCATTACTGACTGGCAGTAGCCTGATGTTACATCATCCCACTGAAACGGGTTTTAGTTTTCAGATATGAAAAGAACGCCAACACGCGTAATTGTGCCTATGGTGAATGTGCAGGAGATGGAGTAGACCGTTGATTTCCAGACGGATCAAAACCATAACTTGCACACTGTTGCAGATGCGTATTGCACGATGACTTTTTCCCAAATTCAGTTTAAGGATTACTAACCTGTGACCGAAAACTGTTTGCCTGGGACAGCAGTGTTGGTATAACATGGAGGGAAAGCTGACGCATTTCCATACATAACTATGAAGAGGTTACCTTCTCTGCAGCCCAGGGGATCTTGGCTCTTTCACCGACTGTTGTTCCTCCTGGGCAGGTAGAGGCTGTGCAGGGGCTGCAGGCGGCTGCGGAGCTCTGCCCTTCCTCGGCCCGTGGGGCAGCCCGTGGGGCAGCCCGTGGCAGGAGGGTTTGTCCCTGCGGCCACGCTGCTCTGGCCTGGGAGTTGCCCCTTGGCAGGTGAGCCCCCAGGGAATGGGCCGGGCCTAAGGGCTGTCGGTCCACGTTTGTTTGTGCCAGAGCTGTGTATTATTTTTCAATATTTCTTTTCTATTAAATCACATTACAAGGTGCTTACGTCAGTTCAGGATTTTACCTGTTTCAACAAATTTCACTCAGCAGAGTGAGTCTGTGCTAGTGTGGCATTTTACATCGTGTGGCTGTTGCATTTTTGATGCAGTAGTAGGCATCTGAAAACCGCGTTATTTTTCTGTGGAGCTGTGGCTTTTGTTACTTTTCCCCCCATTCCTTTGGGTTTACGTTTTCTGTGCTGCAATTCCAAAGTGTGCTACAGAGACCTGGACACTACATCAAAAAGTAAGTGTTGTGTGTTTGTATTTCTAAATAAACATAGCAAAATACTGTAATCATGGACTATCAAGTAGCGAGTATTTCATTATTTATATTAAGTGGACTTTAGCCATACCAAGAGGAAGAATGTGAGCACAACTGGACTGCTATGACTATGACTTAAAACGCTTAGACTATTAGAACACTTAAAATCAGCCAAAGGAAGAGGAAACAGCTTTTATCATGGATTGCTGTTGTTGTTGTTACCTTGAACAGAAGGAACGGTGTTTGGGGATGGGTGTAAAAATACATGTATCTTTAAATGTTAATATAATTTCTTGGAAAAGAAAAATTAAATGGCAAACTTCTATATTTTCTTATGTTTCCATAAAACATGGTCCATGTTAAATTTTCTTCTTGCCACGGTAGCATAAGGCAGTTCATATAAGCAGAGGTGCCAAGTGCTGTAACGTTAAGTTCAAAGGGGTTTGAGTCTCCTCCCTGTGCTTGGTGCAGGAGGCGGTTTTGGTGCAGCTGCAGTTGGATCAGTTTAATTGGTAACTGTGCAGTAAAAACTGAAGTACAGAAGTAATGTAGGATACCTCTTGTCTGTGGGCAAATTAGATCTCAGACCATGAATTCTGTTTCCAAGAGAAAATCTCAGATGTATTTCTTGCATTAACTAAAATTAATAAAATGCAAGAATTCCACATGCAGCATTTCTCCAGTTTATTCTGTTACGCCATTTTTTTATATGAGGAAATTTGGCTATTTCCCTTCTTGATAGTTGTGGGGCTTTCTTCATACATGGGCGTGAGTTAAGAAATTAAAGAATCACAGAAAAGTGATTTGAATTCTGTATTTAAAAAATGGAATTATCTTGGGTTAAAGTCGAACCAACTTTTGCTTATCAGGGTGAAGAATATTGCAGGAGTTATTTCAAAACAACATAATTTAATATAATCGAACTGTTATTCT
Source organism: Chauna torquata (assembly GCA_013399475.1). Taxonomy (NCBI): domain Eukaryota; kingdom Metazoa; phylum Chordata; class Aves; order Anseriformes; family Anhimidae; genus Chauna; species Chauna torquata. The sequence continues at coordinate 18,912 of VXAL01004267.1, forward strand.
TCAGCTTGCTTACTCTTTGTTATTTTAAGCCATTTGTATATAAAATGTATTGTGTGGCCTGTAAATAAAAATACATGAAATCTTGAAGTTTTTCATCGTTTTCCCTCTCTGGCGTTTTAAAAGAGCTTTGGGTTGAGCCGAATTATTTTTTCAGTATCCAAGTGAACATAATGTTCAGTATGTTAGAATTTTGCAAATTATTCAAAAAAAAAGCATTTACTGCTCCACTGCTTTTTCAAAGGAAAACTGCAGCGACTGGCGCTACGAATGCTGGTTGCTGGAGCGGGGCTGCCGGTCGGTGCCGGTGCCGCGCAGCGTGTGAGCGAGCGACGAGGCCGCAGCAAAAGCAGGCGGTGTGCCGGGGCACGGCTGAGAGGAGCGAGCGGAGCAGGCCCCTCACTGGTGAGAAGATGCTGCTGTTTCAAGCACCTGTTGCCAGAGCGTTTTAGGGCAGTGGGGTATGGATAACGTGACGTTTTCTGTTAGTGCTGCTAATGCTCCCCACCGCTGCCTCCGTAAAGAGGATGATGTGTGTGCTAGAAGTAGTGGGAAGTCAGAGAAAAGAGCCAGGCCCAGGTGTTTGCGGTGTCCAGCGATACACACTCTCCGCTGGTGAAGCAGAGGAAATCGAGCACGACTCCAGCGACTGCACGTTGAATGCCTGAGGCCTCTCTGCTTTTTTTTCCTGCTGTTATCAGCTAATTCTAATGAGAAGGATTGCCTCTTTCAACAAATGTTGTGTTTCCATCCAAAAATAAGCCACTTGCTGTATCTTCCATAATTTAAACTCCATGTTGGGCAGACAGCTGTTGTCATCACATCAGTAACTTGCAGATAGAGTTAAAAGACGTGTGCTGGGGGTGCAATGGGAAGTTACGCAGGTCAGCACTGACTACGCTGACATTAGGCTGACAAAAAGTGTAGCAGTAGCCAAAAGGATCTTCTCATCTTGGAGAAAATTGGCAGCAGCTATCATGAAAGCCTGGGTTTTTCTTTAGATAAACAATTCGGGCTGTATTACCCAAGATGGTGACTCGCACATAGCAGATCGGATGGATGCATGAAACAATTTCTAGTTGTCTGCTCCATTTTTTCCTCATTAAAACAGCCATTGCATCTGGTAACATGACTTGAAGTTGGCACTGGTTTGTACTGTTATTCCAGTGGCACGAACCTGTAATGGTTCGAGAACTGTGCTGCGTGCCGTTCGTTCAGCTGGCGGTGCTGTATGGCCACCAAGCTGTGCAAAAGGGCAGCGGTCATCATTCCAGCTGCGTCTGCGTGGGAGTCGATGTCCTCAGCTGCAGATGAAATAGCAGCAAGGGAGATGCAAAGGGGAGATGCAAATGACTGCGGCACAACAGCCGGTACCAACGCAGAGCAAGGAAAGTGTCCACGAAATCGGAGGCAAAAAAAAGGAAACAAAGCATTTCATCTCACATGAATTATTGCATGTTAGCGTTGAAAGAACCACGAGCCATGGAATTTTGCAGAAACTTCTGTTAAATTAGATGAAATGGGATTAGGTTGCTTCTATTTGTAAGGCATACTGGTAAGCTCTGACAGACCATCCAGCAGAAGGGGATTACATTCACCAAACTCCCCCATCGCGTTAAGGAAAGTCAGAGCTGCTGGCAGCTACAACAAACACGTGGAGAGATACTTTCACTTGACAAATAAGAACTTTCTTTTTCCCAGTCGACTGCATTCGCTTCCATGAAGATTGAGGGTTCTCCTTTGAAAGCTGCTTGCTCGTTATGGCTGCTTATTTCGGGCTTTCTTTTTTTTTTTTTTAATTATTGCCCGTGGAGAGAGCTTGCAGTCAGTGTGATTTAACTCAGGAAGAAATTTGAGTTTGAGTGTGATGTAATTTTTCTTTCTCTTCATGTATAGCAGCACTTGCTAATAGGCAATGCTCAGATCACTTTTCACAGCACGGCTTCAATTCCGCTTAAATAATTCCTCCGAGGGTACTTGGGATGTACTATTGCTGTGGCAAATCTCAGAACATGATGAACACGTTTCTAATATGGCTCCTTTCAAAGAAGGCTGTGTAAAGATTTTTTCAACAGTAGAAAATACGGCGTAGGAGAGACATAACTGGGTAGAACATGGAATACTTCAGTGTGAGCTTTACAAAAACCACCCTGGGGGCTTCTAGTGCTTGCATAGCAGATCTGACAGCCACGTGCTGCCTGTAAGGTAACTGGTGGGGATTAATTGGTTTCTGTGGTTAGTACTTTGCCTGTGCCGATGTCTGTCGCTGCTCTACCTCTCTCCTACATGTTAGGGTACGCTGCTAGTTGCTAGAGGAAGTAGCTAGAAGCGAGCACGTTGTGCAGGTCTGGTACAGAAAGGTGCCTTTTTTTCCTCCAGCAAGTTCTTTTCAGAATAGTTTTACGAATGTGTAGAACATGTTAGCTGGTTCTGACAAGGGGAAAAATACTGTTTCTAGTGCCTTTCAGATGTCTTCTTAGAGTCGTATTTTTGCCCAGATGGCAGGGGTGGAAAGTATTGTTGTCTGCTTGAAGGAGCACAGCACGCCCAGCCACGGGGAAATCTCTAGCATCACTGCCGCAAGAGCCAATGCTGGTTTTCGCCATTGCTTCATGTCAGGAGATGCCCTGAATGGGCTGTACAGAGACCTGGACAGAAGCCAGGAGTTGGAGGGAGGGGATTTTCACTAAACAAGGAGCAGGGGAGAGACCATCGCTTCTGTGTGCAGCAAGGGTGCTTTTACCTTTGTTCTTCTCCATCCTCACCAACTGCAAAAAGGCCCTAGAGGAGTTGTGTGGGTTTTGTTGCTGCTGTTGTTTTTGTTTTTCCTTACCATTATCATCCTTCAGGGAGGGTCTGGATGTTAGCACCCACTGTGAGACTTCCCTTACTGAACTTCCCCGCGTCTGCTGAACTACCATGTGTTGCTCCTCCCCGGCATCCTGCCCCCCCTCCTGCTCTCGACACTCGCAGCTCCCAGTCTAGTCCAACCGGTGCGGGCAGGGTGCCGGGCACTTTTTATGGCTGGGGTGGGATGTTTCCCTCATCTTGTCTCTCAAAGCTGAACTACAATAGCTTGTGCTAGAATTTCTAAGGGATGTTAGTTTTCTCCTCTCCAGAGAGTTGTGGCAGGAAAATGCCTCTTGCATGGGTATTTTTTTTTGTTTAAGGGGATAAGATTCACACACGTGTCTCCTGGGCTGCTTCTTTAGATTAAGAAGAATAATGCCTCAGTCAAAAAATGTCTTTAGTTTCAATAAATCACCAGAATTTGAACCACTAGAATGGCCCAGCCCTATGGTAAGGTTTCCTGCAGCAGTGTATCTGTCTTGTCTAGTTCCCTTCCGTTTCACACAGGTGAGTAGCTGTGTTTATTATCTAGAAATAATGACAGGCATTTTTTCCTTTGCTATTGTTTCAAGTCTTTTGATGTATCAGGATACGGAGAAGGAAGTGTATACAATGGTTCGTAGACCCACATGGCAAGCTCTTTCCTTTGATCTGTTCCCTGACGACAATCTCATGGAGTGAGAAAGGGAGGAGGGAAGCACCTCATCTGCCCAGCTGAACCCAGCTCTGCCGGGCACTGCACTTACTGGCACGGGGTAACATCTGCTTTTATTTCTAGCTGGGGAATGTATGTCATACTGAACACTGAAATCGCAGAGCATCTTTCAGGTAAAATGCAAGGGAAGCATCTTCCTCGACAATTGTGAAGCCAAAGATTGTCCATGCTTTTACCTGAAAAAAAGCCAGAATCATTCACCAGCATCTCTTCTATTCATTTTTCATGGTGACCCCCTCCAGCCTCTACAAGACAAAGCACCATGTCTGGCACTTCATCCAACAAGAATCTCTCTCATATTGTTTTCTGTCTTTCTTGCCAGACTGAGCCCTAGCCTGCTTTAAAAATCCCTCCTCACGGGCAGCGGAGAGGCAAATCTTGTATTTCAATGTGAGAAAATCAGCAGATGAGAACGTGAAACAAGCTGAAAGCAGGGGTTTCCCTGCACATAAGAGCTCTTGAGTGTCTTCAGTGCTTGGGAGGCAGGGGAGACCCAACTACAAAATGACAAAACCCAACCAGATGCAACTGTTTTGTTTACCTCCTGCCCTGTGATCACGCGGGTGCGTGTGGCAGGCCTGCCTGCGGTACGTGACACCGCAGCTGCCACCTCCCCTCTGCCCTCCCAGCTGCAGCAGAGGTCTCGAAGTGCTCAGAGAAGTGGTGGGACTGCAGCGTCTGGCTAAACAGCAAAGGGATCGCTTCTGATCTGAGTTTCCTTCATAGAGTCCTAGCATCTAGAGAATTTGCATCCAAGCCTCGGGCGTGAGTCAGTTAATCCCCAGTCAGAAGCACCCTGGAACAGTCAAAATACCATCACTGGTTCAATGACGACGCCATTTTCAAGTGACCTGCTGGTTCTCTGGAGTATGTAATCACAGCATCCACTGGAGTGTACCGTTCTTCACCGCTGCTGTAGGATGGGAATACCTGCTTCTCATCAGCATGGTCTGTAAGCACAGCATGACCCTTCTTCTCACATGGCCTTGGGGTGGTGGTTACAAGACTGCTGCTGGAATCTGGGATAAAAGGACTTGTCTGAGGTCACATCGGACATCTATAGTGAAGTAAGGAGCTGAATTTGGGTGGCTTGTGGTTGTTCTGCCTAGGTTACAACACTGCATGCAGAGATTAGCATGCAGATGTTCCAGTTTTTGTAGTGCAGCGCTGATATTTGTCTCTATGTTGTAAGCTCCAAGACAAGATAAACTGGAGGTCCTCTTCCTTGGACAATTGGAGGAAGCTCTGAATTTTTTGGAAGAGATGCTTTTCCAGTAACATTGCTATTCCATGCAATGATGTTTAGATTATAGTGTAAAACCCACAAATATTGCTCGGTAGCAACTTTAAAGCCAGTGTTACTGACATTGATGTTATTTTCTGTTTTTCCTTCTGGAAATTTTTTTTTTTTTTTTGATTTTTCAGCATTTGTTATTCCCCAGCTTCCTCCCCCAGGCCAATGGATGCTGATTGTTTTCAAGATGCAAGATAGAGCACCGATGCTTAGGTTAGATGAGATTGTTGCCTCTTCTGTCCTGAACAAGCCACTTAGCCTATTTGTACCTTGTTGCTTGTCCATAAAACAAGTTGTAATAATATGCTGTACCCTATCCCTCAAGACCAATGTCAGAACAAAAGCATTGCCTGAGTTTCTCAGAAAACTCTTCTTTATGATCTTCACACTCCAAAGCAATATATGGTTGAGAAATCAGGACTGTTGCCTTGCAGGTGACTCAATGGCAAAACAAAATAAATAAATAAATAAAATACACGGAAATGAAAATCCATGGAGAGGAGCACACCTTCCCCCTTCCTTCCCATGTAGAGTTTAAAATGAAAACACATCACTGTCTTGGGAAACAAGGGATGTTGTGCGCGATGCACAAAACCAAAAGCCAAAGTTGTTACTGTGCAGTCCTGTAACCCTCCCCACCCTGCAAAACTACCTACCTCTTCTGCTTCGGGACGGCCAAAAGACATGAAGATGCTCTACTTAGCCAGACACGATGAATATCCTCAGGTTTCTTGCCCACACAGAGCTGTGTCACGGTTTAGTTGTTGGCATGCAAGCTGTTGCCCCTGCACGCTTGTTAAGCCAACACTGGTGCTGCAAGCAGTTCTGGTAAAGGCCCCAGTGCTCCAGAAAAGACTAGTTTTGCCTAGCTTGCTTTTTTGTCTGGTTTGCTTGCTTCTCTGAGTAGAAAAAGGAAATCTGTATAGCAACCAATGTCTGGACCTCTCTGGCTTTATCTTCAGGGTTTGTGATGAAAAATGTTCTTTTGGTTGATAGAAGCTGGGACCAGAGATGCTGAAAATGCAAGAGAGATTACTTCCCCTCTTGAAAACTTGTGTTATCTTCAGGCTGGAGCACTTGCCATCAACGTGACCACCCTATCGGGTAACCTGGCAGTGGGCTACCTGACCGTGCGGGCACCTTCATGCTTTCTACGCAGCTACTGTGGAACAGTTACTGTAACCATTTACTTTAGCGTGTTTTTTGTGAAAGTTGTTCATTGTGGGAGGAATAAAATAGACTAAGAATTACAGAAGACATGGGAAATGAAAAGAAATCTATTAATGATGTATAAGAGCAGTGGGGTCGTAAATAATAATTAAAGACTTATCTGCAGATGGTCTGGTGATTCCACATCAGGAAGATATTACTCTAAATCTGGCAGACTTTGTTAGAAACTACGTACGTTTTTCTCCCCAGATTGCTCCTCGTTATGGATTGCAGATCCTGCTCTGAGACTTCCAAGCAAGCACATACAATTACGCAAGATAGTGAAAGAAGACATGCAGGTAGTAGTAATAATTTTTATTTGCAAACTGTACTTGCAATTACAATGTTTCCTTTTGGGAACAATGACAAAAAAAATCCCACAGAATTTTGCAGACCTGTTCTATCTTAAATGCAAACCTATTTCAGCTTATATCATAAGATAAATCAGAGGTGGCTTTCTCTTTGAGTTGATCTCATAGGAAACTTTTTTTTTTTTTTTAACAACATTTAAGTCTTAATCATAAGGATGCAAATTCCTTATTGACCTCCAGGGAAACATTCTGCACGCTTTATTGAAACATCTGTCATTTGTTGTAGATAGCAAATATCCCTCCCTTGCAGCCTCTTGACTCTTCTTTTTCATTTTTTAACTCCTATATTAAGGTTTCAGAATCACAGAGCTTTTGTATTATAAAAACTATGACTTTATACACTTTATTATGGGTGAATCAAAGCATTACTTCGGCTCTGAAATCTAGTGCTTTCTGGGTTTATTTACAACATAGATCTATGGCTAGATACAGGGTGATGAAAATAAGGTACTCTTGGCTTTGCATAAAGGATAAATGTGAAGTGCAGAAAGGATAAACTAATACGAAGTCTGGGTCAGGAAAATAATCTTAACTACCTATCTTATTTTAGTATGCTCAGAATATATGCACACATGCAATTTCTGTGAAACTGTAATGTCATACAATTCATTTGAATATAGATTCTTATGTATGGAATCTATACGGAAAAATCTAAGAAGCCGCCATATGTTGTCACATATGTAGGTAGTAGACTGGTAAGTAAACAGATGATTCTTTTCAGCTACTTTTGTAAAGCAACATTTATTTAAAAGCATCTGTTATTCTTTCTGAAACAATCTGAATGAAAAAAAAAATGTTTGAGAAAATGTCAGCATTGTAAAGAAACTTTAATTTTCACCAAAATCTTTTGATGAAACTGGCATGACTACCTAAAACATCTGTTCCTCTTGAATTTGTAGGGAGAAGGGGCGTAACCATTGTCCAACAGAATTACAGTCACTATGAAGTCCAGAACAAAGAATTTGGTAGTTTAAATATTAAGTGTGATCATTGATTGTTTCCGTAGAATTGGAAAGAAAAATGCAATGAGAAAGAGAGGCATAAGTTATACCGATGAACTAAAAATTTCTAAAACCTCCTCCCAACAACAAAAGAGGCTGCAGATGACAGAAGGTCAGAGCTTCATGTGCAGAGCGGAACACCAAATTGAGGTGCTTCAATGACACTAACCCAATTTGAGGGAATCTATTTCTAGGTGTATTTTAAGTGAGATCAATATTCAGAACAGTTTCTGCTCTTGGAAAAGGGGATAGATGACCAACTTCCTACATATTTAACAATAATTTAACAGCACAATTTAACAAGACAAAATCAGCATGAAGAACATACAAGCGTGTGCTTTACTGCTCACTCATGGTTTAACAGGAGCCTTGCTGCTCGAGTTATCTTCCAACAGAGTTATCACTTGGTTGCACGACACTGACAAGCTGTGTGACTCTGTTGGAAGATTTCACAGGACAGGAGAGAAAAGACATCAACAGCAGCTATTCCCCTGGACACCAACATTATTAAATTTGTAAGCACATAAACAGACCCAACAAATTGGATTAGATTTCTTATTTCTAGGATTTTGTAAAGTGTGTGCTTCAAAGCGTACTGGAAAAGCCGGCAGTTTTTGCTGTGCTTCAGAGCAGTTCTAAAACTGTTCGTAGGTGGGAAGTTAAAAAAGTTGCTCAGCTTGACATTAAATGTTCTGCAGTCAGTCAGAAAAAGCAATAAATTAGGCTTTTAACAGTTGTGTTATGCACCTGGTGTTTTGTGAAACATCTACATCAGGCAATATATTGTTGGAATATTAAATTCAATGTTTCAAGAGTGTAAGCACTACTAATGATGCATCAGCATTTTTGGGCTTCATTTTCTGTAGCTTTTAAAAAGTAAAATGCATGAAAAGACTTGTAATTATTACATTGATAGTTTTATGCTCTAGGAAGAGATTAAAGCTCCTGTCAACAAACAAACAAACAAAAAACCCACCAGACAACCAAAAAAACCCCCCAAAAAACAAAAAACAAAGAAACCAAAAAAAAAAAAAACCCACCAAAAAACTTGAAGACCTGAAACCTCAACCTCTGGATTATTTTTCTGTTTTGTAATATGAAACAGAAAGTTTAGCACAATACATTTTAGAATACTGTCACATTTTGCTTTCTGTTTCATTAGTCAGAAAAGCAGAAGTACTTTCGCCTCCAGGAGGAAAGTGAGCAGATGCTTGGCCAGATGAGGCACCTATCAGTTATTGAGGTATTGGTCATTTAAAAAAACCAAAAACAAAAAAAAACTCATTAAATTGATGGCTAATAGAGCTAAAAACTGGTTTACTCCATGACAATCACTTGAGAATCTCCCACTGGAAAGAGCTACACTTCTGATTACAGCATAAATCATTTCCATATGCCGTGAAAATCAACAATACAAGTATCCCTCTCTGTTTCTTAGGAGACTGTGACCTCCACTTCTGTAGTGCTGTGCATGAAAACTCAGACTGCTATACTAGTTTGAAATGGTTCCTGCTGTCACTGCAGATTTTACATCAGATAAAAGATGAAATCCAAACCCCTGTTAACTTCAGTAGGGATTTCCATTCAATTCTTCAGTGACAGAATTTCCCTTTTGAATAGAATTTTCCTTTTTTTTGATAAAACTACTTTCAAAAACAAACAAAAAACCCAAACAAACAAACAAACAAACCAAAAAACAAACCAAACCAAAAAAAACGGAAACCCTGTATAATTTGGCACAGATATTTTCGCCACAGAAGTTCAGCTCTCCTTGATCCAGTGAACCACACAAATGTATGGATTATTTAAGAAATCACTGGAGATTCTCAATTGTTCTAAAAGTCCTTGCACACTAACAACCGAAGAAGTGGATTTCTTTTGTTAAAAATAATGTTTCTGAGTCTATTTGTATTCTTTACAGCAAAATTGAAAGGTGCTTAGGAAAATTAAAGTAGTTTTGCAGACTTAAATCAGAATCTAGACCATTTTAATGAATAGTTATAGCACAGGGAGAGATGCTCACAGCATTAAGCAGCTACCCTTTACAGTTGGTATGTGTATGAAAGCACAACTCCCTCTCTGCTGGCTCCCTCGTCCTAAGAAGGTAGTGCATTTGAAATGTGAAGTTTTATTGATTAATCAGCTTCAGGGAATGGAGCTGGGGATGCAGAAAACACTTGGTCTTCTTCTGTCATTAAGTAGGGATAAGGCTTAACAAAGACACCTCCTCTTGCTATAATTTGATTTCCTCATTTGTAAAATGATGGAATAATAGTATTATCCTCTCTAAAAGCTGACGTAATGCTTAATTAAATGTAATTAATGTGTTGGTTAACTTCACATTAAAAGTAATATCTATAAGGTGAATTTCTATTTAGAGGAATATAGGGGTTAAAGTTATTTCTAGAACTGTGCGTTATTTCTCTGCTTGCACAGATCTTTCACACTGGCCTGTCTGGAGCAACGCAGAAGCAAAATAATTACAGATGAGTGCTGACTTCTAAACCAGATAAAAAGGGATTGTTTGAACCTTCCAACAGAAAAGCAAGTGATGGAGAGGTGCAGACTTCCACCAAAATACTACCATTTATCATGAAATCACTGTTTTTGATGTAGTGTCTCTTGTTGAATGATTTTATACCTTATTGTGCTTCACAATTTCCCTTAGCTCATTTTGTTACGCAAAGGTTGGACAATTCTGTTCATTTTTTGTAAGAGAAGAATACTGGATTTCATACTATATTCTAAAAGAGAGAGTTGTATCATTAGGTTCAAAGGAGGATTATACAGACTCATAGTCACCAGGGCCATAGAATGGTACTAACAAAGCCAGCATCCCTAAACCAACTGTAGATGCTTGGGAGCAAGACGGGACAGCAGAAAGTGGCCTGGAGCATATGTTCTCCATCAACAGCATCTGCCTCTGCCACAGCAGAGTGGCTTTTTATTCTTACAAGTTTAAAAGCAGGAAGAACAAAGTGACAGCTGGCAGATGTCTCTGTTCATCTAACCTGCAGGGAGCTCTAGGACAGTCCTGGCCTGGGCTCTGTCTTGTTGCTGAATGGAGAGGACGGGAAAATGTTATGAAAAAGCTGTTCACTGTTTTAACTCTTCATGCCTGTTGGACAAGAAATGCAAATGCTGCTTTTCAAGGCCTAAATGTAATGAAGACACCAAAGATGGGGTAGCTAATGTTTAAAATTAAGGAGGGTTATTTTGTGGAGTGTTAGATGTTTGTGTTTGGGGTATTCAGAGTTTTTATTTTAGGTACTATTCTAACCATTGCACAAAGAGAAGAGGGAACAGAGAGGCACACTGAGCACCTACCTTAGTATTTTAATGTGGTGAAATATAAGATTGCACATAAATGATTAATGAAGTTGGTCACATTTACAAAACAAGATAGAAGAAGTTGGAATGAAGTGACTGTTACCTTCCAGTGTGAGGCTGAAACTAAGGGTTAATATCACACACAAGCTGAGGGCTATTAATCAGTAGGACTTTAGTAGATGATTTTAATGAGATCATTACTTTAAAACATATTAGAAAAGCTTCAGAAAACAGATACAGAAACAATTCCAGTCCTAGAAAAAATGTCCCAATGTGACTTTAATGGCTGTATTTAATTGTTGCAAAGAATATTCAGATGTTATTTGATCACCTACCTTTAATAGAAATTCGATACATGACTCTTTCATACTATATAAAAATGTAAACTATAATCCATTGATGGAAGCTGATGTTAGACAAAGCCAGCCTAGACAGAAAGCAGATTTTTAAGCAATAGGTTAGTCGTGTGATCAACTTCAATTCACAGATGTCAGCACGTCTGCCATCTGAAATCTTACCGGATACCTTTCCAAGGGACTGCCCAGCGAAGTGGTAGAGTTCCCATCCCTGGAAGTATTTAAGAGATGTGTGGATGTAGCACTAAGGGACAAGGTTTAGTGACGGGACTGGGTAGGTCAATTTGATGGTTGGATCTGATGATCTTGAAGGTCTTTTCCAACTTAGATGATTCTATGGTAGTGTTGTATGATCTGGCTTAAATGAAGTTGTTGGTTTGATGTGGAATTTGTCAGGTGAGGTTTAGACCTAACGTTGTGCAGGATGTCAGGATAAGTACTTCTTTCTGGCACTGACTGATGGACAGCGTGATTTGATGAAATCTATGTCTGTAGAATCTATGCTAGCTTATTAGGAAAATAAAAATTCACATCCTGTTCTAGTTTGTGGAATCCATGTTTTAGTGAAAAGGTCTGTATCCCATACCTCTTAACAAGCTAGCATCATTGAAGCTATTCATTTCACCCACTCTTTGGTACTCAATAGGTATAGATTTTGCTTGGATCTTAAAAAGCTCTATTTATCTTTACTTCTTTCAAAGATGCTTAAAATTTGGAATTAGTTAAAAAAGAAAGGAAAGGAAAGGAAAGGAAAGGAAAGGAAAGGAAAGGAAAGGAAAGGAAAGGAAAGGAAAGGAGCAAAACAACAATGAAGGACCCAACAAGAACTCAGGACAAAGGTAGTGAAGCAGGAGTCTGGAAAGAATATATAGGAAGACAAAAGGAAGAGGATGCAGACAGATTACAGATGGAGGTGCCTTTGCAGATCACTTTGCAACTGAAGTTGCAACAATAATATTACTAGTAGTGAGGTTACTGACAGCTTCTGTCATGAGATTCATTGTTGGAAAAGCTCACTTGAGTTAGCTTTCTTGTTTCAGACATCAGCAAGTTCATTTTGAAGCACATTTTAAACTATTCAAGCTCTAACTTGCTTGATTTGAAAGCACTTGCAAGAGCTGCTCTGTCAGCAGAACCATGGGAACAATGGTAATCAGTCCAGGATGGAAAAATTTGTGTGATACAAATAGTGCTGAAGAAGGGATGGCTTAAGTCACAAAAGGGTTTAAGTGTCATAAGATTGGAGTAAAAATGAGAAATATCTGGTTCAAATGGAGTGTCAGCCAAAGAAAGAATATGGAAATGGTCAGTGGAAAGGGAGTCTGGAGAACAGGGGAGATCTGGCCACAAAGCATGTTATGGAGCCTGTGAAGAAACAGAAGAAAGAAACGAATGCAGGTCTTAACATCCTTTTTTTGAGCTTTCTGCTACTTCACATCACAGGGAGATGTGCAGCACATTCTGTACTTATGCTTTATGATACTCCAAACAACTGAGAGAGGCTGATGCTGAACCTCAAGGGAAACAGTGTGCTTTTGAAGGTGTCAACCTTTCGCTAGAGAGTCTCCTTGCCAAGAGGTGCTGGAGGGGGAAGTCTGCTGTGCTGATGATCTTCCCCAGGCCCATAAGTAAAGCCAGAAACTGGATTATTTGTTTTCGGATTCTTACTTAGCAACGGCCTAAGCACTATTAAAGGTGTATACTTTCATTAGATGTGTTTCTGCTGTTTTTCTCTACAGTACATCAATACAGCTAGAATGAAACCATAAACTTGCTTTTTCCTTCTGCACACAGGAAAGTTTACAAGACTGAGAACAGTTGCTCTGTAGCAGATCTTCTGGCAGTTTAGAAGCTTCTGAAATAGAATTTAGCACTAACTGTAGCTGGACTGGAGCTGAACTTTTTAAATTTACAGTAAATGATTAAATATACTGAATGGGCAAAGTCCCTATGCACAGACTTATTTTTGCTGCTCATAAAACTCACCTCTCTCTGAAATGCACATCTGCTTTCTTGTCATTCATGTACTGAAAAACAATACTATGTTCTGGGGCTGCTGAAGGGATAGTACCTGACTTCACACTTTCATGAGGCCATTTTCCTTCCTTCCTCCCTCCAACTTGGTCTCCCATCAACAAGAATTTACGGAATATTTGAGTATATACATGCTGAGTATATGAAAATAGAGTATTTAAGAGTTAGGTGTATTGGGAAGCTAACAGGAAGAAACGGGATCAAGGTGACAGTTTGCCTATACCCTTTTCTTACATGCTTTTTCTGTTGTCTTTCTACAGAGTAACTTTGCCTCTATCTTTGCAATGTTTAGGACAGATTTGAACAACAGTTGCTTGTATGTTTAGAAGACAACTTAATCTAGATAGACAAGAGTGGTAGCTATGGTAGGGACATATCTGCCTTTAACAGTTCCCACTGCACATCCGATGGTGAAGTCCATCAGCCACTCAGTGCTGACTGGATGAGTCAAGAAGGTTTGTGCAGACTTTACTTGTTGACACAGTTCTATCATCTCCAGCAATGTAAAACAACAGGATCTTTAGTGAACTGGGATGGTTGGTGGTTGAGTGGTATCGATTCCACCAAACGCTCCAGCAGGCAACTATTGCTAGCAAAACCCTGAAGGGCGATCACTTCTGTTCCAACCGGTGGGGCAGGAAAGGCAGACTTATTTCCATGGAAAATCTATGCAGAAAAGCCTTAAGATATAGTTGGCGCACAGACTGTTCTGTGGAGAAAAAAAAAGGAGGGGGGCGGGGGGACGGACAATACAAGACTCACCAGAGGAAAAGTTATGGTATAGTAAGACCATCTGAGTAAGGTATTTTCTCTGGGTGAAGTTAAGGGGTGTCTGTATGTTAAAGCTGTAAGAAGAGAAATCACAGAGACTTGATTAATGGAAAGAGAGTTCTGTCACCTGGTTACTAGGTCAATCTGACAGCAGAGGGAAATTAAACCATGGACATTACCAATTGTGCATTTAAAAAGTATAGAAAATACTATTTCTGCCTCCCTTCACAGCAGTGAGGATAGGCTACAGGAGAGCTGATGTATAGAACATCCAGTGATTATTCTGAGAGGAAATCAAATGCTGTCAGAAAATATAACCAGATGTAATAGAAATCCTGAAACTGGGGATTTAAAGCTTCTTTGTGCAAGCTTTCTACATGCTTGGAACTTTATTTAAGAAGCTGTTCTAAGTACAGGAACACTGTTCATAGTGTAAGCTGTCTTCAGTTTCAACAGAGATGCAATTTGGCAGTTCATTCATTTGAAAACACTCATAGCAGTTTCTCAACCTTTTGCCCATGGCGCACATACTGCTTTCTTAACATCTGGAAATGAACAACCAAATCATTTTGCTTGGTGTAATCTATTTGCCATAGCAACTAGAAGTCTACAAAAAATTTACAGACAAGGGAAATAGCTTGAAGAAAGTGGAATGGCAAGTAATCAATAGATGGACCCTTGGTGCCTTCCTGCAGTTAACAACCCAATGCGTACACTTGGCTCTTGTGCAGGTGTTTACTCTCCCCTTCACCTTTTTCACCTTTTTTGGAGACCCCTAAGATCTTCAAATGCAAAGTTTAACTTAGCTTAAAAAAATCAGTGACATTGGATTTATGGAAAAATGCTAGACTTCACAGAGAAGGGGGGAAGATGCTTCTCTTCTGCAAACTCAACTGTAGGAATAGCAACTTCCTAATTCCTGGCATCTGTTAAGTGAATACAGCTCAAAAGCCTTATTTCACATTAACCTAAAAATCCTCGTTAATCCACAGGAGGTAGTGGTTTGATTTTAGAAGTGCTGTGCAACTACTACTTATAATCCAGTTACTGCTGATACTACTCCCTAGTTGGCAATCAGTGTTTTTTGAAGCTCATGTTTGCTCTGTTATTTGTGGTTTATGCTGTGTAATCATCCACAGAGGTTGTCAATTAGCTTAATTCCTCTTCCCTTGTTTCAGCATTAGCTCAATGTGATTCTTGAAAAGGCAATGATTTGCAAAAGTGTGAAAAATGTTTTGTTCTTCCAGTTATGAGCACTTACACTGATATATCAACATGTTCAGCAGTCGAACTCTTAGGAACTTCCTCACGCAAGCTACAAGGATTTTAAATGCAAAGCAAACTCTTGTTAATTCTACGCTAACAGCTTTCAACTATCTTGACTACACAGCAATTAAATTGTGGCAAAATACATATGGATACCAGAAGGTTTAAATCTATATTAGTATGGCATTGAGCAGCATGATCACTGCTGCTACCAGGGTAATACAGGCAGATATTTGGTAAATGCAACCCATTCTAAAATAATTGTGTTAAAAATTTCAGCCTGACATGACGTCAAATTCTTTGCCTCCTAAGATGCTGTCATTAATGAACAGATGAAAGAACAATGTAAATCCTTTTATCCTTACCCCCAGTAAAGTTGTGGCTCACTGTAGGCTTAGAAAATGAAACGTCCTTTGAGGGGTGTACGCAGCAGTGGGGTAGAAGGAGACTTACTTGTTTTGCCTGTGCTAAAACACCATTCTACCTGCAATCTGGAAATGGGTTAATAAAGGTTACACTGAATTGCAGTGACACCCCTGCTCATGCAGTCCATCTTACACTGTGCAGACTGCAGCAGTCTCATTTGCTTCCAGCCGAACATCTTAACTGCAAAAGCTCTAACCCAGCACGCCTGGGTGAAGTGCATCAGCCTGTTCTGGAAAACAAAAGCTCTTTCAAGTAAGAAATGAAGGAGCCTCAAACTCTTTTAATCTGTAGTATGCAACTGCCACAACTATTTGAATTCAGACTGACACTTGAATGAAATAAATTAAACCTCTTTTCTTTTGTA
>VXAL01004267.1:49174-64433 GCA_013399475.1 Chauna torquata
GGGGGACGGGGCCGCAGCTCTCAGCCCCGTCCCCTGCCCCGGGGCCTGCGTGGGGGTCCCTTCGCGACCGCGGGTCGCGGGGGTGGCGTGGTGTCGCTTCGCGCGGAGCGGCCGGAGCCGGACTTTGCGCGGCGGCCCTGCGGCGCTGCAGGGGGCACGGCTCCCGCAGAGCCGGGCAGCTGCAGCGCACGGCGGGAAGCGCCCGCTGTGGGGATCCGCGCCGGGCTCTCGTTTTCTTTTTTTCCTTCCCCGAAGATTACAAAACTGTAACTTGAAACAGTTCCCTTCTTTTTCGGAAGAAAAATAGCAACAAGCCACGGTGCAGTCAGTTTGCATTGGCCCTCTGGCTTTCACGCTTCTGTGTCATTAAATAACAGCAACAAAAAATACTAACCACCGCATCGATCACGTTACAATCGGAGGAAGCTTGGGGTTTTGCTCCCTGAGATGAGCATAGCAAGTGCATCCCTAGCTTGAGTGTGCCAATTAGTAGCGAACTTATCCACGGTCGTGGTGGACTTGGTTGTAACTTGCTGCATGTATGAACTAAAAAAAGTTTGTGCAGTCAAGCTAGAGATGTTAGACCTGAGAAGAGATTCTCCTCTGGAGTTGGAAGTAATTGGAATAGAATTTATTTGAATTTAATATGCACTGTTGTAAAAGTATTGAATGTACTAATCAGCTGTTTTCTCAATGCCCTCTTCTGTCACAAGTAAAAAGGACAACTTTGGGGGGAATGGGACAGTAAATTGATTTAAATCTGTTCTGCTATGGAATGATCTCTCTGGCTGCTTACTTCTATTGCTACGATAGGCCAACCTGTCATTACTCCTATTTCTACGATAGGGACAGCCTAATGAGTTGAACTAAAGAGCTTAAATTGGCTTGAGAGCGAATGGATCTACTTATTCTTCATCAAAGATGCCTTACAATAGATGCGTGTGGCTGTCTTGTTTATGGTAAATTCATGGGAATAGTTTACAAATAGGATGAAGGTAGAGCTGGGAGAGCAGATTTTGTTTCATTCATTGTTACTGGAATAATTAAAAAGGAAAATCAAGAGAAAATGTGAGTTTAGATTTTACGGAACTTGAGCTGTAATGAGCCAGAATGCCAACCAAAAGCAGTCAAGGGAAGAAGTTTGCTTTGGCTGGCGTTACATCAGGCACGTATTCAGAAAAAAATGAAGACAGGAGATGCTTCTGGTCAATACTGATCATTTCTGATCTTTTCCATTTCTGGTGGTGTGGCTTTTGTTTGGTTTTGTTCCTGCAGCACTGGGTGGGTTGACAGCACTCCAGTACTTGGGCTCAGTGTACCAGATCTGCTGTTTCTCTGATCGTCAAAAGGCTTTGTATTGTAATTATTTCCACAAACTGGTGTCCTGCTGGAACGTGAATTTAGGTCCCATGAGTTTTCTTTTGTGACTGTCTGTGCTGTTATAGTTTGAAGAGACTAACAGGTCTTTTTCCTCAGTCTTTCACAAGCAAGCTTTTGATCTCTCCTTTTTCTTGCATTTCTCCATCATTGTGGACATCACCCTTATCTATGGGCATTTAAGAAAAATTACCAATGGCCTGTGTCTCTGAAACAACAACTGTACTCTCATGTTCTGTTCCAACTATAAAAGAGTCCTAATTCCTGACCAGAACGCTAGCTGTCCCATAATGTAAGCGGTAATTAGTAAGGATTCTTCAGTCCCAGTTATGCATAAATGCATATGTACTGGCCAATCTTGATGCCTCATAGGCTTTTTTGGGGAAAAATCTTTATGGATGCCTGAAACTGTAAGCCACAGGTAGAGAACCTGCTGGCTGTGAGCGACTGTTGTAGTGCATCTGTGAGAAATGGAAGTAACACTGAGTGCTGCCTCAGGGGGACAGTAAGGTTTCTAGTGAGCCATTGAGTAGGAGTGTTGAGCCATTGAATAGGAGTGTATTTTTAAATGGTACAGAAAGAATAGAGGAAGGTGGGCCCTTTTGATGAACTAACAAATGATTTTTATTTTTGATTTAATTATTTAATTTTTAAATTTTAATGAATGAGAGTAATGTCATTGTGAAGCAAATGCACTCAGTTCCTTAACAGATAAGCGTATGTTTAAATGTTTGCTTAACTGAAGCCAACTTGATAATCTTGAGGTTACGCTAGAGGATCTGTGATGTTTTCCTGGCACTGGCACAAGTATTTTCCAGCACCTGGAGTTTTCACTGAGGTGTGCAAATGTTGGAGAGGTGGCAGTCTGAGTTTTCCTAAAGGGTTTGAACTGTGCGAAATACACGGCCACTCTTTAGATGAGCCTGTTTTCAACATGCTGCTTGGTCTGCATGTTGCATTAAAAAAATAAAAACCATTAAACTCAAGTATCTCTGGAGTGATTTGTAATAATTGATGGAAAATGTCTTGAAGGTGAAGAATGGGATGTGAGTGTTCTTGTTGAGAGCAGTACAGTGACTGAAGACATTGTAGTGGCAGCCGTGAATTCTTAATGCTTCTTCATAGCTCTGTGGATTATTTTTGTGCATATATATAATATATGTATATATAAATATTTATTAAAATTAAAAATGATTAAAATGAAAAGTAGGAGGGAGTGTTATGGGTGTGATTGTGACGAGTGGCTCTGACCTGACAGAGGGAGTGTGGAGCAGGCAATGCCGGTGGCTCGGGAGATGCCCCAGTGCCCCCGGCACTTTAAGGGACTGTAGTTCCTTTTTCCATCCTGTTCTGTAAGGAAGTGTGTGCTTGAGTTGTTTTCTCCATCTCTCTCTTACCCGGACAAACACACACAACTAACACAAGTTACTAATGTGTAATTTTTGTGGTCTTACTGGCCAGGTGCTGCTTTTTTTTGTGGTAGGAGCCCACCTTACAAAGAGTAATGAAATCCTTGTCCGCGTGGGGCAGTGAAGTGTCTGCATCCCCAGCCTGCAGTTAGAGACATGAAGTTAGCAGAAGAAAAACTTCATTACTCAAGTCCACCCCAGAGATATTTGGCAAACCCGTGGTTTAGACAATGAGCCTGTTTGCTCTGCCTATGCCACTGCTGTTGTTTCTTAGAGCTAGTCAGGCTGGAAAGGGTGAAGAGGGAAAGGAGGAAAAGACTGTGATTTGCTAGTAGTTATCTTGCAGGTGTATTTGCCGTTGAAAATTAAAAGACGGAATGAGTATTTCATTGGTTCATACGCTCTGCCTTCAGTTTCGTAGCCTCTTGTTTCTGAAATGTGGAGACTTTTTTGTGTGGTGCAAGTGCATGGGTCTACACAGGTCAAACCACTTTGCTGCTGTGGATACTGTGTTTCACATTGGTCTGCTCCCCATTAATTTTAGTTTGTGTCGTTCTAATGTTTGCTGTGCTTTTATTGGATCTTTCTTCAGGTTAGGCTTTGAAAGCTGTGACTGTTTGTGGTAGGCACATATAAAAATACCTTGAAGTAATTTTACTGTAGAATTCTTAGGTGTTTTGAATAGGTTCTGCAATATTAACCATAAGATTTTTCAACTTTGAAAGGCTTTACTAATGTAATATAATCCTACTAACATAGCTGTGCAGAAGCCTTTATTATCCTATATTTGGGGAGGGAGGATGATGAGTGTCACAAAGTGTTTCAGACTTCCAATCAGAAAACTCTTGCAAAAAAAATTCAAGAGTAAGTTACTTTTTTCTGTTTCTTGTCAGGTGCTAGTAATGTAAAGCCTCTGGATGGCGTGAAAATTCTTGATTTAACAAGGTTTGTGTTTTGTCTGTAATTTGGAACACTGTCTCGATGTAAATATTGTAGTAGAAAAACTAAGAAAATCTTTTTTTAATATTACAGGGTGCTTGCAGGGCCCTTTGCCACGATGAATTTAGGAGATCTAGGGGCTGATGTTATCAAAGTAGAAAGACCAGGTAAGGATTTTCTTCATTTTAGATGTGGTAAGAATGTGGGGCAGTTTAGCAAACGATTGTTCATGTATTGTTTATGTATTTTGAGCTGTCTTCCTGTATATTTTTTTTCTCACATTCTTAACAACAGTTTGGTTTGTGATAACGTTGTGGGGTGTTTACTACAGACTGAGAAAGTAAGACTGAACACCTTTGAAAATATTTAGAAAGACAATAATGTGTTTGTTTGGTGATCGTGTGTTTTTGTTGACAGTGTGTATGCTATTAGGCTAAGAAATACTTAATTTTGTAGCAGTTTATATATTTCTTTAAAGCTATAGCTTTCACATTTCTGGCACATTGCTCTATTTCTGGTGTGGTAGGGAACTAGTTATTAGTATGTTTGCTTGCATATGTATGATCTGTTTGCTTTAAGTTTAACACTGTATTCCATGTGTGTGTGTTTTGTTCAAAAACCAATATATACTTAGGAAAGATAAGAGCGTGAGAAACTTTAAGTTGTAAGATCAGGTCATTTTTTTCCAGATATTAAGGTACAAAACAGTACTGAGTCATCACCTACTAAAATGCCTTATTCTATCACTCAAAATTAAATTGATTTCTTTTGAGTTGTTTGGACTTTGAGGTTTTAAATTAGGTATGGGAATATTTAGGTGTTTGGAGTTTCTTGTAATGTGGTGAGAGAGTTAAAACAGTTGTAAGTGTAGTTGTGACAGCCAAAATTTGACAAATGTACAGATCCTTCCAGCAATGACTTACATAAGAATTGAGTCCCCAGTCAAGATACACAGATCTGTGGCTCAAGAGGCTTGTTATATACTTCCAGGATTTTTTTTCCTTAATGTTTTTGGTGTTTTGGTGATTTCATTATAGTTAGAGCTATCAGTTATAATTTCTGCTTTGTTCTACATAACAAGAGAAACAGAAATGATACAGCAGTTTATACTGAAAAGCAAACAAAAAAACAAAGCAAGTATAAGAATCTTAAGAATAGGAAGCTAAGTTTGTATAACCTTATTGCATGCTGGCGGGGATTATTTCAAATCCATAATTATTTTATGGCTGTTAAACTGCTACCAGAAATGATTTCACTACTGATACTTAGTGACACTTCAGACTTTATATGGTGCCTTTTTTTCCAAATCCTTCATGGCAGTGACCCTCATATTAGGGCTCAGTATTATCAACGTAAAGACCTTTGCTTGATTTTTGTGCCCTAATCTCTTGCTGCTTTAGCAGAGTGCTGGAAGTGTGATAGAGGAAATATTATTCTTTTTGAGAAAGAAAATAGCCCATCTGCTTTTACAGCTCTTTTTAGTGCATCCTATGGCTTTGCCATATTAATTGGACATCTGTTGCTTATTGAAACTGTTCACTGAAAGGTTTTTTTTCTAGGAAATAATTGGTGAATTTCCACAGGTGGCTAATGTTAATACATAGGAGGTTGTGCTTATATGAACCTATATCTGTACAAATGGAAATCTGAGTTTTGACTTTTCTTTCTTGGTATGAGAATGAATAGCCACAGGACAGGTCATGTGTGATATATGTGCACAAGTAAATGGTTTTATAAAGGTATAAAATTATATTTTAAAGCACTTAAATTTCACATTGAAAGTGTGAAAGTAGGCTTTACTCTTACCATTCAGTATAATAGTATATTTTCATAATTAGATACCTGTATTGTCGATTACTTTCTCAGTTCTAATATGTAATTATAAGGAGGGATGATTCTTCAGCTCTTCATTTAGATGCCTTCCTTAGGGTTTCCTGAACTGTACAGCATTTACATATAAACCATGATGACTTAGAATTTTCTTTTTTTGTGAGGGTGTCTGTGAAAACTTAAAAGCTCTTTTCACATGCAAGCCATTACATTTTATGAAAAAAAACAAACCAACAAAACAAACTAATAAAGTGAATGCTTTTTTCAGGATTCAGTTATACCCAAACAAATCTGTTGTATCAGAGGTTATCTACTATTCCCTGGTCAGAAATTTTCTTCAGCCTCTTTGTTTAGCATGGACAAATACTGCCTCTGGGTTCAAAGCTACACATTGTGCTGCTGCTGGGATTTTGAGTCTCTGATGTTCTTTCCCAAGGAGGTAAAAAGAGAAAGTTCAAGTACCTGAGAGCAGTCCTTGTTTTCCAGTTTGGTTCTTGTATAATATTGTATCCTAATCCCATTTAACATTGTATATCTCTTTGTGACAAGCAGATATAGTAGGAACCAAGTGATGATGGAAGTAGCCATACCACATTTTACAACTCACTCAGCTAAATAATGTACGGATGAAATATTTAAGTGTATGGTAGAGAAAAGTGCCTGAAATTTTATGAAGAGGGAAATATGTGCCTTTGTCATAGGGAGAGATGCTACAGGTACATTTTAAAAGAAATGTGATTTTTAATAAAAGTAATGGAAGTAAAGTAACCCAAAGAGTGAGTTAGTTTGGGGGTAGTTTGCTATGCTGTGGTGTTCCCTTTGTAAATGGTTCAGTTTTAAGTGCTGATGCTGAAAGCTGACTTATGGTTTAAAATGTACTTAATAACGGGAAAAATGTGTTTTGAATGTTTTTTTATTGTGTATTCTGATAAAATCAAACACAATCAAACACATGCAATAGGCACCTTAAGACATATCTTCTCCTTATAATGGGGGAAGGGGGAAAAGGTGGTGTTTTCCCATTGGAGAATTCAGATTCCGCAGCTTGGTTCTCTCTGAGGCCAAACGTCTCAGGTAATTTTAAATAGGAATACATCTTACTACCCAGGATTAGAATAGTGATAAAAATGGCAGATGCTTTAATTTTGGAAACAGAAGCTCTGCCTTTTATTGTTTTACTATTACAGGGAAGAAAGCTAATATGAGCATGGAGATATGTTACTTGTTAGCACTGCTTTTTTGTCGTATTACACAGATCTAGTGGGGAATGGCAAACATTTTGACTGAGTATAAGGTGACTTGGCATACTGTATCAGCTTTTTCCTCAGTAATGTTAATATTCCTTGGACAGTTGCAGGTTGTTAGATTTCTCTGACAAGGTAACTTTCAATTTTCTCTGGAATTGTGCAAAGTGAATCAAAGTTGTTTTCTTCATGAGATAGTTTTATCTTTGAAGTCCAGGATCTGATATTCCTGTACAGATGGAAATGTGAGTTTACTGGAAAAAGGAGACTTCGGAATTTGCATGAAAATCTTCATTCTAGTGCTGAATGTGTCTGAGGTTAACAAGCTTCCAGTGTGTGTTTTCAGATGCAGAAATAGATTTTTTGTTTCTCCTTCAGAGTCTGGTTGGACTCTGGGTAGTTAGCTTCATAAACAGAATTTATTTCAGAAACAGAAGAATATTTTTGTGTATTTTAGCTTAACACAATAGTTTTCTTTTTCCACTCAGCAGATGCACTTCATATAAAAAAAAGCTGTTTCTGAGATCTGTTGAGGATTGAGTAGTGGTAAAAAAAACAAAAAACAAAAACAAAACATCTTCATTCTATTGGAATAGTTACATTCTTTAGTTCTTAAAAACCATATAAGAAGAATAACAAATTGCATGGCATTTGGTTCTTTTTTAGAGCTACTCCCTGCATTTGGTTTTCAGTTTAAGCATCATTATCCATTTGAGGCATGTAACTATGCCACAGGACCTATGCATCATGCCGTGTATTTTCTTCCATATTTAAGTTTCCATGTTTTAAATTTCTTTATTTTGCTTTTGGTATTGTCTTCACCACTTCTTTTCAAAACTAATAAATCACACGTTTGAGATACTAAGACATTATATGTCCTGTATGTTATTTTAAATAGGAAATATTGAGTTTTTGAACATCTAACAAAATGTTGAACATCTATCAAAAGTCTTGTCACAGCAACCTATGGATCATCCTTAGTCATTCACTGTTCCAGATGTGTTCACATCTGTGACAGGGCAGAAGGTGCATCAGTTTTGTACCATCAGATGAGATGGACAGTGGTATTATTTCAAGCATCTAAGTAGAGGAATGGAGCAATGTCGACAATTAAATATGAACTAATGATTTTGGAGATTTGCATTCTATCTTTTGGAGAGTTTTGTTTTGTGACTGAAGGAGGAAGGCAGCCTGAGAATTCTGAATTTTAAACATTTGTAGAATGTGGGTAATCCCCTTTTTCTGAGATGTCTATTATCATAGGAGTATTTATCTGTAGAGGATAGTAGTCGCGCTAGCGTCCTACGTGGAAAGAAATACTGAAATGTTTTGTTTAAATGGCTTGAAATGGGACCGTATAGAAACAATACTACCTTTTTTCTCAAGCTTCCTGCTTGAACCAAGATAGTTCCTTGAGATACTAAACATTACAAATGTTGAGTGTAATTTACATTTGTATATCTTCTGCCACAGTTGACCTTCGATGGCTGTAGCCTTTAGGTGTTATCCTAGTGTGTCGCATAATAATATGACAGCAGTTATACTATGTTGGACCAAAGGTCCTTTAGCTCAGTTGTGTCTC
The DNA here is from genome assembly GCA_013399475.1 of Chauna torquata. NCBI lineage: Eukaryota > Metazoa > Chordata > Aves > Anseriformes > Anhimidae > Chauna > Chauna torquata. The sequence continues at coordinate 57,556 of VXAL01004267.1, forward strand.
TCTGCTAGTATTAGTCTTCTGTGTTGCCTCACTAAGGAAAGTTTTCACTCTCTTAAAATTAACAAGCAGATAAAGTCTAGATATTGAAATAGATAGAAATATTGTGCATGCTTGCTAGCACTTGGGATCATGATTATGTCTGAACTTAAATTTAGTTTTAATTCTAATTAGATTGCCAGTTTTAGTTTTAATTAAAATAGATTGCCAGTCTTCATGACATTTAAGAAAGGTTTAAAATTGGAAATTAAGTGTAAATGATTCAGTGACATCAGTGTCTGCAGCAGCTTTAATGCCATCATGCCCTTCTGTAAAGCAAGAGAGCTGAACCGGGTGGAGGACTGTAGCAAGTGCTTCTTTTTGGTGCTGTTCAGCAGGACGCAGCTTAAGTTGTTGCTGGTCAGTCATGTTGTGGCTTTGTGTCTGGAGCGTTTCATGAATGGCTAGTTGACTGTGTGCTGTGTGTGCAAGAGCTTCTACTAAATTCTAAATTGCGTAAAAGAACGGCATTGTAGCTCTGCTTTAAGTTAAAAAGGAATTAAATATTGAGCCACACCCCAATGTATTTATTTATATTTTAAAAAGTAAATGATCACAGCAGGAGCAAAGCAAGCTGTTTTAAAATCATCACAGTACTACCAAAACCAAAATTCACTTTGCTTAATCGCATTCATTCTTAGGTATTTTCAGAAATAAATGTCCTAAAATATGTATGTTAAAGTAATCTTTTTTTTCCCCTGCCTGCTACTTGAAGTTTAGGAGGTTTAAATATTACCTAGGAGAAAAAAACTTGTTTTGTTTGTTGCCGGTGTAACATAGGACAACTATAAAAATGCGATGGCTATTTTTTTCAGGAGCTGGTGATGATACAAGAGCCTGGGGCCCACCTTTTGCTGGAACAGAAAGTGTTTATTTTCTCAGTGTCAATAGAAATAAAAAGGTAAATGAAGTCCTATATTGAAGATTAGTCTGTTGTAATTCAAGTTAACGACATAGTAATTCTCCTTCAGATTATTTACTTTTTGTTCTAGTATAAGGAGCTGAACTCTGTACAGTATGTTATCACTCAGATTATCAGACAAATTTAGATGACTTAAAACCAAGTGAAAATGAACAGCAAAACCTTAAATAAAGATGATTATCAGTCAGAGAAAACTTCCAATCATTTAATTTCCTTAGATGTACTTTATAAGAGTTTAGTTTAAACTCGTTTGATTTTTAACATATATAATGGAGCAATAGTTACATTGGCATTAATTATGTTGTCATGGTGAATAAATTTCAGGAGAAAAATTAAGTGTTTTGAACAAAAAAGGCTGCAAATCTCTGGTATGGTTTGGGGTCAGCTGAGGCAAATTCGAAATGCAAGAGTGGTTCTGCCAGTCTTCAGTTGCTGGTGCAGATCAACTGAAGATGAAGCCTGTTGAAATTTAGGTTTATTATATTTACTTTTTTGTAGGATCAGGTTTTTTGGGTGGGTCAGCTGAGCTGTCCTGCCTTACCTGGCAGCTGGAGTTGGGGGAGGGCAGGCATCATACCATAGGTAGGTTGGTTGACAGTAGTTTGTGAAACTTCAGGATTAAAATGAAGTTTCACTATGTGCCTGAGCTGTTTAGTGGCTTGTTGCCATTGAAACAAATGTTTCTGGTGTCCCCATGTGTACTTGCAGTATTAAGTGCTGTACAAACATACAGTGAGCAGACCACACTGCACTTCCCAGTTGCACACCCATCAGACTTGTTCTGTTGCTTGTCTGATTCTTTGAGACCGTTAAGCCTACTTTACCAACAGAAAATTATTTTTTTGGGCGTGGGGTGTGGTTAAAATTTGTTTCTTTAGCTGTAGTGCGAAACTTGACTGGTTATGTTTAGAAGAGGTTGATAATCACTAGAAGGGCTTTCACTCTAATGACCTGTATTTTTTTGTCCCCAGAGTATAGCTATCAATATGAAGGACTCAAGAGGAGCAAAGATAATCAGAGAGGTAGGTTTTAATGGCATGCAAATCATTCCTATTTTGTATCATTTTGGTCCTGAGTAAGAAAGAATAAACTGCATTTCAAGTATTAGATATCTGATAATTAAAAATATGTATGTGTGGTTTACTTCTTAAAGTACAGTATATTGCCTCTACTCTCTGCAGTTTTGCACACAGAAAAGTTCAGTGTTCAGAGTAATTTATAAAGATTTTATATATAATAAAATTTGCTTGAAAACTTAATCAAAAGCTTCAAATGAAATATTGTGAGAAGGTCTAACTGTCTAGTGCTTGTTGCTGTATTAGATCTTGCTGTACAACTTACAGCCTGAAACTCCTTCTAATGAAATCACCAAGGAGTTTACAAAAGGAGAACTGGGCTCCAATATTTGCCTATTTTTGAGTGTAACAGTATATTCATGACTTTAGTTGCTGTGCATCTTTCTGAGAAGTGCTGTCCTGTAGGTCAAATTCCTACAAATTCCATATTTGTTTCTTTTTTCAGTATTTCAGTTCAGAATGCAAGGGTGATATAAGATGATCATTTTTTTCCCACTGCAAAGCTAGTAAAAGCACTGTATTTCACGTTCTGTAAAATTGGTGCTTTGTCATCCCTTTTTTAACTGAGAAGTGTAAGACCTGCTACCTAATACTGCAGGACTAAAAACCGCAGCAGTAGCAACTTATCTAAAAAAGTGAGCTGGCTTCTGTTCCTGTTCACTTCAGTATCAATTCCAATCACTCTTGTTTTCACAGTGAGACTGTATATGTCCTGCAATAAGTAGAATTTGTATAGTAGTATTTTTTGCTAGGAATGTTATATGAAATGGAAATAGATTAAGTTGTCTGATACTTTTGATACTTTTTTTACTGTTGGCTCTATAAGAGAGATGCATCATATAGAAATATTTGAAGTTTGTAAGCCAAAGATTTTCCAGTACCCTCTCCCCGTGGTCTCTGCGGAACAGAACCATTCATTATGGATTGTTTTGAAGCTGTATGTTTATCTTCTAAAGGTTTTGGAAACAGACACAACCGTTTGGAATAACACAGATGTATTTTTTTGGATAAAATAGTTACATTCTAAATAAGGGTTTTCAAAAAAAAAAAAAGCTCCTCCCAGATAGCCAGGAAAAAAAACTAGTTGTCTTTGACCTTTGGGGAAAGAAATGGTGAAGGAAAAAAAACTACTCGAAGCAAAATGTCCACTGATCTCATGAATGTGGGTTGGGCCTGCTTGACAGAGTTGAAGGTAGCTGGGACTGTGATTCGGGATGAGCTGAAGGAAAAGATGGCTGCAGCATTAGCTTCTTATGAGTGACTGGTGCTATTTGTGGTTAGGAAGTTCCCTTTTTCTCATCTTGACATTTGTGCAGGAAGGTGGCTGCTTGATTTTGTTCTTAAATGTACAACATCTGCCTGCCTGCAACATGGAGAACCTTTTCATGGTTTGTGCCATTGAACGGCTCCTGACATAACAATTCATAATATTACATCCTTTGTGCTTGAGGCTCAAGTGCTTGGTTGAGTTCAAACACTACATGATTTTTGTATCAAAGTAGCAACTTTCCTGTCATCATTTTGCTTGACTTAATGATAGTTTTTGGAAGTATTTGGTGCAGAGGTCTTGATATTTTAGTATTGCTTCTCAAATGGAACCGGAATATAACTTCTTCCATTTGGATTTTGGTAAAAAAGAATACATATAAGAGTATTATCTATAAGAAGAGGCTATTTATTGCCGCTTGTCTTTTGCTAACATCAGGACAGATATGTATAGAATTGAGCATTGTTCAGTGATGCGTTTCCTATAATGAAAAGTAGTGTTTGTGTCTGCAAGGTAATTAATGGCAAGAGGAACTTTGAGTTTGGGACATCAGTTACTCACAAATAAATACGGATTGTGTCCTGGGCCTAACACCTACAAAGAAAAATGATGTTATAATCATATTTATTTATTAAGAAAGATAGCATGGCTAGAATAAATTGTTTCCCCCTTCCTATAAATTCCATATAAGTGGAAGAAAGCAAATCTCAGAATCTGAAATCATGTTAACAAGGGAATTGAGTCTTGGTGTATGAAGAAAGCACAATCTTGATAATTGAATCAATAGTGTCAAGTATGCAGAAGAAATCTATTAATCAGCAGTCCTGGATTTGGCACAGTACTACAAAACACTTGTCCAAAGGTCTGCTCTTTCATAATTACATGATTATTTTCCACTGCAGTTCCCACAAAATTATTCTTCGGTGGTCTGTTTTCTGTTTCTTTGTTCTGTGTCACTTGTAGCCCTGTTTTCCTTCGTAATGCTTTTGACTTGCTGTTAACTGCCTTCCAAATGTTTGAATGTCTCACTGAATGAAAATTATTTTCTCTTCAGTGATGGTATGTGCACTAATACCATCCTCTGACATATTATTATAATATGACTATCTTTTTAGCACATTATCCAGCAATTTTCAGCAGCTTGTTTTAAGGACCTTGGGGATACCTTTCTCCTGAATATTTAACCTTAACTAATTAAATTCTATGTTTAGTCATGAAGGACTTGGGAAAATTGAGTTGGATGGGGAGCTGATGGCACTCCTTCACTCTCATTCAATTTAGTCGATAGGTCAGCATGTCTCATGCATATTCTCACTTGACTGTGTGTGTATACACACATTCCTCTGTATGGAGTACTCGTTTAAAAAAAAAAAAAATCTTTCTGAAGGGGACGAATAGTTTGCTTTGTCAAGTTAATAGTATCATTGTGTGTTTATGTTCAATTTCATGACTACTTTGGCATGCATGATGCCTTTTTTCTGTCCTGAGGCATAGAAGTTGAGTATATCAGTGTTCTATCTGGAGTGTGTAGTACTCCAGCTCAGGTCTGTGTTCTATTGCTCTGTTAGTAGAGGCAGAAATACAACTGATATGCTCAAAGGGATTGCAGTACATGAAGTGTGAAATTGCAGTTGACAATGGACTTAAAATTCCATTAAATTTTAAGACTGAAAACCTCTTTGTGTTTTAAGAGCATGCACTTGGTTTGGATCAGAGTCTGAGTCCAGTTTTTGCCAGTGCAGAACCCTGGATACCCATTCTTAGTTCAGTGAGCATCAAAAGAGACGCATGCTATGCACACGCTGCTGTCTTGTATGTTAGACTGTTTCCATGTGTCATGAAAATGTTACTGGCAGAGCTGGCACAATATTTGTAAGCTGTCTAGAACGTTATGTTCATCTCTTTAAGAACATATACACTACTAAACTTGGCTTAAATCATTGTATCTCCACTTAGCATTGTAGTCATCCATGTATGTTGCCATATCCAGAGGTATGGCATTTATTTTTTTGTTCCAGTAATGCAAGTCATCCTTTTTTCCCCCTCAGTGGATTGTAGGAGATGATAGTTATTCAGCATGAGATGGACAACAGATCTCGAACTAGCCTATACCATCTCTGTACACTGGAGAGATTACAAAACCTAGTGAAAGCAGTATACACGTTGTAATTGATTGCCTGTCTTGGATGAATTTAGCTAAGGTTGCAGCATTGTCTATTGGAAAAGTATTTGTGTGAACTATGAAGGAGCTAGAGAGAAAAATAAACCCCCTTAGCTCTATTTTTTGTAAAAGCATGCCATTAAAGAACCAACAGCCTCCCCCACTGCATTGCGCTTTACTTTGGTGGTTGGATCTGCTGTCCTGCACAGAGGATTGGGACAATTATAGATCTGTTTGAGCAGCTTCTGTTTTTACTAGCTAATGCTTTAGCTCCGTGGAAACCTTGATGTTCTTGACAACCGTTCTGTGACAAATGCCTACTTTTTTTTTTGCTAACTGCCATGAAGTTATGGTCTTGTCACTTCTATGGAATCATGAATTAAAAAAAGTGCCAACTGTCTACATTGAAACCTAGCAATACTTATTTAGAATTTGGAGACTTTCTCATGTTATTGTAATTGTTTAAAACTAGTAGTCCTAGTGGTTCTTGACACAGCCCCTTAAAAATAGTTTACAACATGCATTTTAAAATGCGCTTTTACCTTATGCTGAACTTAGTTTCTGTAAATGTTACTAATGTCTCATCCATGCATCCAGTTAAACCATTCATAATTTGCATGCCTTCTTGTCTGAATAAGAATCAGTTTCTGTCTTTTCTGTTAAATATTTGCTGGCTTGGCTGTTTCTTTGGCCTTAAATTCAACTAAACAGCCTACATGCTAGAACAAAAATGCTTATGATTGCCGATATGATGACACTAATTTATAGAAGTTGGCCCAATGTGCTGTATATATTGATCAGACAGCTGCGTGGTAGTTCCAGAGAATGTGACTGATCATCTTGAAATAACATTAAGAAATGAAATGTTTTAGATCATGCTTAAAGATGTGTGTACAAATGTGTTCGTGTCAGGGAATAGTTCTTAAATTCCTGTAAAAAACAAAAACAAACAAACAAAACAAAAAACAACAAAAAAAACCCCACAACCAAACAGGAAAAAAAAGCTCTACAACTCTGCCAAGCAGTACATATTTCTTCTAATATGCAGTTCTCTTGCTTCAGAAGTTCTTAATATTAATTCTGTTGAAATGTGTAAATATTTCTATTTATAACTTCTATAAGAATAAAAAGATGTAATTGAAAGTCCATCAAGGTCATATGTTAATCTTTAACTTCAGTAGATTTGGACTAGGTCATTCATTCAGATGTGATGCTGAATCACATATGGAAAATCATGGTACAAAGCTTGACAATACTGTTCTAATTGAGGTGACTTTAAGATGTTTTAGCCTAATAAAATTTTTGGGCTCCAAATTTTGCTCCCACATACTGATAGTGGGTTATATAGCCTCTGTTACAGTAAGTATAATCAATTGTTTTAAAACTTTAAAAACAAACAAACAAACCAAACAGCAA
>VXAL01004268.1:0-56117 GCA_013399475.1 Chauna torquata
GTGGCCATTTCCTCGAGTTCTATGAATACAGAATACATGAATACAGATTGGGCAATGAGTGGATAGAGAGCCCTACAGAAAAGGACTTGGGGGTATTGGTGGATGAAAAACTCAGCAAGAGCTGGCAATGTTTGCTTGCAGCCCAGAAAGCCAACTGTATCCTGCATCACCAGAGGCATGGCAAGCAGTTTGAGGGAGGTGACTGTCCTCCTCTACTCTGCCCTCGTGAAGCCCCACCTGGAGTACTGTATCCAGGTCTGGGGCCCCCAGCACAAGAAAGAAGTGGACCTGTTGGAGAGGGTCCAGAGGAGGACCACAAAGATGATCAGAGGGCTGGAGCACCTCTCTCATGAAGAGAGACTGTGAGAGCTGAGGATGTTCAGCCTAGGGAAGAGAATGCTTTGCGGAGACCTTTCTCACTGTGGCCTTTCAGTTCTGAAAGTGGGCTTATAAAAAATTTGGCGAGGGACTTTTTACATGGGCAGATAGTGATAGGACAAGGAGGAATGGTTTTAAATTAAAAGAGGGAGATTTAGATTGGATGATAGGAGGAAATTCTTCAGAGGCTGGTGAGGCACTGGAAGAGGTTGCCCAGTGAAGTTGTGGACGCCTCATCCCTGGGGGTGTTCAAGTCCAGGTTCGATGGGGCCCTGGGCAACCTGATCTTGTGGGAGGTGTCCCTGCCCATGGCAGAGGGGTTGGAACTAGGTGGTCTTTAACGTCCTTTCCAACCCAAGCTATTCTATGATTTTTTAATTCTTCTAGTAGTGCTGGATACATCAGTACAGAAGAATTAGAGAGCGTTTTGTATTTATGAAATCTAACAACAAAACTAAATCAGCACTTTGGTTCTGGTGCTTTGAAAAATTGTTATGAAAAGGTCAACAATCTTTGGCAGAGGAAGGTTCCTCTTTACTGAGTTAATTGTGTAGGGCCATATTCTACTACGTCTGTTACACTGAATAGTACTTTACTGTTAAAGGTGGTTTTTTAGTAGGTTTTGACCCATCTAATACAGTGGCAGATAGAATCACATGAGAATCTGCCATTTAAAACTTCTTTAATATATATATATACCATTGAGATTAAAGGAAATACAGCAACATAAAGTCATGCACTAGAAATGAAGGCCAGCCATTTGTCCTATGGCAGTGGCTGTCATATTACATCTGACAGTGATGACCCATCCTCTGCAGAAACCACGTCTGGACTGAAATTCAGACCTCAGAGTTTCCTCAGAGGACAAAAAGAGGGTGCTCTACTCATTTCACCAACTCAGTTCACCCAGAGCAGATGATGTTATGACAGCTATTGGCAATACCTCTACATCAAGAAAAAAGAAATGGTCTGTAATGTATTATCCATTCCAGGATCCACTCTGTCCCTCCATCAGAATTTCCTCACAGATCTCATTTTGTGCATATATGCAGCATATAATGGGCATTCCATATTTGGTTTTAGTTCATTCTATCCAATACATCTGCAAGGCTCATGCTTTCTTGCTCGTCTGTAAAACAGTGAATACATTATAGATGAGTCCCAAGTTTCAAATCAAGCTCCTGCAAGAACTCCAGCAAAACTTGTTTGCTATCGCGTTACCATCTTACTTTCCACCTTCCTGAAGTCACGTAATTGTCGTGAATTACCAAATGAACATGTAATGTAGAAAGCTTAGTAATTCAACGTGACCCTTCGTTTAGATTCCTTCCTGCTCTTCAGTCCCTGAATTTTTAATGCACTATTTCTTGCTGGAACAGAAAGCTTTAATCTCTCACATCCAAGACTCTTGTCACATTTTACTATCTGTGTATTTCCCTCCCACCCCACATACTTTTCCTGTATGTAATCTGAGCGTAATATCTTTTCCCCCACTGAATGGCACACACTTCAGATCTGAAAGGATTTGAAATATGTGTTCTGTTACAATTTTGACAACAGCAAGAGTACTGTATTATTTCAACCATGGTTTCCACATGGTATTTGCACTGGTATAAACACAGAGTAGTGATCTGCTGGCATTCTGTCGTTCAGCTAACATTATAGTTAGGTATAAAGATACTTTACATTGGCATAGCTTACTCCTATTCTCTTACTAGACTTAAGTTCCATGGTTTTATATACTTTTACATCAAACTGATTGCATCTGTCGTTGAGGGCAAAGTTGCACTTTAATGTGGTTAGATGTATTACCGTACCAATACGGTATGGTTAAACATTGCAACTTTTGTGTGTAGACAAACCCTCAGGGCTCAGACAGACACTAAAGTTACTGCAGCTCAAAAAGTTGCTGCACGTCATCAGAGCCATGGTACCTGATCGTACACATGTGCTTAGTCTGTCCCAAATGTGAGGTAAAATATAAGTGGTTAAACCTCTCTTGCTAATCTCTCTTTTTCTTTTACTTGACCAGTACTAAAACTATGACTTAATTATATACAAGCAAGAAAGAAATCAAACAGACTGAATCTATAGCATAAACTTGATCACTTTTTAAAAAGCCAGAGGCAACAGAATGGGCATGGGGTAGAGCTAATCTGTTTAAAAAGGGATACTAGACGAAAATATTTGGTATGGAAGTAGCCTTTAAAATGAGTTTACTGAGCTTTTCCTCCTGGCTGCAATCAACTTTCAATTCCAGGTGTGGGATGCACAGTGGTTACAGCATGACGATGGTACAACTCTAACCTATACTTTTGGTGAGAGTGTAGACCTGTTACCAGCGATCTCATGTGGTGCATAGGCTGAAATAGAGGTACAAGCACATATGCCTCAATTGGTTCCCCAGCTGTGTAAGTCATCAAAGAAATATTAAAATAAATTCAAACTCTGAAAATGAGCCAAAGCCATTTCTTTAAGATTAGCGTGACATGCTGAGACTCCTTACACTGAGTTAAGACTGACAGCAGCACTTTGCACACGTTAGAGTCTAGGCAGCATAATGCAGAAAGCCATAAAGTAAAACAATACAGATCTTACAGATCTTGATTACGTGATCAGATCAACACTATCAGTCTGTGATGATAGCTTTGGTGGAACTTCATTTGTGTCCTAGGAGTGACATATCAGACAGACATGCCGAGAGTAAACTTGCCCACTCTCTGCAGACAGACAGGATAGTCTGCTCACATGCAACATACTGAGGACCGGCCCTCACACAGTGATTCGAAGCAGGGAGCAGAGAAAATTAGCACCAGTTGAAGCATTAATTGTTTCTAAAAGTTAGAATGGTCCTAATGGATTAGTGATTTGAATAAAAAAAATCACTGTGCTGGTAGCACCCTGCTCTGACGCTGGTGTCAGATCAATTCTGCTGCAGAACATGAATGTCTTTCTGGTTGGCCCAAGTACTATGTTAGCCATTCTTAAACTGAACCAGAAATGTTCTTAGGAAAAAAGACACTTCCACAAAATTACTGTTTTTTGTCTCCCTTTGCTTCAAGTTCAATTTTCTGCTTAAAGCCTTATTTAGCCCTTACTCTCCTGCTCTGTGATTGAGCTTGAAAGTAACATTGCTGATTATTACTATCACTTGCAGTAAAGCCAAAGCTGTGGGCTGCAGGGTTTTTTTTTTTTTCTTTTCATACTCACCAAGGCTGTTCTACATATGCTAGCGGAATCCTTTAATACGGTGCATTAAGAGCTGCTGACAGTCTCAAACTGATACAGAGCAAAAAGTAATGGCACATCTTTAACATGCTGGGCTCATGCTATTATGCATTCTCAGCATTCAGAGCAGTAATTTCTACCCTGAGTTTTCAATCAGTTGAGCCTATTTTTAAAATGCTTTAATTTTTCTTCTGTGTTCTTTTTTATATTTATACATTCAGACATTCTCAGGTATTAAAGCTTTATAACACATATTCATATGATAACTCCAAACATTATGATGTCTTGTTTAGAATTTCAGAAATGTAGTTTTGAGACTGAATGATCAGTATTATTCAGAAAACGACTTGAAGATGTTATTTGAGGCTAGCATAGCAGAGTTGTTATTCCTGTAGAGACATGTCTGCTTATTAGTGTAAGTCTGTACTTCTAATTTTTCTTAAAACATCAGTTTTCTTGCAAAGTAAGTGAGCTGGAGTAAAGACAGTAGGGTAAATACAGCCGGATGAAGAGGTGAGAGAAATATCTATATTGACCATGTGTACAAGCCTGCACAGCTGGAACCAACTATCAAAATCATTTCAAGACTATCAGGCATGCAGTCTGTGATAGAGAACAAAGAAAGTGTCGTACGAAGTTAGGCCCTTCCACAGACCATGTGAAATATCTTGACAATTAATTTGTGTCAGCATCAACGCGAAAGCTGAAACACATTGTATCAAAAGAATAGAAGACTCTATAGTTTGCACAAGAACAAAATCTGATCATTCTCATATGAGCCTAAACAACTTCAGGCAGGATTGTCACGGATATGGGAATAGGAATGAATTAATATTCAAAATTATACAGGGGCATGTGATGATTATTTTATAATAAAAATAATTTCAATCTATTAAAAAATTATAGGCATGAGAAACATTCCAGCCTAATGATGATCATTACTGGGGAAAATGTATTTGATTCAGAGTGAAATCATTTGTGTGTTGTACATATTTACTCAGTCTTAATCAACATCACAGTAATCTAAATCATGATTAAATATTAAGGTGAAAGCTTGAGGTCATGGAGGGCTCTGTTATATTCTCCTTCCAGAGCTCAAGGGACAAACAGGGCAAATTATGGCAGATAAAGTTGTGTGCTTCCTCCCTTCTCCCCTCCCCTTCCCGCATCTCAATATTCCCCTTGGGGACTCTTCCCACAGAAAAATAGTCTGGCAGGTGCTCTCCACATTGTGTCTCTGACTACTGTGATCTCCGCAGCAGCAAGCATCAGGCAGGCCAGGAGGCAATGCTGAATAAAGTGTCTCCCACCCCAGTTCGGATGCCGCTTGCCTCTGGGGGTGCGAGGGAAGCAGGAACTCATCTGAGACTTGGGAGGAGAAGACACAAATGCTGCTTGCAAAAGGAGAAGCCAGCAAGAATTTCCCTGATTTTAAAGGCAGGGGAAGCCTTTCTTGCTAGTTGGGTCTTTTAGTGATAACAGAAAGCACAAGCCTGAGGGTGGGAGGAGGAGGAAAGCATCCCTCTGTGGAATTACATAGGATAAGAACAAGGGCTTGAATCTAAAACCATGGCTCCTTTTGCTTCTTTTCCTACCTCCCACAGAGAAATGGGTAAAGCGCAATGAGCAGAGTAAGTGTATCAGCTATTGCCACCAGAGAGCTGCCAGATGTCTGCTTTGCAATTGGAAAACAAGAAAAAGAGAAAGAAAGGAAAAAAACCCAACAACAACAACAAAAAAACATCCCAGAGACAGGGTGGTGGTGGAATTTGATAGTTAGTATCAGAACCCAAGGAAAATTAGCTAATGCATGTGTCGGAACAAGAAATCCTCCATTCGTTGCAATTACTCAAAATCTTGGCTTGCCATTCAGAATGCTTTTTAGAGCCTGGCATAATTAAATGGGTAGCAGGAGCCAAAAGGGAAATTGCAAACCCCTGAAAAGGAGAGTTAAGAGACTAAAATCATACCTCATTTACATATTTTGCCATAATTTCAGCAAATTTAGCCAAATTATATCAGGCCAAATTGATACTGACATTAAACAGCAGTAACTCTACTGGCTTAAAAAGTTACTCCAGAGTTGCGCTGAGATCAGAATTTGGCCCAGTATTTGAAGAGTACTTTGATCATATATAAATTTCCTGGTGTTATGAAACTGGAATTTGCTGAAAAGCTTGTGACTGAGCTCCTTTAGGCTACTGTCCCCGTAGGGAGCAGCTGTTTGTTCAATAAGCACAGTTCAGCTTCACTCCTCTATTCCCTCTGCCAGGTGGCCATCCTACCAGCCGCAGGAGTAAAGACTGACCTTACTTCAGGTCTGCATTGTGCTGACTTTTAATTTTCTCTCGCAGACTCTTAAGCTAGTGCAGGCACTTGGAACACATCACAGTGCATATGCATCCAATCCTGACGCTTTGGCTGGGAGGGAGGGGGAGGAGGAGGTTGGGCTCTGCTATCCATCAGCCAAGGACTCCCCAGGACTGCAAGAAGCCTTCGGTCTGCTCTGGATTCTCTGCTCAGCAAAGAAGGTTTTGGGTGAATCTGACCCCAGTTTTGGTTTCACGTTGATGCCATGCAAGGCTTGCAATGCCACATAAATCTGATGCCAGACCTAGACAGAGAGTAGTTGCTTTACCAGTGCTTACCCATGAGATTTGTGGATTTCTCTGAAACTCCCATAATCATAAAGAAAAATTCCTATGAACTCCTGCAAGCTAAAAGCCTAGCATTTCACATAGCTGTATTTGAAAGTCATGTTGAAGAACCACATTGCAGGGTTTCTACAAAGAACAGCATTCTTTATATTTTTGTGCCGAAAGGTTAAGGAAAAAAAAAATTGTAACCAGGTTCTTTGCAATACAAAAGACTCAGTCTTCACCCACTGATGGTCATAGCAGCTGGGAGTTAAAATTAAAGTTTACTACAAACATTTTTTCATTGCTGTTTTCAGTGGTAGGATCTGATTTCTTTCTGGCTTAGCAGCCTTTCATATTTGTTTATAGAACTGGGAAGGGAAGTAACTTTCTAAATATTATAAATGCTCTTTGCATAATGTATACTCATTGCATAATGTATATTTTCCAGGCCCTCTGCCTGTTGCTGAGTATAGAAGAGACATTACAACTGGCAGAGCTATCTCTTCCAGAAACAAAGTGAACTAGTAAAAGTGAGATAAAAATGGCCCATTCTGTGAGAATCTTAGAAAGACAGGGGAAGGGACAGACAAGTGGTCTCACCAAGGGCTGAGTACAAGCAGAAAGAATAAGATACATTTTTTGTATCACACAATGAAAGCTCTCCAGTACCACACAGTATTGTTTGTTTTACTGTTAGTTAAATGGACTGCTAATTTTTTCTTTTCCTGGTCTGTATCCACTGGATTGTTATTTTTGTTCAGCTGCAGCTTCAGTGCATTTGGTGATTAAATCTCTTCTAAAGATTTGTTTTTGCAAAGCCTAGCATTCTCTGCAGTCTTTCTTTATAGATTTGGTATACTTTGTCTATGTCTGGGCTAATGGGAGGGATGCTTTCTTATTACTATGATGCACATGAAAGTACATGTATATGATCTCCAGGCTGGGGAACTAGTAGGTGCGCTATTTCAGTCAAGGTAGGACTATTTTAATCAAATCTTCTGAGCCCAGGGGCCTAACTCTGTAGCATTTAGTCTGCAGTCATGAAACAATCATCTATACCAAAGCATTTGCAATGGGGAAATCCTGGGATAAAAAGAGTTTGGAACGTGGTCCAGCATGCAGTGATGGTGACATCCATGTACGGAGAGACTCTGTCTCACCACACAAAAAGTATCATCAGGCCTTTACCCTCATTGGCAGAGGAGAAGGGGTCTGTTCCTGGTACGTGGAAGGTCCCCAGATTATCTCTTCAGTGCAGAGCACTCCAGCTAATTGCCAATATGTTTGGGGAGTAGGTGGGCAAAAGCAAAAAACAGAAATATGGCAAAGCACCAGCTGCGCTGTCATTCACAAAAAATTATCTAAAAATATTCAGAGTGCACAACTGTCTGTTTTTTGCTTGCACAGGGGACTTGAAGAGTCCCCCTGCCTCAAGGGGCTGCCCCAGCCCCTCCTTCCCTAATGTTTCTCCTTGTGCTCAGTCACAAATGTCACCTGGTATTGGTTACGACAGGAAGCTCTGGGAAGTAGATCCCGACACCTTTCTTTCCCATTAACCCACTCACCTATGAGAAAGCAAACGGGCTCCAGCATCATTCAGATAATTAAAAAAAGCTTCTCAATAATTCAGTTATAATACAATGTGCAAACATATAAGCGAAATGATACTATTTCATTTTAATCTGTAAAATTTCTCAAGTAATAACTAGGATGAAACAGAATCAACTCTAGGTTAATAACCTAAATCTGTGTTAACTACAGCATATTTCATGGTTCCTTTAGCTGATGTTTGTAATACCCACAGCTGTTCAGGAGACATGATGCTCGAGCACAGAGCAGAATCCCTCTACAGCTTTCTGTACCGTCATTCTTTCTCAGGGGGGTTGTGCAGATTGGCTACTCACTATCAGGTTTTCCACGGAAGTGGTAACTGCAGCATATAAGACCCTTTTTATTCAGATTATGTGGAAATGAAACCATGAAAAAGATACACTGCAGAGGAACAGATCTTTATGGACATAAATTGCCATAAGTCTTTTGCAGGATCTATCCTAAACTGTGGGATTCACAGTAATTTAGGCAACTAAATAAAGATAATGTCCTTGGTTTGGCTTTAAACGGACTGGTGGTACCCCTGGTACCCCTCATCTTTGAGCTTATTGACTGGCTGAGTTTGCTGTGACTCGTATTTAGCCTTTGTATCCAGGTTTCTTTTTTTGTAGAAGCACAGACAGAGGTATTGGGGACTGAGACAACACACACTTGGGATAAGCATTTGGATTGTGCAGTTTAAGTCCTTTTGGAGCTCACAATTAGACACAGCCTTAACTTCTCTTAGTAGTCAAGTGTGAGGCAGACCTTGCCAAGGAGTGATTGAATAGTGCTCTGAATTGCTCTCTGGAAGAGCTGTCTCTCTACAGAGAAATTCATTCTCCTTTGCTGAATGTGTAAAAGTAGGTGCTGCTTGGGTCATTTCCACCCTCAGTGCTGACAAATTTCAGCCCGTGCAGTCAGGCAACAAGGGACACTTGACCTGACACTTGATGAAGGAAAATGACACAAGCAGAAATGCAAGGAGCAGAGCAGTTCAGGTCCCCATCCGTGCTCAGCAGACACCCATCCGTGCCTGCCAAAGGCGTCTGTACACTCCTGGGTGGAATGTGGCTGAACATAATGATCAGAAACAGTTGGGATGTGTGCCCACTCAGAGAAGAAGTAGTTGCACTAACATAACAACTACGGAAAGGCATACCTGTGTTGGTACTAGCATTTATTACTTGCTGACCCAGCTCTGCAGTTGAAGGCAACTGAGCCTAGCTCCAGTGAAATGGGCTACCACAAGGCTCCCCCTGACCTTGGGCAGATTGTGAAGGTGGTGTAGAGGGGACAGGAGATATCTCTGGGGACAGACTGCCACACTGATGACTGGTAGTGGCCTTGACACCTGTGTGACAACTCCTCCCCACCTCTGAACTTGCTTCCTTCCCCACCAGGCAGTCTTCTCCCCTTGCAGGGCCACCATGGTGGAATTCAGCAATGGCAGGACTAAGCTGTTGCGGCTGCACGGAGTCAAGCAGCAGCCTACTGAATCCACTCTTTACAAACAGGGTCCATGGCAGAGGCAAGAGGTGGTGATGACTTTGCTAAGTGCCATCCAGGGCTAGATTCCTCACAAGTTCACAGCTCAGGTAAAGGCAAAGTCCATCCATGCACTCTGGCAAAGCACTTTGCTGAGTTCCCTTAGAGTAATGTGGGCTCCATTACATCTGTACGAGCTGAAGATCTGATCAGGTATTCGATTTTCTTCTCATCTGTGTGCCAGCAAAATTTGGTTAGCCAATACTGCTGAGGGGACATGATAAACTGTTTCATGCCTCAGTGCATGGGCCAAGAGAAATGCAGACTGTGGACTAAGTCCCAGCCATTCCTCATGAATTTGGGAGCCATCTGGAGGGCAGAAGCAACAAAGATGACTGTAGCTGCTCCTTGAACTTGTAGCAGTACTTGCTTCTGCTCTTTCCCGTTTGCCTTCAAGCCAACAGGCTTAATGCTGGAACGTCATGTAGAGGTTGCTGGAAAGCCACAGTGCCCCCCAGTAGCAGAACATCCCTCTTTGTTCTGCCCTAACATCTCTTCTGTACCATACACCTTTAGTCAGCAAGGATTAGTATGAGCTGCTTGGCTATGGTGGCTGTTATGATATCCCAGTGCTCTTATGTATAGTAAAAGAGGCTGGAGTATGGCCAGTGGTTCAGCATATTTGTGCTGAACAATGACTCCTTAGAGGTGGCACAACTAGGATCATTTTCAAGTTTGACGTGAAACTGTGATCACAACTATTTGTGGTAATTAAAAACCTCTTGGTATACACTTGTGCCAAGTTTATACTATGCTGATGGAATCACTGTGAGTTTTGTAGTGAATTAGAGCTGGCCTCGTGGGCAACATGCATTATCCATGGAAGGTCTGGTCTAAACCCAGTTCACACCAGTGGTTTTGGATCAGGCTAAAAGAAACTTCCAATCTCTGTAGGCAAGAAGTGAAGAACACCATATTGCATTAATTTTCCACAAATTGCTTAATATGGAATTGGTCTACAGTAGTAGGACAAAAGTCCTTCCTTTTGTGGAAAAAGCTACAGGACCACCAATGAACTTTATTTTACCACTCATCGAAAAATCTAGTGCTGCCATGCCAACCATAGTAGCACAGCTGCCCTAGGCAAACATGCACATCCGTGTTTACAACTGGTCAGCCTTCTCCCACAGGCTTTTGCACTGCTCTGGCAATGCTAAGAATCAGCATCTCACATCCACAGATCCCATATGAGGAGGAAAATCTACAGTTCAGTTTACATCCATATGTCATATCTCTATGGATACCTCCAAAAGCCCCTGGGAGGAGGCAAGAAGAAAACAAAGATCAATTATTTCTAATAGAAGAAAGCAACAACAATGTTTAGCTTGCTATCTAAGATGAAAAACAACAAACCCCACACATCCTTTGCAATTGTAAGTACACCAAAAAGAAATAATATCAGCAGACTGAACAAACTGTAATGTTGTTAATGGGTTAGACTCCCAGTAATTTGCACAGTGTCATGGAAGAAGATGATGGAAATTTTTACTACATGAGAATCTGGTCTCTTGGTTGTTAACAGTGCCAAGGTGGATCAGCCACTGTCACTGTCATGAAAAGGAACTAGTCTGAAGAGCTTGAAAATGAAGCCTATGGTCTACAAGTAAGGTCATGTGTAGCTGTACTGGCGTCACTGGGATACTGAATGGGCACACTGGTCTTCTAATATCCATGAGGTAGTGGAACTGGGATCCGAGCAGACATGAAAGGTCATGAGAAGAAAAATACAATGAACAGCCGCCTGTGTGTTTTATTAGCCTGGCTTCCTAAGGAAATAAGACTTGCATAATAGTACTGCTTGCCCATTTGTTTTTCTGTCCTGCCCTCAAATAACATTTGATATTGTTGGCTTATTCCAACTGAATTTAACACAGAGGTATCAGCCTCAGATATATTATGTTCCTCCAGGTTTCATGAAAACTGGCAGCTAGACAGGGAAAAGAGAGCTAAATTAGTCCTCCCAGTGAGGGGAAGGTTTCTGTGTGAATTAAACAATTACCTGCTCTGTTTTGCCTGCCAGCTGGCCAGCCAACATGGCCTAACAACTTCAAGCCCATCAGGGAATAATGAATCAGGCTTATTTTCACTTGATGTAGAAGAGAAATGGAAAGGAGGTAAGAGGCAGGTATATGGTGCCTGAGGTGAGATGTGGAAGAAGCAGCAAGTATTAAGGAGGGAATAGGGCTGAGGATACATGAGGAGGAGGAGGCAGTATGGGCTGAAGGGGTTCTAGGAATGCTGCAGGGGAACCAAGGTTACAGAGGTGAGAGAGGGCTACAATAGAAGAACTGGGAGCTATTGCAGGGCAGGCAAGTATGAACACAATCCTCCTGAAATCAGGGCCTAATTAGTGCTGCAGCTCACAGGATGGCTTGTATATACAAAGCTCGTCATGAATACATTACCAGCCTACTTTCAGAAGTGATGAGCACCATGAGCTTCCACGGATTTCAGCAGGAGTTGTGGGCGCTCAGCATCACTAACTCTCAGGTCCTGTCTATATAATTTTAGTTAAATAAATTCACAGCAGCTATACCTGGCTGCCCTGCAGCAAGAGAATTATTAGATCATTACAGTTTCTTATATCCTTCAGAGTAAAAACAGATCTGCAGAGGCTATTAATTTACATATGCTAGTAAAAAAAAAAAAAGGGAAAAGAAATACACCACATAAGCTGTCATCCTGATTATTGGAAGTCCAAAGACTATGTGTTACTGCTAGATACTCAATTCTTATTTCCTTAATTGCTTTAAGCATATATATAGTTCAAATCCATTAAAAATGCAGGTTTGGGCAAAATCAATAGTAAGTCAGCCACAGCAAGATTTAGCAGCCACAACTGTGTTGAAAGTATTATGGAATCAGAAGAGCTGATTCACACCTAACTCAGGTTTTATGTTGGTGTAACTTCACTGACTGAAGTATAAACTAATGCACTAGAGAGGTAAATAAGGCCAACAGAGCAAATGAGACTAGCAGGAGACCTCCAGAAAGGACTTCATCCTCTGCATTGTTGCTGAAAGCCATCATCCCTGGAGACAGCTGATCAGGTCTCTGTATCAAGGCTTCCATACTTAATTATTTGCAACTTCTCTTGGAAACATTCAATCCTGTAACTAACTCCACAACTCCGCAAAGAAGATGTGCTGGGAAGAAATCACTCAGGGCTTGGAGACCCTTGTTGGAATTTTGCCATCAAGGAAATATGGACTTTCCCTGAGGTACTTTCCCCTCTCAGGCTTTGACTCCTGTGGTTACAGCTAAACAATTCTTGCCAGAGAGGGCTGTTCCCAGGGGCTTAGGTTCTTTCTAATAAAAAAACTGACTTTCACCAAATGTCACACCCATTACCACATATTTCACAGCTACAGTAGCTCTGTCTTAAAAGATTTGAACTCAAACTTGCCTTTATCTTACAGGTTGAATGCTGGGTGTTATAGTTCATTTTATCTTAAGGAACAATACTTGATCATTTTCAGAAAGTCCTGTTAGGGCTAGATTTTTCAAAAGGCTTTGAGGGATGAAAACTGACTTATGAGCTGCTCCCTGTGCACCTTTAATTATTTTAATAGTCCCTGCCATTCTTCTGGTTTATTCTTGTGTTTAAATTGCAGGTGCAAATTTGTCCCATGGTTGAATTTTGGAAATGAACTAGGGCTCAAATGAGATCTGCCTATATTGCTTGATAGGCTCTTTTTACTCTCAGAAGCAAGAAACCTCTGTCTTCAGAAATTTTACTTATTTGACAAGCTGTCATGTCTGCTTTTTGCTTGAAAGTATTTTTGTTTCCACCAAGTAAGTTTCCCAGCGATAAAGCTCAACACATAGAACATGAAGCCAGCTAAGAGTGGAAATGCATGGGAGCCTTTGTCAAAATATTCACCACCACACATCACTGTTTCAGAGTTTCTTTTACCAGGAACTGTTCCCTAAACATGTGTGTTGTCAGATACCAAATGCAGAACTACAATTTACTGTTTTTTTGCCTGTTTTGCAGGTAGACGTAAACATGCACTATTTTGTCGTTCTTTCAAACAGCTGAATTGATATGCTCTGTGCCACAGTTTTTATCAGCATGCCTTTTCCTGTATAAACGTTAACATACAGAAGCAACGGCAGTGATACCGGATTCTTTCTCACAGGTTCTTATGGGTCGCAGAGAGTTCGGGAAGACTAAGTCACAGCGGACTTTTCAAGGGAGATAAATATATGCATTTTAAAGATAAATAAACACTAAAAGGTGGTGACATCACCAAAATAGTGCAGTTAACTGAAAAATATGTAAAGAGAACCAATGACTCAGTGTACGCTATCTTGTGTGACCCACAATAGTGCCACCTCTATTAAAAACAAAACAAAACAAAACAAAACAAAACAAACAAACAAAAACCCAAACAGATCAAAGAAGTGCTGCTGACTAAAGCTGCATTATCATAATTTTCACACTGACTAATACCCTGGCAGACCACATGGCAATCTGGATCTCTATTAACTTTCCAAACAGAAGATTGTGATCTTCATTTACATTCACCTTAAACTTCTGAAAGTCTGATATATTCTCAGCCGTTCCTGCTTTACCATAAGCAAATTCAGAATGAGGTGTGGAGAAAGCAGCTGCACCAATCTCCTCTAGGTAATTAGGAAATTGATCAAGAAGCAGTGAGGCGCATCATAGTGCGGGTGCCGCACATAGTCTCCTTACCATGGAAAAGTGATTGCAGCTACGCTACAGCTGTTCTCTTCTCAGGCCTGGAAGCTGGCTAGAGCTGGACTAAGAGCAAGGTCTAAGATATCTGGGAGTAACTTTAATTTTCAGTCTAATATCTCACTGGGAAGACCTCCACAGATATACACACGATGCTTCTTGCTGTGCTGCGTGCTGCCCACCAGACACAAAAACCTGCAATACGCTCCTCAGGGCACTTTGAGGAAGATGCAAACACAATCTGACTTGATTTGCACAAGTCTGAAAAGTGGATTTAAACACATGGTCCAGATGCTCAGCTTTCAACAGAGGTACTCTGATTTACAGCAGCCAAATAGCTGGTCCTGAACGCACGTGTGTGTGCATACACAGGCACATCACTGGACTATGTGCACACACATAACTTGCAGCAAGTTTCTAATTACATCTGTAATCCTGAATGACTAATTTTACACTGAGATTGCTATTTGAAGATCTTGCTGTTGCTGGTTAGTTATCCAAGTCACCCACTCAGGCAAAAGAAACAGTATCATGTAATTTATCTAACTAAATGACAGATCTTTGTTTCTGAGTTTGCAAAGAACAATTGCGTAATGTACTGTAGATTTAAAAATGATTCATGGAACACATCAGCAAATACTTTTGCCTGCTTTTGAGAACATGACTTTTTGTAGAAAACACCTGAATGGAAAAGAAACAATACTAGCTAATTAATTAAAAGTTTTTAATTATTCATAATTGACTACCAAATCTGTGCTTGTGGAAGATTTCAAAAATGTTTCCTCTATGTCACTTGGGGGTCAAAGGTGCTTTAGAACTTCATTTTTGCAATTGCCTTAAACTTCTAAAGGATCTGCAGATAAGGGATCTGTTTCTATTTTCGAAAGCATCTACTTTCCTACTTTCCTTGGAAGCTGGATGCTTATGTGTGTTTGAAGATGCTGTGTGATTTTTATACGCAGTTTTTGTGCCTAAGGGGTCGGTCAATGAATAGATTGCTGAGGTTCTTGTGCTATCCTGAATGCTCTCTCAGTCAATATTGAGTAATAACATCTCAAATTGGTTCATGCCAGAATGAAAGAGCTAGCAGTGCACATGCAGACAATTTATTATGCTGGTAAGATTTGATTTGTTCATTCCCAGTAACCCATTTGTGTATCTGAGCTCACATTTTCACTTCTGAAACAATGACTTAGGATCTTCTGAAAACTTTACCTCATGGCCAGGATTTTCAAAACAGCTCAACATTCACAAATGTTTTTCTCCTCAAGTTAAAACAGGGCCATGGATGCCCTACAGGGGCAGTGTTAAGCACAGAATGCTTTTGGAAAAATCAGCTTTCATTCTGATGTCTAGCTTTTCTGAGAAAAACGACCTTACGGGGGAAGCTGAGCTACTGGAAATGTAATGGTGTTAAGGCACATGTCTCAAAATTAGTGGGAGACAACACTATAATTTTGCTTCTGGTTAACAAAAATGTAACCTTTGTAATGCCACGAGGTCACACTGTTCATAATACAGTTAAATGTATGTGTATGGTAATGCTAGTCTAAAAGAGATGCATGTTGGTCTTATCACTTTCTTATTAATTATTTGTGTAACTGAACCAAAGAGCATCCTCTGTTTAATCTGAAGGCCTGTTGTTGTTGAGCTACTCATGAATAGTTTTTACATGGATCTCAATAGAATGACTCACATAGTAAGTTACTCCCAGATGTTGTAGCACAGTATGTCGGAATAATTGTACCTAGGGGGATTATATGGTTAATTGTGGCCTCTATCAGATATAATACCCACCTTCTGCAAACTACAGATTGCATGGAATTTACATAGAACTAGACTAATCCCAAGCAAATTGACAATTAATTTCATAGGACTTGCAGATATGACAGCTCCTGTCTGATTAAAGAGTAAGGGTATCCGTATATTGTACTATACCGCCATATCTCATTTTCATTGAAGTTCAATGATATGCTGTTGGACTTGTTTTCCACACTAACTTCTTTCTCTTTTGGAATCTTTTGGGAAGCCTTTTCAATATATTTTTACTGATGGCAGATTTCCAGCTTATGAGATGAGGGAAGGAGAAGGGCTCAGATGTGATGAGGGAGATTCCCATGCACGTACATAAACACCAATCTGAATTTTCAGCCAGTTTAAAACCAAATAAGAATATTTTTGTCCTAAACTGATCTATTTCTGTGGTTACACATCTGCACATGGCTCATAAAGAGAGGAAGAGAGGCAAAGGGAAAAATGTATCTAAGCCAGGACTTAAATAGCTAATGGCCGCTGGGTGTTTTTTTGTGTTGCGCTTTTTACCTCTGTGCACTCTTAATAATTATTGAGTGTTTCAGACACCATAAAGTGAATGATCCACAGATTTCTGTCTTGAAAAAGGCTGATATAAAATACAGAAATAATTTTTTTTCTCCTTGAGCTATTTGCTTATGTCAAATATAGAGGCATTAATGATGTTAGACACAACATACTCGCTGTCACTCCCTGACATCCTGATTGGGAAACTCATTGTTCTGTGCTGCAGGCAGAGAGAGCAATAGAAAATGAAATAACCCTCTTAATTTACTTCATTAAAGTGGCCAAATGACTTGCAGAGAGCTGCAAAGGAAATAAAAATCTTAGTGATTTTCTTAAATTAGAAAAGTAGAAGGGTCGGTAAAACACTCCACACTGTTGTTTTCGAAGCCTAACACAACATGTTACCCTCCTCATGGCCACTGCGTCGCTTAACATGAAGCACTATCGCAAAGATGCAAAACCAGGTTTTCTAATTAATGTCTCAGTCACCATCCCACTCACTGGGGCTCGAACAATGGCTATGACACCCCACGCATCTGTAAGGGTCTCCGCAGCTTGAGGCATGTGCTCTGGCTGCAGCGGGGACTTGAGGCTGGACTGCAAGAGGCATGCAGCAAGCAGGGCAGTTTACAGTTTGTGAGTGGTGGAATATGCCTGCTTGCCAAGAATGCTGTCTTTGTCTGAGACTGCCACAGGATACAACTGGCTGAAGAGTCACTCGCTGAGCCAGAGGCAAATACTCACACGAACAATAAAATAAGCAAATGATTATAAAACGTATTATCTGTTACAATACAGTATGTCATAGGCTTTCACAGTCCAATTTGCTATAGCATGCCAATAATTTATGGAGTATTACCTCATGCTCATGTCATTTCATGATGTACTGTACCACAGTGTTACATGAAGAAAACGGGGAGAAAAAAACTACATGCCCTAGGCTGATGTGATGCTGAAAGGCCTGTGTTGCTTATACTCCAAAAAACCCCCCCTGTTTTTGCACAGTATTATGTGTCTAGGTACATAAGTAATCTATCTTTCACTAATTTTTTTCAAATGGAAATAAGTACCATTAATATTGGTATTCCATGAAGTAAAATATAACCTGAACAATACAGAATTAGTGAGCTTTAGAGCAACTTGGTGACAATCAAGATAGCCCTCACCCACACAGCAAAATACTTCAGAGTTTGCTAGAGAATGTTTGAATCAAAGCCCCCAGAATCACTGTAAATCCTTCCAGCAACTACTGTGGATTTTGATTCAAGGCAAAAATTCACAGCAAAATACAGTTTTACATTGTCAAATAGATGTCACACTAATGCAATCCCTTGAATACTTTCAAAATCCAATACTACAGTTCCAGGATGAAATATTAAAGGGAGAGAAAAATGTAGAGACACAGACCAAGCAAGAGGAAAAGATTTTTTCACGTTAGTTTTGAACTTAGACCTCTTTAAAATGCAAGCATGTAAAGGGCATGTTTTCTCATGTGTGCCTGCTGTGAGTTTTGGTAAGAAACACAACAAACCTCAAACTATGTTAAATTAAACTGCTCCTAAACTCAACTAAAAGGGATATTCCTGGTAAGCACTAGCTAAATTGTACAGTGCAGTTCCTCCTAACCAGAATTGTCTTTTTGGTAAGCATGTGCGCAGAGGACAGCATATAAAGTGTGAGTGGGCCCTCAGGCTCAATAATTTGTAAACTAACATCAGTAACAGTCAGAGATGTTTTATAGGTCAAAGAAGATGCAAAAGTGAAGGCTCTTTTGCAGCTGGAAACTAGTGGACACATTTCAGGTTATCAAAAAAAAAAAAAAAAAAAAAAAAAAAAANTAGCAATAGATTTGCTGTGAAAGCTGGAAGGTTGTAGGAAGTTCTTTTACTTATTTATGTATTCTTTTATTCCAAAATGGGAGAGGGATATTTTACACAAGGTTTGAAATCAGCAACGTTGCAGCAAAAACATGGCTAGGAAGTAGGAATGCTGGCTTGCTAGTTTGAAAACTCCAGTAGGAGAAATTCTGAAGGTGTAGCTGGATCAGTGGAAACAACAGAAAAAAGCAAGATAAAAGATCTTCAGTAGCTACTGCTTTACTCTGGAGGTAAAGCATTGAAATCTTAGTATCTTTCCTCCACTTCTCAGTCTGTAAAATGGAGATAAAAAGACTTGCTCCCACCTCCCAGGTGGTGCTTGTAAGATGTTTTTGGGATGAAAAGAGGTAATACTATATAAGTGCTGAGGATTATTATTATTAGAGTTTTATTAAGTATTGTTATCTAGTTTTTAAAAAATAAAAGGGAGTCTTTCCATGAGCTGTGGCTTTCATAAGCCTGAAATCTCTACATTAATAAAGCAAAGTTAATGGAATCAGCCTGAATGAACAGTAGTTATATACGCAAAACCGTACCTGCATAAAAATCTTTCCTTCCAGAATTAACACTCTTCTGCAGGAGAAAAGCTTCAGATATATGTATTATTAGGGGGGATGGCTGAAAAGCCACTGCAGTTAAAAAAACAAAATATATCTTGGCTTTTACTTGAGTGCAGCTCATTAAAAAATCTTCTCCAATGTTGCAGACTATGGTGCCCAGAAGCCTTCACAGTGCTCATGAGTGCGAAGAAACCTGGTTTGCTGTGTGTTGTGCTAGTATGCTGAATGGCATGAACATCACCTCTGGCCTCAAAAGTACCAGATGCCTTTTTAACACCTGAATGTTTTACTACTCTGAAGCAGCTTTGATGCAAAATAACTGGACAAGAGCCACTGGAGCAAGTGGTTTCAACAATTCAAGTGGAAATTCGATTTCCTCTACTCCCCCTCTCCATGTACTTAACTTTCACCACTAGGTATTTTATTATCCTATGTCATCCTGCACAGAGATGTGAAACGTCTGTAAAAGCTCCCATGTTTGTGTATAAAAACTTAACCAGTAGTAAAGAATTACATGACAAAAAGCTGCAAATTTGTTTGCTTTTCTGAGGTCAGGGCTCATCATTCTTGTTTTGATCCCCCCCCTCCCCCTCCCTCAGCGAAGGAAAGAAAACCAAGATTGCATTTAATTATCCTGTGATCCCAGGTGGTCTACACTTCTCCATGCCTGTTAGCCAGTGAATGCTATCAAAACTGCTTAGCTGAAAGCTGCCTTTGCATGTTGATGGGCATTGCAAATCCTCCTGCAGAGTTGTCTTTCATGTCAAGACAATATCAAGCACAGTAAAACATCACCATATGTCCTTCCCTCCACTTCTCCCTTTGCTTTGCAGGTTGTATTCTCTTTCTCTGCCACACGATCAGTTTCCTTCCTTAGTGATGAGAGTGTGTGTGTGCATGTGTGTGTGCTCTCAATGTCATTTTGTGATGAGAGGAGGGGGGAAGCACACTGCCTTTGCTCAACACCCTCCTTTTTAGCTGAAAAGAATAGCCACATCTGCTGCTTTGTCCACAGAGTGCCTACTCTAATTGCCTATTCCAGTTCTGATTTATTAATATTTAGATCCTTAGATACAAAAATCCTTCTTTCAGAGCAGATGAGTGACTATTTCCCACCTTTTTTTCCCTGCTGATTAGCAAGTGTCATTGCATTCTTGTTTCTTGACAGCAAGAATTAATCTCGCCACAGAGCCTGATTCTTTAGGGGGAAGAAGTTCCTAAAATCACCAAGGAAAAGTGGAAGGAAACAACTTTGGATCATTTTAGAATCCTATTCTTATTAACCTGATCTAATTTTGTACATGAAAATCTTCTGCAAACTCTAATTTAGTGTAAGTACTGGAATTACAAAGATTAGAAGTAAGAGAAAAAAAAATCCCACTTGGGAGCCTTTAAATGCTTCTATTGGAATTGTGCTGAATTTTTCATTTCTGTCCATTTGATTGAAAATTTAAATCATCTTGCATTTCATGACACTGGTCACCTCATAAGATACAGAATTTGACAGTTTATGGCCTCAATACACGCTGTCTTTAAAGGAAAGGTAGTAAAAATGAAATTAAGGAAAACAGATAAATGCCAAAATCCTATGATAGTGCATCTTGTAATTATCACATCTGCTGCAAAGCATCTGAAAAATAGCTTTGGAAGCCTGCCATACTGCAAACAGCTCACACAATGAAGGGGAGCAGGACAGTAAAGGACAATTGATAATGAGATTTTTAAATGGACTTTTAACCTTGCAGCTGTAGGTCTTACCCATTCTATCTTTTGTTGTGGCTCCTGTTTGATTTTCATCTAAAAATTATTTTCCCCTTTCATGATGCCATCTGATGTCATGTTTGGAAAGGTGACATGGTAACAAATTCATCAGTGACAAAAAGAGTGGAGAAATGGGGTGATAACTAAAGAGGAAATTAAGTCTTAAAGTTCCTGCCTTGGAAAATTATCAGCTACTACCACTGATGAACTTTGTCTTTTCATTCATCTTTTTTTAAGTCTTATAAAGCAATCTGCAAGGTTTCTCAGCATAAGGCACTGTGCCTCTGGGAGCAACTTCATTTCCCTTTTTGTTGCAAGACGGTTAGAGTCTGAATTACTGTTACTTGGGCTGTTTTGTGACTTAGTAACCTGTAACAGAGTTTTGTGCTGCAGAGCATATTGGAATCACTAGTCGAAAAGGGATGGATGAGAACTTGAAGGAAATTTGTCATATCAGCCTTTGATCCTCAGATTAATGATTTGCAGGGAAGTGTGTATATTTGCACATAATTGCATGTTTGAGCATCACTACAAACATCTTTGTTCCCAAATGATTCATCAGTGATTTGGCCTCATGCTTACAAGCCCTTTCAAAGGAAAAAAATTGACAAAATAGTAAAAATAACAATTAACCCCCCAAAATAATCTGGTGTTTTCAGTAAATTTTTCTGCAAAGGACCTTTACTTTGTCTTTCTAGCTGTCACCATTTTGGCACCATTAGCACATGAAAAAGTAAATTACTACTTGTTTTTGAGTAAAGAATAGGAAAGATCAAGGCCCTGTTAGAGTCTGAGAAGGAAGAGAGTTATAGCTGGTATAAGCAGAAGGGCTACCAAGGCTTATTAGCAATATTCCCAGTATCTCCCATTATGAAATTTTGTTTTCCATGGCTCACATGCTCAAATTTTTGAATTCATTTCCAGTGAGCTGGGTTGAGAATATCCATCTGCCAACCCAGAGACAACTTGGAAGCCTTCTGCGATGATACCTCTCTTGAGTACTGAAGAAATTGTGCATGCTGCCCTCATACTCCTGATGCTCCTAATAAAGGGTTAGGAGTAGCATCCTTTTCTTCGCTTCCTTCATTGGCCTTAATCTGAAAGAAAGGAATGAAGCCTGCTCCCTTCCCAGAGCAAGAGCAAGGTATCACATGCCCTGGAAGATACACAGTCTGTGTGTAGGGAGGCAGAGCCTGGTCATATTTACATTTAAGCCCCACAGAGAAGCAGTTTTTTCCCCCACTGGTTAAGCTTAGGTACCTCCTTGCTCATGGGGCTGATGTTGCATCTCTCTGCATTTGTCACTAGATTGCATCTTGCAGTGCCTACCTCTGTCCACATTATTCAGGGGACCTAGCCAATGAACAGCTTGCTCATCTGTTGAGCTATTCATGAATGAGTCAGGAACTAAGTGGAAGGCACTATAAGATCACGCAGTTAACCCTTTTATTGTGGTGACCACATAGGTGAAAGACTGACAGTTGGTACTTCTGAAACTTTGGATGCTTGGCTCCCCAGCAATGAGTCTTCCTTTACTGTAATCTTGGTATGTTTTTCTGCACACAGAAGTTGCATACATGGCCACCGCCTACCTTTGGAAATCAAATGGGAGAAAAGTAGTGTTTAGTGAAACAGAAAAATCAAAGTCCATATGGGTGATGTTCCTCCATATGCTCCCCTCAAGCACCTCACCCACCCTCACCGAAGGCACTGTTCAGCCTAGGAATATCACTGGGCCTGATTGTGAAGACTGCAACAGTAACAGGTTCATACAGATTCATGCAGGCACTGGCTTTTTTCTTCAGAAACCTCTGCAAGCTCTGGTTACAATTCTGACCCAAATCTTTTAATATACATTTGTACTGTAGGCTTCATCTAAGGCATCTGAAGTTATTACTATTTCATATGTTGCCTCAATAATCTACAGTCAGTCTGTAGCAGATTTCTGGGAAGGAGATTTGGAAAACAACCTACTTTTGTGTTGTGTTGGTCTTTTTCGATTAATATCTTGGCCCATTTTGGCAATATTTCTAAATATGAATAAGATATTAATCTGCAGATTAAATACTAAGACCTACTTTTAGCTCAGTTGTGCTACAATGAATCAGGTAGGCTGAAGAATTGCTCTGTATCTCTACTATGTAATTTAGATCAGAATCTGTCCAGCTCTGATACTCTTCTACTTGAACTAAAGCTACTGTATTTTCTGTGACAGGACAACAGTGATATTCACAATAAGCTGTCATACGGAATATCAAAGTCATTTTTAAAACCTTTGTTCATCTCACAAATGAAATAAGAATAAAAGCCAGGCTTTGCTGCTTTTACAACTTAAATATCTGAAAAAAAAACACAAAAAACAAAACTAACGAACAAGCAAAACAGTATAAGGGCCAAAGGACTTCTGGATGCTAGGTTCTTATTCTTCTCTTGTTCTTTTTACAGAGGTGCTATGGGAGTCGATGAAAACCCCCTCTTCTTGCTGGCACATATATAATTGTGTGACACAGTACCATGGCTGCAATGGTGTGAGTGTAGAAGAGCTTCAAATATGAATTAACTGTTTTTGCACAGAGTTAAAGCAGACACAACAGAAACTCAGTGATTTCCCCTTATTTAATTATTAATTATTATTTAAAATTAGATATAGCACAGATGTAGGGAGCAGATCTCAATACAAGCGGAAACAGGGGTATACTATTGAAATCCCTGCACCTGTTACGTTCTAGAGGTCAGGGGGTGTTTTTTAAGCTCACGCATATGCAATGTTTGGTATAAAAGAGATTCAGTCACTAGCTGGGGCCTCCAGGCACAACAGCAATGTGAATAATAAATGGTAACAACAGTCAAGGAGCATAAGGGTTAATTCCTAGCTCCAACTACTAGGGCCAAGATTGCAAAGTAAAATCAGGAAGTTCCATAGCTGTTGGTGCAGGAGGATTATTTTCTGCCGTAATTGTTGTGGTAATCTTTATTTTTCCTGCTCCTTCAGCTTTTTAATGGGAAATCCTAAAAGCCAATTCTTTGAAGCTGGAGACTTGGCAGAAAGACAGCAGAAAATGTTGCCCCATTCCCATCCAAGTGGTTTCTCAGGAAACAGCCATAGGAGTTCTTTGTGCTCGAGAAATGACTGAACCTACTACATTAAATCAGAAAGTAAAAATCCTGGAATGAAATAAAGACAACTCCCTTGTCGTTTGAGTGCTGGGAACACTGAACACCTGTGTGCTAATGATCATGAATTTATATTGCTGCACTAAAGAGGAGAGGTGAAAACATGGTCAACATTGATATGATATGCGAGCCATCCTTCCATTTGTCAGGAAGACATCTTTTCTTAATTCTGAGGGTAAAACTGTAGGAGATTTTTAGAAACTACTCTTCTTTTTCCACAAGAGAGGTTTGCTGTAATCACACAGCAACATACAACCACTCTGAGGAAAGCTGGCAATGGCGCAGCACTGAAAAAGTGCTTGAAGGTATTTGCTGATAGGAGTGCTCAGGTTTCCAAATCTCAACTCTTGCTCTAACATTAATTACCACAATGTTCTCTTTAATGGGCCCAATAAATAACGAGAAACATATGGGAAATAAAACTGATGCTGTGTTTGGGTTTGGAAAACAATCACCATCATCATCAGGAAAAACTATTGAATCTGGTCAGGTTAACCAAAAACTCACATAAAGCAAAAACATATTCTAAAACAAAAGCCCAAGAATGTAGCTGACAAGTTCTGCAAAACTAATGTCTTACATTGAAGTCATTTGGTCAATGTGGTTGATCCCCTTTGCCCACCTTGGATGCAAATCACAGATGCAGGCAAGTAAGCATTTTTGAAAACATGCTAATTTGCCATATACACATCAGTAAAAAACTGCAGCTAGGTCTGCATCTGTGACCCGGCTGGGTACTTTGTAATCTCTCCCGAGTGTCCCCAGAGCAGTTCAGTTCTTCTAGTTGCGATCTTGTCATCTTGTCATCTGCCTTTCCCTTGGTCTCAGAGAGCAGGAGACATCACTTGTTCTTCCTACCAGAGGACTTCTCCTGCTGACTAAGCTAGGACTGTGAGCCATCCACAAGTACAACCACATCTTCACCTATATTCCCATACCTGCTCTTTCATACTGCTAGAACATTTCCAAAGAGCTAGAGACAGACACCACAAAAACGGATGGTGAGTTAAGACAAATTACTCTTGGCTTATGTCTCTGTACATGAACTATCCTGCTGTAAGTGCCATCTTCTGCAAGAAGGAAGAGATAGAGATAGCATTCTTGCTGTGTTGCAACTCATGATATGAGCTGCTGCTCAGGGAGTGAGGCAGTTTCCTCTACCCCTAGGCACACCAGCCTGGGCTGGGATCTCCCCCAGCCTCCTACCAATCAAGGCAAGTGCTGAGACATGGCTGGGGGCATGAATGCCAGGGTAGCTACAGCATACACCAGTTAGCAGCAAACAAATACTGCCGTTTCCTAACCTTTACAAAAATGAGTCTGGAAGGCTGTATGCAATACATTAAGGACTAATGATGGTGTCTCCTTACTCTACCTAAGGGACACTCATGATCACTTCAGGACTTGATTAGCCTAAATACGCTCATGTTGTGTTCTCTAATCTGCTGGTCTAAACTATTAACAAGATAAAGACCTGATGAGCTCATCAGGAATTTGAAGGGGAAAGATGTCTTCGGGAACCCCTAGGACAGGATAAACACTGAGAATCTAAGGAAACTGTAAACCCTTGACCATTTTTTCCACCATAAAGCCATTAGATTTTAATGAAACAAAATTTTTGGAATAGTTGCATTACTTCTTTATCCAGGGGAAAGAAAAAAATCTAAACTTTATTGTCCAGCTAGCAGAAAGAGCTTTTGTTTGCTTGTTTTTTTTTTTAAGCCAAGTAAATGTGCATCTATCTTTGTTTTCTGTGGAATGCCCCACAATTTCACAATCTTATATTAAAAGTTTTCTAGATCACTGTCCAAGCTGAAACACTGTGCCAGTATCTGGACTTAGGCCTTTTTCTAGGGGACAAACCTGGTGTTAAATATGTTCTCCCTGCCCTAAAACAAGGCATATATCTTGCCAAGTGAAGAAGCTGAATGGTTGATTTCCAGTTTCTATGACCTACCACCACATCACATCAGTCACATATATCACATGTACATGTATGTGATTATGAAATTGCATTTGTTTTAGTCTCAACTTCAGAAGATTTTATATGGGATGAGGAGAATGCAGAG
The DNA here is from genome assembly GCA_013399475.1 of Chauna torquata. NCBI lineage: Eukaryota > Metazoa > Chordata > Aves > Anseriformes > Anhimidae > Chauna > Chauna torquata. Next base: position 25,849 of record VXAL01004268.1, read on the forward strand.
ATTTTACCTGAAAAAATAATTTTTGAGTATCTATTAAAGCATTTGTGCAACATTTTCAAAAGATTTAACAGGCAGTACGAAAATAAAGCTGACATTTATATACACATGAATATTTCCCATTATGCCATAGCACATTTTCCTCACGTAGGATTATCATACAATCTTGCCTATTAATATCAATTATGGAAACTCTGATCCAAGGTATTTAAGGGCCAACAGCTATTTATACATGTTTAGAGAGCTAAACCCAAGTTTATTTTCCTTGCACCTAGACAAAAATACATTTCCTGCACTGGCAGATCATTGCCTAAGTATTTATTATGAGACTAAATCTTCCTTCTCATAGCTCCTATTAAAACTTTTTGGACATGTAAATGCAGACCAGAGGAACCACTGACCTACGATGGAAAAACTCATGTACCTTTAGCACCCGACAGTCTCAACACAGGAGCTAAAATCCTGAGCTGTTTTCTCATTCACAGAGGGTTTCCCTAGCGCGGATGTGAATGACACTAGGAGAAGATCATGTGAAGGCTCGTTGACTGGCTCCTTGACTTGCGTAGATGACTTTCACAACCTTACATCATGACTGAAGTTATGCCACTGGGAGGAGTCATAAAACATGGAGAAACACTGAGTATGGTACCATGAGTGAATACTCTCATTGAAGTGAACAGACAGAACCCAAATCCTTGGCTGCTGTAACTGAGACATACCCTTCCTCTGGAAATGAGGATCTCTGTGATACGAGTCTTAAGTAATGTGGCTAGGGGAGAGACAGAGAGAAAGAGGCCCACATCCCCATTCCCAATGGACAACTTAGTTGTCCATTAACTTTTTCATATGTTAACATCCCTGTGAACTTCTTCAGCTGTCTCAGTAGCTGAGTCACAACACCAAAATCGCCTTGCAAAGCAGCTGACTTTGAGAGCATAAGCAGCCAGGGTGCTGTGCTCCACACTGCCTCTCCTGCATTTGCATCAAAAGCCTAATGAGCTGGGTGGCTGGAGGGAATACCCTCACGGCCACCTGCACAGCTCCGCAACGACTGATGGAGTCAAACGAGGCAGCAAAAATATCATGACCAAACCTTATGCTTTCACTACTCAGCACTGTGTCATTTAGCCCCAGAAAATGTAAATAAAGGAGAGAGACAGAGTGGAAAGAAATAAATCATCCAGTGAACAAATTTTTTCTATTTTAAGACCAGGAAAGTCTTTCCCTTTTGCCTCACTTAGTAAGACCAATTTAGTCCAAATCTTTTTTTCAGAATGAGAACAAAATTTTCATGATCATTTTATTTAATCTAAGCAAAGCCAATATTTCTTTTCTCAGTTTTATTTATATAATGTCTTCTCTAAATTTATTTATATCAAGAGATGCACTTCACACATACACCAGGCACCCAGACATGCACTAAATTCTCATGCCTTTCGAAGTACATTTTTTGATATAAAACTTGATTACATATAAAGTTTGAGCCTGAAGCTCCTAGTTTTGAGATCCATTCATTAAAAACACTACCTTTCTTCACATAATACCCCTTTTCCAAAAAATGTTCCCCTAGGATTGTTCCTTAGTGTAGGGTTGCCCCAACATCCCTTATTATTAGATGTTGAGTAGCTCTTTATTAAAGCCAATTATTCAGTAATGCAAGGTAGCAAAAAACAGATCAAATAGAAGTATGAATAATTTGAAGTGGATGTGAGGAAAGGCTTGAAAAACGACCCTAGTCCTTATTGCCAGCTTGGTCTATGTGTGATCTCTCTGCTCTATTTCTTTCCTCCTGTTGGTGAGAGGCTCTGACAACCCTTTTAGTGATAAACATCCGCATAAACCAGTGTGTCATCATCATGTATAGGCTCTACTTCCTTTCCCATATTGCTGCATTGTGCACCCTGTATGGCAACTTCATTCTGCACTATGTCAGATGCATAATTTCAGGCTCCTTTTGGCAAGTTTGGTCCTATGCTAGGCCTGATGATTCAGTGACATAGTGCAAAGCATTTTTCTCATATCTTCTGACCAACAACACCTAATTAACTACAAGTTTGAAAAGCATTACAGTAATGAAATAGCTAATCAAGATGAAATAAAAAAAACCCCTCTTACAAGATCCATAATCATATTTCTTCCACTAACTTGTTCAATGTTTTATAATTTCATATTTGCTATTTCTATTTATTATTTCTTTTACCCTAAACACAGAATCTTTTTGCTTAGATTTTTTTTTCGTGTCTCTATTTATAAGTAAGAAATGATCAGTGTATGTTCCACTGGCTATACTCTCATTTTCATGTAAATGTAGCTCCCAACTGCCTAAATACATTAATTAAGCTGAGAGCGAACTCAGAAGCCAAAAGCTAGTTAATGAACGTCAGCTTCATTCAATACATGGGAATATTGGAAAAGCACTTACAGACATCACAGACTGTCAAAACAGTGACAAAATAAAGCTTGGAATCTAGATACATAATCTTTTTCATTAGCAAGAAACCTATTGTTAATGGATACTATCCCCTCAATTTATACCTTCAGGAAAAGACTCTTTTCAAAGCATTTCCCAGTGTCAAATGAATATCTTTTCCTTCTCATGCTTCGCATAATTATCTCAGGCAGTGTTCTCTGCAAGCTTTCAGCTTGCCACATCTCGCAGAGGTGGAAGTAAGAAAGTCTTAACTTTGCTGACTTTGCTCCCTTGCCTCAGTCTGCAAACCTTTGAATAAAAGAAAACCTGAAAGGTCTCCACTCAGAGAACTGATCAACGACAGCTTTACTAAATGGCAATATGTGGATGGTTCTGGGGAGTAGGGGGGATGCGGCTAGCACAACAAAATGGTTACACTAAAACCTGAATAATGAGGAAACCCTTCTGAGCTTCATAGTACCTAGCGCAAAACAGGAAAGCAAAAGACTGCAGCATACCTGAAGAAAAAATAATACCATTAGGGTGATCTACTGTGACAATTCAGTGTCACTCCCAAGCAAAAAGAAATTGCTTATTGTGAGAGAATATTAAAAAGCACTTGCATTCCATTAAAAGTTTACACAGTGGGCAAGTGGTTTGTAACGGTCCTTGTTAATACTTTTCTTTCTCTCAGCATTGTTTAGTTGTAACATACAAAAACAGATTCCCAGAAATTAACAAATAGTATATTTTGCTAGAACATTTCAGAGATGATAAGTTATATATTTAGGAATTTAGAAGTTTCTTTTAAGAGGGAACGGATCTTTAAGATTGATTTGGGTTGGTAGGTTTTTGGTAGAAACATTTGGTCCATTGGCTGGGTGTACAGCTACCTTATGCCCTAAAAAACGAATGAATTTCCTGTTGAAACAAGACAGAGCTTTTATGAAGGTATTACCTGTGCATTCATGAGGGTCTGTAGCAGCAGATGGGTCAACCATAGGCCTGGAAGCTAGGAATTACTCTGTTCTGAACTTGTCACTGATTTCACAGACAAGCCACAAAAGATCGTGGTTTCAAACACTGAGGCTCGCTGGTCTGCATATTTTCAAAACCAGCCTTTGCAGTTCTTGATTTGGAAACTAGATACATACTGAAGCTGATGATAATTATGGGTTCTCAACAACTTTGATGATTGAGCTATTTGTTTATGTACCATAAATCTGATTACAGAAGCCTAAATATAGGCCTTCAGGTCCAGAAACTCTGGACTTAGTTTTCCTTTGTAGAGTAGTTTTGAAAAAGAAAAAAAGAAGTTAAAAGAAGAAAACACACAGAATGAACACAAATAAAGAAGAAACCATAAAAAATAGAGATGAATTGGAAATAAATGTGTTGCTAATGATGCAAAGAACAACAGCTTTCCAGGAGGAAATGGAATAGGAGCCAGAGATCACAGGTAAACACGCCCTGCATGTAAGATTCATCAAGTAATGATGATACACATAACTGGAAGAATCGTTAATACCGATCAAATTCAAAATTCTCCAGCCTGGTGGTTTAGTGTCAGACACATTCCAGACATTTCTCAGTGCTGATCACAGCTCTGTGTGTTTGCATATGTAATTACTGAATTTGCATCTACACATTAACACTTACATATGTAATTACCTGCAATTACCTGGTTTATACCTGCAAGTGTATTTTAAAGGGATTCTTGACCATGTAATTCTTAGTGTGAGAATTTAATAGTGGTAACTATGCAGAGGTCAAATATTCAGGGAGTTTTGATCTTTGCAGTCTCACTCTAAGAGAAAAAACAAACAAAGGGTAACAACATTATTGTGCATGAACCAAGGGAGACTGTGAATCCCTCACCAATGTCCCCATCAAATCAAAGGGTTCATTTTAGGAACCACATTCACCTTGAGACAGTAACTGGTGCATTCTTTGTCCTACAGTGTAAGTTAATTACGTACAAAGTGTTGCAAAGACATGTTGTCCCCGTAAGTGCTTTCTGACTGATAATGATGTACCTTCCCATCTCTGTGGATCTGTTAGACAGTAAATTGGGTGCATACTCTATGATCCTGTCTGCTCAGCTCTCATGGATGCTCAGGTACCAAAGAACAAACCTATCGCTCTTTCTAAACGGAGTGGTGACAGCACCACAGTCTTGGCTGACAGCCGTTCCCTCAGTAAAGGCAATTTCTAATGCCTGCATGCGGTACAGATGTAATTATAGTGTACACAGCAAACACTCAGTTCCCCAGTGTGCTTGCACTGCGTATGTTTGCACACCCAGACCTGACCTTCTGCCCTGTGCCATGCACATACATACCATGTGTGTGTGCATCAGTGGCCCGTCTGCTGTTTTATGATGAGCAAAGCAAGAACAGAAACAGCTCTCTGCTGCTTAATGCAGCAATGTGGAAAGCACTGCAATATGTAATATCAAACCTCTCTTTTTTAGCCCTTCTACCACACCACTGTATGTGCTTAATATATTAAGAACAACATGTAGCCATCAGAAGAGTGCACATAGTACTCACTGTCTGTGTTGGTATGAGTGGATCAATGGTTTTACCTGTTAGCATAACAGCCTGAATTAAAGGGAAACTGATGCATTTGTACCAGTGAGTTTCTAAAACTGATTTTTGGAGATTTCCTTGAGCTAGACCATTACCAGCTTCACCAGAGTATTTCTTTTATGATAATATGAATGTTTTTTAAAGCTGAAACTTGTCTACGTCCCAGCTTTCTCAAGAAACCAGATTCCTCTGGGGTTCACAAAAGATTATCAAACCAGTCTGTGAGCAAGCCCCATGTACTTTCACATGATGCCTGAAAAATCAGGACGGTAATCCTTACCAAACCCATATCCCATGACAAACTTGCTCCTCAGGCCAATCTGGTAGAGGGGAGATTTAAAAGATGTCATAAAATGCTTAAAAAAGGCATCAGTAGTCATCAGGTTAGTTTATTACAAAAGTGGTGATAGAGTAACAGCTCAAATTTTTGCAGCTTATATGGGAGTTAGTACATGCCATGCACAGTCTCCTCTACCCTGCTGAATTGAGGTCAATATTATTGCACTGAGACACAAACGGTGGGTGGTTTGGGCTGAATTAACAGAAGAAAAATAATGGGGATAAATAGCAATAAATAGTGTCAGTTACTACAACAATTTGCCTAGAGGTGTAGTGGAGTCAAGGGAGGATGTCTTAGCTCAAAAAGGAGCTACAGACTTGGTGGAAAATGACTGGATGCTGTAAAACCATTTATGTCATAGACAGGCAGTGCTGTCAGGAAAAGTTCATCCAGGTAATTATTTTGCTTATTGTCACCTTGAATTTGACCTGTCTCTCAATTTCAGTAGAAGTTGTTAGGTAAATTAGAAACTAACTAGAACTTTTAAAAGTATCTGAGAAGTGAAACTAGACCCCTTTGTGGAACTCTAATTGTAAATCTTAAGTTTTGCTTGTAAGTTGCTTGGGAGCTGAGCACATATATCTCAGAAGAAAATCAGTCATGAGATCTACAGTACCCCAAATAAATCCAGAAGTACATTCTGCTATTCAAAAAATCTTGCCAAAATATTCTGCTCCTCTTTGCTCTGAAATATACCTGATAAGAGGGTGGAACAGGTGGATATAGGTGGAAACAGCTGCAAGAGACAGTCACAGAGCTAAACATGCTGGGAAATACCTATTCTGCCCTTTTCCCTCTTTGTGCTAAATTTTGTTCTCTGGGTTTTCAGGATCAGTGCCAGAGTGTACATTAGCAGGATATTTGTCCATCTATGCTCTTCTCACATTTATAAGTGGAAGCCATCACTGTGAAAATGTTTGGATGTTGGCATTTTTTGGACTAACACTGGCACATATACCACTGAAAAGGTGATTTGTATTTTGCTAATTAATTCATCCGTGGTAAATGTGCTTTAATGACAAATTCTTTGGATGAGGTTCAGAGTCTCATTAACCTTAATAATATTAACCTAATACAGTTATTTATATCAGGCAGAATGAAGTGCAACACTTCCCCACAGTATATTCTTATTTAAAGATAATGCCAGTATGGGAATCAAAGGAACCTGCACTACTTCTCATTGGGTGAGCAGTATGAAACAAAAATGTCAGGCTAACAAGAAAACACCATCTCATTTCCTAAAGGTTCTCCATTAAAAAAATCCAGCACGGTGGTGAAGTGGTTTGTCCTCACAATTTCTTAGTCAGAGAACATGGATGTTACATACTTCTTTTACATATAAATTTGTACAAGCCCTTACACGTAGTTGAAGATATCAAGTAGACAATGCATATCGTAATATTTAGTTCGTTTTTGTTCAGATCAGAGGATCTTCTAGATGTCTAAGTGATACTATGATTTTACTTTCCCACATATTAAAAGAAGGATGGGGTAGAGATAAAAGGAATAAAAGGAAGCTCATTCTAGGTGAAAAGAAACAAAACTGACAGGAAATACCCAAGAGCAAGCTAGGCTAAGGGTTAAGTTTTGTCAAAGGCTGTCTCTCAGTAATGGATTCATTGCAGTTTGCTCACTCAAACATATGACAGGTATAAACATATCATTTGTTCTTCATCTGTAATTTGCTCAGAAGCTATTTCTCAGTCAAACAAGGCTTACTTAATTGTTGAATATCAAAGCTAGGGTACAATTAAGTACTCTAATCAGGACTACTCCTAAGAAGTAAATGGAAGCTTCATGGAACTGAGTTTGCAGCAGTTCAATGCTGACATATTTTGAAGTGTTGTTTGCCACCAAATCTCATTTTCTAGCCATTAAATCCATGAAGTCCCAAAAGATCTGTAACATTAGTGTCTTTTCATAGTCCATCATAGCGATCTCATTTTCTTGGGTGCTGCTGATTTCCGAAGACTTGAGCCAATAAGCTCCACATGGTTACTCCACTCCCTAGTACGCTTGCAGGTTTAGCAAACTCCTAGCTCTGCCAAGCTCAAGGATTGAGAGCAGTCTTAGTAGCATGACTTTTATTTAGCAGCTGCCATTACACCAAAGCTTGTATTTGTATACATGTATGACTTGCTAGTAATAAGAACAAAGCATTCATATTGGGAACCTCAGTGATAGATTCAAATCCATATCTAACCTTCTAAATAAGCACCTTAAGCATGAAAAGAAAAACATAAATCAACAAGCTTGGCACTGCAGTCACCATTATAATGGAATTTATTGTAGCATGAGTGTCTGGCTTTAACACCTAGGATAGGTCTTTTAATACCAGCAGGGTTTTAACTAATTCAAATAAGCTTTTGGCATTCGCATTCTTCCTGCAACTTTGAAAATCTCGTTGCTAAGTTTGTGAGTCTCTGTCTAGTAGTTGTGGAACACTCAGGTGCCTAGAGGACAAACACCATTTAAAAGTTCTGAAGTTCTAAAAATGGACTAATCAATTAGGAATAGCACAAAGATGAACTGAAAACAACCTTCATGTCGTGCAGCTCTGGTTACTCTTTCTTTATTATACATGCATAAATATTTCATTTTCCCAGTAGGAGAAAAACAAGCCTCTAAAGCAATACACTCTCTCAACCAAAATCTATATTATTGTACCCAGTTTTGGAAGAAAGAAGAAGAAGAAAGAGGATAATTTTTCATAAAGAATACTGAGGTTTGTAGTCATTTGACTCTGTATTACTGAAAGCATTTAATACAGTTCTAAATGTGTTGAATGACATTTTATGAGAGTTTTCCCCATTAAATTTTCAGCAATGCATAACGTTTCACCATTTCATTTTTTAAGAAGTTACTGGTGGTGTTTCATTTTAGCAGGTCAAGAGACAGAGGGATAAGTAACAAGGTAGAACTGACACAAACGTTCAGGCAAGGTGATTAAAAAACAGAACAAAATAATAGGCTGGTAGAACTGCATTTAAGACTAATACAACAGGTATGTTCTTCAATCCACTGCAATTGTCAGAGGCCTAATTATCATCTGAGTCTTTGCTCTTTAGCTAGATCGTGAAACAGATTTGCAGGGAGAATGTTTCTGAGTCTTGAACAAGAGAAGATTTTGAATAAGTTTGCTCATCACTGACTCGTAAAGTGATTTTCCACTCATCTAGTCCAAGGCTGCACTCATTCTCATGATGAAATGTCATGGGAACAAAGTCACAGTGTCTACTGTGCCACTTGCTAAACTAAAATGATGAAACATGAATTAAAGAGGTAAGCTGGAGACTGTGGTCTCCTGCTGCTTTTGTCTTGACCTCCTGAGCTCCACTTGTTCTGAAAGGCACCAGCATCCCAGTCAGATGACGTGCATTCTCTAAAACTTTTCATATTTGGAAGGCAAAGCCAAGTCTGGGTGGGGATGGAGTGAATCCATCTGTTTGTCAGAATGGAAGGGAAGGAAAAGGAGCTTCTCACCCCAAGGACACAGTCTACATGAGGTCCAGAGCTGCAGGCCAATGTGTCCAGGTCTGGAGGAGGTTAAGCTCATTTTAGCATCAAGCTTCCAGGAGATCAAGCAGAGGGAGTACACAGAGCCACACCTCACTCTCCTCTCCCCAGCACCCAGGAATCCTCTGCACGTTTGAGTCACCTGTTTCTCTTGCTCCCACACATCCCTCACTAGGATACAGTGCCCCGGGTAAGGATGATGGCTAGCTGCAGTGCAGTTTCCAGCAGTGCAGTGTATGCTGCAGCTCTGCAACATGTGCGCAAATACAGCCATGCAGACTTGAGGGCCTATCTATCTACTTTGCAAAGGGAACTGTTTACTAGTTCAGGTAGCAGGCTCTGAGTGTGAGCAGTTTTTCTAGAGATGTCAAATGCATAGGCAAAGTGAATCTGAACATTGATCTACAGAGTAGCAGCCTTCAGCCAGTGACCTTTCATACCCAGCTCTTCATTCCCTTGTGTGCAAGAACTGGGCTTCTTTTTCGTGTTTGTTGTGCAAGATTTTGAAGTGAAACAAATGTATCATTGGCCTACGCTAAGCTTAGAAAAACAGCAGGAAGCTTAGAAACAATGGCAAGCAGCAGCTAAAGCAAGCTGCCCCAGAGCCAAGCTCTCCTGCAACAGCATTGAGAGAAATGGCTGTTCAAGTGCTCAAAAAGGATAGTTAGAAGAAGATAAAGATATTCCACAGAAATATATGTGCACAGTGCTAATGCTCGTCTCTGAAGTATTTCCTCACTATTATTATTCATTTGGTTGCAAAGCAAGAGAAATGCACTTACTGCATTTTATGTAACAGTTTCTTGAAATTCTGGCTCGTGGGAGAGCACAACAAGGAAGAAACAAGGCAGCTTAGACACAGGCATTCAAGCATGATTTGCTTTCTTTCTACATGAAGCTTTCAGTGCTGTGCCTTTCCATGCCATGCCATGACAGGCTATGAACGTGCTTTTCATCAGCAGATTGATAGAAGTATAACAAGAATCAGTCCTAAGAAGGCAGCTGTGTTGCTGCCTGCTTGGTGAAATGCCCACCTGGCGAGTTCCAGCATCTCAAAACTAAAAGCCAGACAGCTGTCAACAAGCCCAAACCAAAGATGACTTTAGACTATTCCATTACATCCACTTCTCTGTGTCTGGTCTTGCTTTACTGGACCGTCATCAACTACACGATAACAGTGTTTCTAAAAAGAGGTCTGTTTCCCTCCCTGCTGAGCTGGGTGGGTTGGTCCAAGAGGCAGCTGTTGCAATAAGCCCCTGTGCAGTGCTCCCCCCAGTCGAATTGCACAAAATGCTCTAATCCAGCCCTGTACAGCCTGCACCAGGCAAAACAGGACCACCTTGAGTGAGTCAGGCAACAGGGACTTCCTTATAGCAGAAATGCCAGCTTTCAGCAGCCTGGGAGTCCTCCAGTGCTGCCCTGTGGGAGTACTGTTGTTCATCAGGGTAGTTTCTATACCTCTTCAGAAGCCACAGCTATGCAAGGTGGCATTAGTCAAGCAGAGATTTCATCCATCCTCAGTGCTTTAGATTAGGTTTATTTTGAATTTTGCAAGCATCCCACTCATCTGCTCTTTACACCTGGACATCACCACACCTTTCCCAACGGGAGACAGGTCTGATGGCTCTGACCAAGGAATCCAGGGGCATTTCTCCCTTCTCACTCCCACTCCTTTCAAAGGGACAACCCCAAACATGCCCTTTCTCACCCAATAAACCCTAACAATGAAAAGCCTTTCAAAAACAGAGAAACTTGAAATTGTGGAAGGTAAGGCTGCATGGTTAAAACATCCAGAAGGATTATGAAGCAAGACCTTTATCATCACTGAGAGTAAAAATCTAAATTCCCTGCTGGCTCCCTAGCAGAGTTGCTTGGTGCTGGGAGGCATTCTTGCTCAGATTGTGCCCTATTACTGTCTAATTGTAACTTGTAACCTTCGTGAATCATTGCTACCATTCTTACTGAGGCCAGCGGCTTAGCAGGATTCAAAAAGTAACTAAACATTTATGTAGATAATTAGACCTTCCACAGCTACATTAAATAGGTTAAAATTGTAATTAGGGGTAACTCTTCATGCTTTAAGGCATGTTAAAGCCAACTTCTAGCCGCCATCCATCTGATGGTGTGTGTTTATGCAGGCAAACAGGTGGGATGGCTGAGAGCTGAGGCCCTAGTTTGAAAACTAGTCCTTAATGACTGTGCTGCTGTGTTTCACTCAGGCACTCTCAGCTTGGTTTTCATGATGCGTTTCACAGCTTCTGGCTCCAAGATTGTTATCAATAGTCCAGATGCTGCCTTGAAGCTGAGAGGGAAAAGTAATGAGTCTTTCAGACAGGCTGTCCACAATAGGCCAAGTTCTGATCTTGAGCTCATTGATGCAAATTGAAGCAACTCAACAGGCTTTAAAATTCACAGTTATTTGGCTGTGGAGCCAGGTAACTGAGAGCTGGCAGGCTAAAAGGGCGCAGTCCTTGGAAGCACTGGGAATCCAGAGCTCAGGGCTGGGAGGACCCTGCTCTGCCATGGGACTGCAGAATCCCTCTCCCACAGCTGTCAGCAAAAAGTTTTCTCTTCAGACCCACACTCCTTTGCCATCCTAATGGGCACATTCAGGCTGCATGATAAAGAGTTTTTCTTCATGGGAAAACAGCATTCAGTTTGTGAACTTAGAGGGGATTGTTTGCTACATTTACTGTGGAGGTGAACAGTTCACTGGAGCTTTCATGCTCACCCAAATTCACCCACATGGTATTACACGGATTACTAACAGCGATTCTTATTTTTTTTTAATTGTGTATGCACAACCCAGGCACTAGACATTCTGCTATAAATCTGAGACTGAGTAAAGAGGTGACATTTTTTAAATTCATGGTGGGAAAGGTCAGAAAAAGCAGAGCATTTTTCACAGACAGGATTCAGACCGACTGTAAAACAGAGAAGAAATAAAACTGTTTCCTTTTTTTCTTCCCTCATCTCTGTGTGCTACAAACTAAGGAAATGCTGAGTCTTTTATTTATTTTTTTTTTTATGGCTTTATACTTCAAGAAGTAGGAACCCATTTGACTCTCAAGTATAGGGAAAAAATAATTTCCAAACTTGTCACCATTCTTTCCTCTCTTTCAATATTCACAGCTAAGGCACACTGCCAGCTTTGTGACCATGATTTTCAGCACTTTATCAAGAAAGATAAATATGCGGATTTCTATAGAAAGCAAACGTGGCTTTTAGTCACACCTGTGTGAATCTAGTTATAACTCCAGAGAGGTAAAGAGCGGAACTACAGCTTTTCACTGTCATAAATGACATCAGAAAGTGAGTCGTGAGAACCTACTCAAGATAGAAGTGATTTAAATAGAAGATTTTTTGATGTCACCTTTCTTTTCCTATCAGCAACATACTTGTGTGTCTGTGGATTTATGCAGCCCTGACGGAAGGAGACTGTATGACAGGTTGTGAGGAGACCCTCTGCAGAGAGGCATCCAGCCTGGCCAGTGAAATCTATCTGTGTGGCACCTGTTAGTTACGCACAGCAGGACTGTCCATCATCCCTTGTAGTAGCTCTGCATTTCCATAGCACACTGTGGTGCAGGCAGAGGAGAAATTACTCTCTAACTATGAGACAGTGAATGAGAAATTTCTGTCCCTGTTTATGCTGTCAGACCACCATCCAGGAGGCTGTACATCAGCTGGAAAGGGGGAAGGGAGCGTAGTTCATTTCACAGGCAGCTGCCAAAGCTTACTCCTCAAAACAAGCTCTCAAGCATTTATCTTTGCTTTATACCTTCTAAGATCCAGTAAAAATATTGTTACTGAGTAGACAGATATTTAAAGAGAGATGTGCTTGTCATGCCATTTAAAAGAGAAAAAGCATCACCACATGGCGTAAAGAGAGACTGGTTAAAAAAGAGTGTGCAGTGTCTATCCATTTTGTGACCTGATGCCAGGATTGCAAGTGGATGGACAGCAGTTTCATCTGCTGAACTACAGCAAAACATCCTTGGGAATGCTTGAATTGGCTGCTCTAACATGAGGAACAGAAGGAAAAAAGGATTATTAAACACATGGAAATAGAAGAAAACACATCCAGGTCCCTTCGGCTTGGAGAACTTTAATTTAGTATCACAATAATCCTGAGGAAATTTGGAAGTGAGACTGCATATGGTTTTATCTGGTTTTCCAGATCGGGGAGGAAGCCCATAATTCCTCTTGGAGATCTCCACTCTGCCTCACCTACATGACCATTCAAACAATCCAAAATTTTGTCCATCCCACTGAGCCATTCTCTCTTGCATCTTACACTGGGCTACACTGGCCTCTATAGCTCACACCCACTGTACTGTCTTAAACTTATCCCTGATTGTAATGGACTGTGCTTGCAGCTCCTGGGATGAACAGAGACTCGTGCTGCTACCGTTTCATCTCCAAAATAGGACACCAGCTACTTTTTCTCTTTGTGACCTGATGACAGAATGATGAAGAACCAATGACTTCCTGATCTGTTTTCTGTGGCCAGTTAGTCCTGGTTTCAATGTCACTTAAATACTCCTCTGAAACTGCCTGATTACTCCATCCAAAAATTAAGCCATTAAAACAGTAGCTCTTGCTGCTATGTATCTTCTGAGATTTAGGTGAGCACTGCATTATAAGGCTAGACCCTTACTTAAGATCTTACTTGGGCTGCATATCCTGAAGAAATGGACAGAGATAGGATGAGGATTACAGCCATTATCTAGGGGAGAATGATAATCTGTCCTGAATTCAGGACAAAGCACCTGTATTTTGAGACGCTCTCTTTTTGCTATCTGCCTTCAATTCACTCTTGTGACATCTTTGTTAGGTAGCAGTGCATTACTAAGACAGGAAATAAAAATAGACTTCTCAGGGAAGTACAATAGTCCCATTTACTAAGAGAACCAAAGTCCAGAGCAATCTGTGAAGCTAAACAGTGTATATGCCCTTCTATAGTCTTTTCTCTTCACCTGAAATAATGGTCAGAAGGTGGTCTGCCACAGAAATCATAGGAGCTGTGGCAGACATTACTGAGAATGAAAACCTAACTTTAAGACAGGATTTCTGCTCCTAGTTCTTAGCTAACACATCTCATAAGCAAAGACAGACCCAGTTTGTTCAGTTGTTCGAAGGAGATTGTGTCTGTGTTACTGGAAATGTTTGCTGCAAAGAAGTCCATGATTTTTCCGACAGATAATCAAATAAACTAAAAATAAATAGATTGCCAAAGTGATCTTGCTACTGCTAATTAGTAATTGTTAATTGAAATGTAGCAATTCTATTAATAACACATATAAAGGATAGCAAAAAGTAATGAAATGCAAAAAACTCTTGCAGAAAAATTAAATGTTATGATCCTCCAGGCTATTTATTCTGTGACTGCTAAACATGATGATGTGAAGCTTTCAAGTATGAAAAGAAGTGTGCAGCAGGAGCTAAAATGCTATAAATATCCAGTCTGTGTGATTCTGATAGGAACTATCAAGTTTTAACCAAAATCTTGAGAAAAGCTATTCAAATTTGCAATTATTCCTACATGTTCAAGGCATTGCTGGGGGGCTTCAGCTGCATGATACCACAAAGGAAGGAGTCTCATGACACAACTTGCATAATGTTTTCTAAACATAAGTGTTTTTATCTGCTGATTTTGTTTTTCCTTCTTATTTTCTCTGAACCATATAAATAGACTATAGCTAAAGCATATCATTTGAAAGTCTGTATGTCTTTTCTATTTAGCTGTGGATTTTAGTGGCACATTGAATCTATACCAGCTTTGTTCTTGTGGCTTGTATTGTCACTAAAATCCCTTGATCAAAATCCAAACTCATCTTATGTTGTCAGGCATGGTTTGTTTGAGGAATCCAATGAACTAAATGAGTGATACACTCGTGAAACTGCTTGAATGCTGTGGATTAAAAACCCTGACTTATGCATTAAGGAGGGATGGCTGTTCTCACAGACCTTGTCCAAAGCTCTTTTAGGCTTTATGCAGGCTTGGAGGTTAGGGTAGTAACCAAGGAAATAAACTGGCTTAAATTATATGAAAAAATATTTGTAAAATCAAAGTGAAAAAATACTCTGAGAAATTAAAAGCTGTCAGATCTGCAACTTTTTTCTCAGTTTACTGTTTGATTTTTTTTGAGTTTACTGTTGTGATCAGTGACTCTATTCATACATATACTAGGCTCTTTGCAGTACATTGAAGACAGGGTCTTTCTCTTCAGGGACTGCAATCTAAAACCCGCAAAGTATTAGGTTGGAAGAGTTGCATAGAATCTCACTGAGGGCAGTGGGCCACGTGTCAGGTGCTGAAATTGGAGAATTGGGACCAATCTGACCAAGACAGAAGCAACAGAGGGTAAAACAAAAGAATAAAAATCCTTTTTTCCTCTCCTGTCTCCTCCATCCATATATAACAGAAGAAGCTGGGAACAGCAGAACACAAATGGAAACAAAGCCAAGATTACGCAGTAACAAAAGGGAGGCTAGTGTCATGGAACAAAAAGCAGTGTTGGTAAAATGGCACCTTTACAAGTGTTGCAACAAACAAGGGGCACTTAAGGAGATGTAGTTGAATGATGAAACAGCAACAGGGAGAGAACATTCAGTTAAATTGATAGGTAAAAATTGTCTACTTGTACTGGACCAATGTCAGGGTGCATGAATGAAGAATCACGGTATAGTTACTGTGGATTTTTTTAAAGCAGCTATCATTCAAAAATTACCAAGATGTTTAACATGATGTTCACACTAGGAAAACATTTGCCTGGCGAAAATGATCTGCCATATTTGTGCTTACTATGTACATGTTTACCAGGAGCACAAAGGGACATCTTTTGCTTTACAGCGTCTTTCCAATAATGACATTAATGTCTAATTGGATGTGATTGATTTTATAGTCCCAAGTTACACAAGGCACTGAGGACAGGCACAGCAGGCTGATCTCTGTCAGTCTCCTCTATGACTCCAGGCACTCCCAATATGATGCATGGATAGCCAGCTGTAGCTCAGTTACAGCTCAATTAGATGTCACCATTAATCTAAACTCGGAAAACAAGTTATCAGCTGCAGCAATTTTAAATGGTGAGATTTAATATAACATACTTTAATTATATTGTGTTCTGTCATATAAACTAATTAGCAGCAACACACAGATACACACACACGTAGAGACTATAGCAAACACAGGAGAATTCACAGTGTGTCATTCATACATTTGAAAATACTTGGTTTCTGTCCTAGGTATTTCACTGTTTTCAACAGAATTCACCTACTACCTTGTTTTCTCTTTGTTATCAAACCTGCAGTTTGCAAGATGGGAAGTCTTTCTACTCCTTTTTGCCTTAGTAATGCTCTTTGCCTCACATGCTATTTCTCAGGGCTGAGTGAAGCAACACACTGGGTCCATGCATGTATACACACCATTTGCAGCTACCATGATACTGATCCAGAGAAGAATAAACATTTGACATCTTAGCAGCAATTAATACCACCTCTGCTTTCAATTGAAATGATGTACTCTACTTGGGTTGTGGGGCCTCCACTCCTTTGCTTTGCTCTGTGGTGTGTTGCTAGATTCTCCAACTGTATTCACAGACGCATCATTGAATTTTCTAGCTTCCGTTCAAGCTAGTAATCCCAGTGCTGCATAAGAGATCAAACTGGAGGGAACTCTGTGCCCCACTGCATACTTAGAGAGCTTAGCCAGGGAGACAAGGAAACATTAGGCCTCTCTTAAAAACAAAGTGTGTGAATGTCATTGTGGTGACATTCATTATACTGGTATATTCCCTCAGCTGAAAATAAGTGGAAACGCCCTCTGTTAGCAGCTTAATTAAATAACTGTAACATTAACGAACCCCCACATGCCTACAGTGAATGTACATACACACAAGCATACATACATATATGTAAATATATGTATTTGTTCTGAAGTATCAGTGTTACAAAATAGTTCTGAAACATTGAAAAAAACACTTCAAGCCCAACACCCCATTAATGTCACCTCTGACAAATACTTACCGTTAAATTCTGTAAAGAGGTGAATGAGCAAAATTTCCTGTCTTATGTCATGGTAATGGTCAAATGATGCAGAAGTTCCATTTGGACGTAAAATATTTTACTTGACCTTAATAGGATCAGGGTGATTTACTTTCCCTGAGGATCTGGCCCTTTGTCTTTGTTAGAACTAAGCAAATAATTTGCCATAAGGTAGTTTCTTAATTTCAGCTCCATCCTCCACTCCTGTCGTGTTTGCAACAAGTCAGAAGACTGCTTGTTACTTGCTGTGATTTATTCTGCACTTGAAGATATTCATCCTACGAGTAACTCATGGGCTGGCCCTAGCATGCTGCATAGCAAGTATTTGCTATTCAGATGCAGACTGCAGGAGCTGGTCCTTTAAAACACATGGTGACTGTAAGTTCCAAGCCCTCAGGAGGTGACAGCTAACGCATGCTCTGCAGAGACTTGTTAGGGCAGGACAACTATTTCTCTGAGGTGCACCTCCATGCTGAGCATGCCACAGCTATGGCTACAGCCTGAAGCTACTGAATTTTCTGCACCCTTCCCGTGTGTGTCCCTGTGGAGCCAGGGATGTAGCAGGGGCTTTGCTTTGAAGGCAGAGGAACATATCTTCTGTGGTCCCCCTGCAGATGCTCAGCCACACAGTTGCTTGTATTGAGAAGGGAAGAGTACCATATCAGCTAGCATGGAGCTGGAGCAGCCTGGGGCAGGACAGAGACTTTCTTGACTTAGAGATTGAAATCAGCTGGAAAGAGGAAGGTGGAGCCAGAAATTAGGGGCCAGTAAAATAGCAGAGCACTGAAATCAGAGTAGCTGGTGCTGGACATGGATTTCTAGGCAGACCAGGGATGAAAAGGGGATGGACTAGATCAAGGGACCAGCTAGACAGAGGTTAGGCATCTGACCAGAGGACTGGCAGCGGCCCGGCCCGGGGTGGGAGACAGGCTTATGTTAATATCCTCTTAAAGCAACTGGGATAGCATTAGTACAAGCTTGTTACCCTTTATTAAAGTGAGAATGAAGGACATGGTGCTGAAGACTTGGAGTGCGCCTCTGAGAAGGCTGGTTCTCCGTTGTTCCTGCTGCAGAAAGAGCAGAAACTAAAGGGAAGGCATTAACATGCGGGCAAAAGGAAGAAAGATGTTTGCTAGACTTGTATGCTGTGCAGGTGTAAGTGACCATATAGCGGGTTATAACTGAGGAACTGACTCAGAAAGGTCATTGATAGGTTGGAAAAGCATGTAATTTCCCGTTCAAGTGAATTGTATCATTCTGTTTTTCTTGTTAGTGTCAATAAAAAATGTTTTTTCTTTTTCTGTTTTCTTTTTTTTCCTCCCTTAACTTTAAATTATGCCCGGATATATTCCTTCTGGTTTCTTGCCTTGGCTTTAGTTCAGTGTTGGCATTTGACTAGCTATTTCAGCTGGAAATCTGAAGAAAGTTTGATTAAAGAGGTTTACTCTCTGTATGCACATATATATGCACCGACAGAGACTGCCATGCACACACACCCTGGGACACAATAGTTTTACGCACAGGATGCTCTGCCTCAGGAGGGCAGGTCACACAGCCCTGGGCTTGGCAGCATCAGCTTCAGGGGACATTTTAAGGAATAGGTTAGCTGCTATCAGTCAAAGTCAAGTATCCTGGAAAAGGAAATCATAGTCCCTAGTTTTGCATCAGGAAGGAATCTCCCATCCTGAGGAAGAAAGATTAGCTTGACTGTGTGTGCAATTGCTCAGGAACAACTTCCCAAATTACAATGCATGAAAAGATCCCAATTTAGTATGTTAAGGGAGTAAGAGGACTGGGCTGCATGCAGATTAAAGCTCACATTCGTTATTGTTATTAAGTAGTCTAATTTTAGGGAAAAAAAATTATTTTACGTGAACCAAAAGCACAGCATTGTTAAAATACATTAAATAGAAATTGGAATAATAAAGGTCATATCCATGTATGTCTCAGAAATAATAATATGCTGTAATGACAATACATGATTAAATATGAAAGTGGTCTATGTTGAAGAGCTGGCAACTGAGTATATTTTCTTAATATCTTCATTGGATAAACGCACGTACACACGCATACATAACTACAAACTGTATGTACCTAACCCCATTTTACAGCAAAATTTGGTGATACTTTGATTCTTGTAACACTAGGTGATTCTGGAAGATAAGAATTAGGGACACAGCCACCCTGAATGTGAAAAATCTTAGTAAGACAGAAAATACTGAGAAAAATGACATGGAAAAATTTTAAAGCAAGAAAACAGATGCAGTGGCTAATATGGAAACAAGTTCAATGGGTAAAGAAATTCCTGCTCAACAGAAATAGGAACATTGCACCGTGAAAGAAGGCACAATAGTTCTTTATATTTTAGTCCAGAAATATATTGAGTCTTATCTTTCTAAGAACAATGATTAGCCTGTGCTTCCCCAGGGCCAAATCTCTCTTCATTCAAAGATGATCATTTGTTTAGGTTAACTAGAAATAAAGTGACTGAAGTAAAACAAAAGGCATAAACTGTATGTCGATCACAACCTCTGCAACAGAACTTCCTCCTACTGACAGAAGTCATCACTTTCTTGAGGTGTAAGCTTTCAGGGAAGAGCTGGAAGTAGGAAGTGGTCAGGTTAACATGAATAGGCACACAACACCACTCAAAGGAAGAGGGCATTTCTTTGCTAGTCCTGCTTTATTATCTATCAATCCTGGCTGAATTAAGAGAGTCCAGCCCCACTAGCCTGCCAGGGTCTGGCACAACCATGCACACTTGGGACGATGGCACCTACTGTATCTGCAGCCATACCTGGGAGAAGACAAGCTCTTTAGTGATGTATTTTGGGAGTGAGCTCACCAGCTGGTATTCAAAGATTTTACATTAGCTCCCAGATTACAAGATTGCCTTTAGCTTCCTGTAAAGCAAGAAGCAGTGTAAATGGTGGATTTACAGCCCTGCCTGTGGTGTGCATTTTCTGAAGCACCAGCATCCTTATTTCAACAGTGAATTTGTAGCTTTCTGGTGTTATCCTTCAGGGAAAGGGACATTGGCCACAGAAGCAGGGAACCAGACCACTTTTCTGACAGCTTACTTCATTTTCAGTGTGATTATTACACTGCAAAAGGTTAGCACAGCCCTCCCTGGGTTTCTGTTCCTTGTCTGTAAGACATAAGCAATAATCATAATGTGCCTATCTTCCCACATTTTCCTTGCATTGCCTATTCAGGTGATAAACTCTGCCGGCAGTCTCTTACATATATTTCTAGAGTATCTCACACAAAGGGCCTTTGATCTTGGCCACAAATATTTTAACATAAATAAGAATATTAGATTTGTAAAGATGCTCTTTCAGGTCTATTCAGATAAACAGTATGAACGCAAGTCATAAAGGTAATCAAGGTCATGAATAGTCTCTTCTTCTGTTGCATAAATTACTTTTTTTCAATGTGAGTTCAAAATCTTTCATTTCATCTCTCTCTCTTTCATTACAGAAATTGTCTTTTCTTTCTGCCTAATTAAAGAATGTTAAGACAAGCACTTTAAGATGGAAGGTATATACCTAATGCTTGTAACAGAGCCAATGGCTATTAGGGTTGGCTGATTAAAGAAGCCATAGTTCTTGATGATAAATGGCTTCAAGTCCGAGATAAGGCAAAGGCATTTCCAAAGAAATCTTTCATGTCATGGAAGAGGAAGCAAATTTGCCAGTGGATGTTAAGGATTGTTATTGGATGCTCTTTACAACCAATGGTACAGGAAGTTCATTAGTTGTTTTTCATCTGTACTCAGTTAAATCAGCTGGATTTGATAGGAAATAGATGCACAGGAGTTTGGCTCAAAATACTCAAACAAAGCAAAAAAAGGAAGTATCGTTACTACTGACAATGATGTCACAGTACACTACCTGCAATGACTGTGAAATCAAAAAGAGAAAAACAAATACCGTTGCCAAACACTGCACACATATTTCATGGAAAGTGTGATGTGCTTTCTGTTACATTACCTTTAAAAATATATATATATTTTACATTAAAAAAAAATCAGAAATTGCATTTAAGCTAGCCTGCAATTTGAGTTGGAAAATGAGGATGGTTTAAGGAACTGATGATGGCACTGCAAGTTGTAAGAAATTTTAAAAAAGTCCTTTCCTATGATAAAAAGTAAAAATTCTTAATCTGTGCTGGACTGGATAAAAAGTCCTTCAGAGAAATAAATGAAGAGAGGTAAAAAAGGCTTAGCTCAGAGATTATTTCCTACCGCTTCACGCATCAATCATTTTCTCAAGAGAGACAGGTAGGAAATAGAGTCTTTTCTGTGAGTAACTATATAGGGAGTTAGTTTCTCTTTTACCTTGCATAGTCATTTATACCTGTGTAAGTGTGCCCAAATCTGTGCACAACACAAAAAAGGCTAGACCTCGGCTCATGCTAGTGGAAGCGTTTTATATGTGCCTTAAAAAGACCCAAACAAAAAATGAGGCAAGACCTAACCAGGCTCCTGCCATGAAAACTTCACTTTGAGTAGTCAAATGTCACGTGAACATAGTTGATTTCTACCATGCAGAAAAAAAAGCTACAAAAATCCAAAAGTTTTAGTCTTTTTGACACTGGGCATTCTCCTCACACCACTGTGGGAGGGAGAGAGGACCATGGTCACCTGCTGGCCTGGGAAAGGAAGAAAGGCCCTGGCCCCTGGATGAGGAAACCGTCCTGGCTTCTGCATCGCGGGCGGACCATGCTCCGGCTGTGGCGCTGGCAGGCCCCACAGTGATGCTTTCCACTCCCACGCCTCGCCTTTGGTCCCCTGCTCTATGTTGGGCCTTTGTGCCAGTCACTGAGGCCATGTCCTCCCTGTCAGGTTGCTTTGGCTGTAGCACAAGCCTCTGGCAGAGGGTTGCATGACTTTGAAAGGTCTCACTGACGGGGATGGCCCCACCATAACTATGTCCAGAAAGTGACATATGCCTCAACTTATAAAAGAAGATTTGCTTTTCATCCATACACCCCAAATAAAAATCCACATGCCACCTGTCTTGGAAATGAAAGAGCTTAAACTGTTTGTTTTTGGCTAAAGCATTCTGTTCACACTCGACCAATTAAAGGAAAACTCAGTGGAAAGAAAGCTTTGGTATGGCCATCAGAAAGGCACTAATAACACCTCCCCTGTATGATAATATAGACCAGAAGGGGTCTTTGAGATCCAACTGCTCACTCAAAGCAAGGTCAACTTTGATAAGGTTGCTCAGAACATTGTCCAGGTGAATTTTGAATGACTTTGAGGATGGAAGAGCACCTCTGGGACATTATTCTTGTGTTTATGAAGAAAAAAAACAACAAAACAAACTAGTGTCTATATACCAGTTTAATCATATTTGTGTATATCTCGAGTAAAACACAGAATAAATGAATGAATATTTGCAAGCAGTAAAAAAGGCATCAGTAGAAAATAAGTATTTTACTTGGTTCACAGTCAGTGTATCTGTGTTAATAAACACTTTGACCAGCTCTGCAGCTATTTTTTTTTTTCGCTGTAAATGAAAACAGTTAAGTATGCAGTCAGCTACTGATATGTGCTGATTGTCTAAACCAGCCTGCTATTTACCTCAGCATATCCACGTACTCTTTAAACAACTTTCTTTTATCATCTTTGTTGTATTTGAGGCTGGTATTTAGCCTGTATTTTCATGAGGGAAAAAAAAAAAAATGCAATGCCCATCTGCAGCAACTCCTTCAAGTAACTTGTTGTAAGGGACAGTGGGTCACAAGCCCTGCTCAAGACTTTCACTGGCAAAAATGGGACGCTTTCTGAAGAATTTTGGTCTTGTTTCCCTGGGAAGCTCCCTAGAGAAATGTAGCCAAGATGTGTCCCTAGTCAAACCAATGAAAGCTAAGTATTGTATGCAAAATTCAGCTAATTTATGAATACATCACTGAATTTTTAATATCATTAAAGATTTTAGATAAGAGAAGTCATTCAATAAATCAAAATAACAAAATTATTCAAATGGGGACATTTGGCTCAGAAATGTTTTTGCTTTTAATGAGGTGAGAGAGCTTCAGTTTTAGTTCTTTGCTGCAGCTAAAGTTACATTTTAATCAAAATAAAATACATTTTATTTGAATGATGTCTAAGCCGTAGTATTCTAAAACAGCACAACGCTGCTTTATCAGAGTTCCTATAATAAAACACATTATCAATCTCCTTCACCAATACATAAGAGCTAACATAAAGTAGCTGCAAGAATTAATTTCTAAACTGTTGTCATTTTTGAGCTGACAGCTTCCTTGAGAAAATGATCTTTTTCTCTAGCTGGCTAATGACAATTGCCAGGTAGATCTAGCACATGCTGGTAAGACACATTCCTCAGACAACTCCATCCTTTCTGTGGCAATTAGAAATGGACCAAAGCAGTAGCATGCATCCCAACACCATCAAGCTCTATGAAAACTGTTTTCCACTTCTGCAATTCAGAAGTTCCTACTTCTAGTGACAAGTGAGGGATGTCCCGTACATTCAACCTGTTACCTTGTGTTGCCTAGCCAGAATAAATGTTCTCCTGAGCAGGGAGCATAAATGGTAAAAATCCATTCCTTCTGAGTTCCGCATACTCCTCAAACATAATCATGTGGGATGCAGGTAGCACACAGATGCTGTGATCTGCAGTGGACTGTACTTCTAAAATAATGGGAGAGAGAAAGAATTTTCTCAGTAAAATGCTCTTCATGACCACTTTTTTTTCTTTTTTTCTTTTTCTTTTTCTTTCTCTTTCTCTTTTTCTTTCTCTTTTCCTTTCTCTTTCTTTCTTTCTTTCTTTCTTACTTTCTTTCTTTCTTTCTTTCTTACTTTCTTTCTTTCTTTCTTTCTTACTTTCTTTCTTTCTTTCTTTCTTACTTTCTTTCTTTCTTTCTTTCTTACTTTCTTTCTTTCTTTCTTTCTTACTTTCTTTCTTTCTTTCTTTCTTACTTTCTTTCTTTCTTTCTTTCTCTTTCTTTTTCCTTCATTCTTTCATTCTCTTTTTTTTCTTCCCTTCTTCCCTTCTTCACTTCTTTCTATGCCATTTTGTTCTCTGCTAGTTTCACCAAGAAAATGAGGCCTATATAACTATGCTGCCTTTTTGTTTGCCTGGCATCCTCCCTCTCCCCACTGCTACCTCTGAACCCATTAGCCAATTTCTTTCAAATAGTAAGCTATTTCAGAGATACCAAATTACTACAAGTTTCAGGAAAATCGGTGACTGGATTTGCTCAGTTTCTGAGAAACACCTTGCTCACTCCTCTCTGCCTCCTTCTCATTTTCTTGTACTCTCAATTAGTAGAAAAGCCAGTCAACATGTCTAATAGGACAAGTCAGCAAATGCAGATATCTGAAAATTAAGTGTGAGCCTTCCTATTGATTTGGCAAGCAAACAGGCAGGAGAGTCCTAGCTGGGAGTAAAGTGATTTACACCCAGAAATGGCACAGTAGGACCACTCTGCAGCAAAGAGCTGCTCCAGTGGTTCAGAAAGAACAAGCAAAGATTGAATGAGGAAATTTTCACATTAAACTACTGCATTTCCTACAGGAATTGGCTGCACTGTAATATGTATTCAGACAACAGGTTCTTCTTATTGTGTGGGGATTTAGGGCACTACTACAGGATCTGCTGTAATAACAGTAGTGATCTGTGACAGCAGAGTCTTATGGTGTTGGCCTCAGGATGGGTCCTACTTTCTGTCCTCTTGAGTATGCAGACCTATAGGCTGCTCCCAAATTGCAGCTAGGGCAAAGATTTCCAGGGATAGGCTGCTGCCAGCCACTGTCCCCATACATGTAATAACCACAAGGCAGCAAGAAGCTGTGAATGAGTCACAGAAGCAGCTGCATTGCTGTCAGCAAACAGTTGAAGGGTGTGCTGGTGACGATGCCCGTAATGCTTCCTTACGGTTTTTCATGCATCATAGTCTTTCATCGGAAGATTTGCTCCCTTCCGCCCCAACCCTGGCCTTTTCTTTTTTCATTTTTTCCATCCTCAATGGAGGGTTTATTCCGATATTTAAGAAAGACGCCAGGTAGTCTCCAAGCAGAACCTCTTGCTCTTGTATAGACCATTAGAGCATATTCTTCCTGCCCATGAATTGAACACCATTGCCTTAAAGCTCCAAAGCAGAAGCAGAGAAAAACCAAGGTAAGCTAAACTCCAGTTTCCTCATAAGTATGGTGAACCTGCACATGACTTTGTAGAAAAAAAATATATCAGCATATATTTTTGTGGTGAGGGTAACCAATCTCCTTCTTATCAGCTGTATCAAGAAAGACAGTGGATCTCACTGTTTCATCTGAATGTTCAATTGTGCACCAAGAAACAAATGCTGATGAAGCGTACCAACTATTGTATAAACACTACAAGAATGAATAAGCTGTGTAATTTTCCTTGTAGCTTGATTAAAAGTTCTAAAAATATTTCTATACCTCATATAGTCCAAAACACTTTGCAGAATTACTTCCTTTTTTTCCTTTGTATCTAGATGTTTCTACTGTGCTTTGCACCTCTGACAGCTCAGCTCCTCAAAAATCCAAAAAGGTAATATTATATAGAATTTTTCAGCAGGTGATGGTTTTGGTATTTCACTTCACTCATGACTGCACTAAAGGCACAAGTCTATAGGGTCTTATAGACCTCCAAATTTCCACCTGGAGGAGCTGACAGTTTTCCAGTTAGCTACCCACACAAAGAATTAGTCCTTGTTTGTGCCACATACACCAGTATGCTCCCCATGTATTTCTTACCTCTCATGAGAACTGTATAAAGAGTAGGATGGACAGGCTATAATGAGACAAAGAAATCTAGTCCACAAGAACAGGAAAGCTCCAACATGTTTCAAAGACAGGTGGAAATTCTGATCCTACAGTATTCAGTAACTCTAAAAATATCCTTCACTCGGTACAACAGTGGAGCTTCCTTTCTCTCAGATTAAAGAAAAGGTTTTAAGTTGCTCAGGTAAAAAGAACTATAGTGATGCCTTCCTGATCAGAGATAAATATCAGCTACTTCTGATCTGCTACATTGTCAGCTAAGTAATGACTCATTTTCTGCATTGTTCTCAGTATGTGAAGGACAACAGGAGAGCAAACTTTATCCACAGGCTCCCATTACACTCAGACATTTCCTTCAATCAGAGGTAGGCATTACGAAACACAGTGCATTCACAAATTAAAAACAGAAACACAGTCATCTATTACAAATGCTGTTGATACACCTAACTGATTGTAGCTATTCAAGGTTGTATGGCCTTGATTGGCAAAGAAAATACAGGAGAGAGATATAACAAGCAGGTCTGCAGGTCAGTTTAGTGCCTGAAAACTAATTTTTCTTTTAAGGTGGCTTCTTTTCCCTTTATTTATAAGCAACTCCTGCCAAGATAGGCAGGATAGGTGTTTTCACCAAACTTCATTAACCCATGTCTCACCAGCTCTTGACTGGACTGTCAACCATATCCCATTATTAGTGCACGCACACATCCCAACTCATACTCATTCAACTTGGAAAAAAAAATAACACAGGCCACGTCTTCTCTGACTGGGAACAGGGACAACTTGGGGGCTTGCTACCGCTGTTCACTTTGATGCTTGGAAAAGTCGAGAAAAGAGATTTATTGGGCAGCTGCTGTCAGATAAGTTACTTATGGAGCTAAGATACCCATAAAACAGAAGCCCAGAAATGCTTAAAGGCAAAACTTCTGGCATCTGAACAGGAGATGACATTTAGGGCTGAAATCCAAAGGTGTTAGACCAAGGAAAATGTCTCCATTGCATAAGAATGAAACAGTAGATATTCCTTGTAGGGATTCTTGAAAATGTGCCATCCTTATAAGGTTCCTACCTATCCTATGTGTTTTTCTTCTAAATGACATGACTTAAACCTATGAGAACTGTCTTATATTTGCTAGTAAATGCCAAGATTTTAAATGACACTTTCACATGCATTAAATGCTGTGGTTCCAATCCTCACCTAGCTCACCGTCTGTCAAGCTGTGTCTTTGACTGATGGTCTTCCTACCTAGGAAGAAAACAGCCTTCACAGACCTACCTGATCCTTTCACCTTTTGTTTTTGAAATAGGGATGGATGTCCTGTTGCCTCCTAACATTACTGTATTTGATTTCAGGTTTCCCAGTGTTTTGACTCATTTCAACTCCTAGCACTGAGAACTACATATTACACAGATTTTAGTAATCTGGTATGTGCAATGTTGTCATTCTACTGTCACATTGCATTGTACACCATGGTTGTAATGCACACCCTGTAAAATGTGAATTTGTGCTGTGGTGTGATCTGTTTCAGAGATTCACAGCAAAACTAAGCATACAGCTGAATCCAGGCCTGCAAAAGTATGGAGGATTTAAAACTGACTGTAAGGTCTATGCTGCTAAAAACTCTCTTTTATCCTCCAGAATAAACCATTTAAGAAAGGCACAGTCATTTTTGAGCCACTGTGTATCTGGTGTTTTATATACCACCAACTGAAATACGTTTTGCTGGCAAGAAAATGGGTTATGATTATCTATATCCAACCATCCATTTGTTTTCATTTAGAACAGCAAACAATTATTCAGATAACCAATAGTGAGAGAAAGTAAATTTCCGCACCAATAGCTTTTGTTTCTACCTGAGAAGAAACACAGGGCAATTTTGTTAATACATGATGTGTCTACTGAAGTAATGTCCCTGTTCCTGGCTTTCGATAAGGATTTGCAAGTAGATAACTTCATAGGAAGATATTAGAGAAAAAAAGTAGCCAATGGAGTTGCATGTTCATTTACTTTGTGAATGCCTGCAGTGGTCAGGCGGGAAATAAAGGCTTCGTCTTCAAAGGCTCTGAGCGCTCTTGCTTCCACTTTTGCTACTGTAGGACTAAGCTCTGAAGAGGTACCTCAGGATGACCTTTCCAAACAGAAACAGACCTGAATAGGTCTACATGATATGTTATTCTGCCTTCCTCCTGAAGGGCCAGGTTTGGCTATAGATGATCTTGGAAGCTGTGCATGCAGTTTGGTAAGATGACCTGGTCAGACTGTGAATTGAGGCTACTAGATATTATTTATAAAGGTAAAATTCTATTTTATGCAGTTCAAACACACATTTGTTCCACGAGGACAATTCACTTTGTGGGGAGCTAATACAGGCTTTGTGTAACACTGAAGGCCATCATTTGAGCTCAAACCGTGGTGGGAGATGAAATTTCACGCAATTCTGCAGTCTACTTGTGCAAGGCTGCAGGGTTGATCTCTGCCAGCCTTCTAATATACCGACTTACATCTAAGAAAAGCTGTGAAAGACTGTATTTCGGAGAAGAAGAAAAATAAGACTTCACTTGCTGTTTTTGAAATGTAGTGTTTTCTTAATATTCAATGAAAGAATCATATAAATATCAATATCAATTTAATATCATATATTATATTAGATATCATAGCATAACAAATGAAAGAACTAGCTGCTTAAATACTTTTTGATAATAAATTATTTTTTTGCAGTACATTTCTTATTAAGGTAACTGTTTCCCTACGAAAATGCAAATATATATAAAAAATATGTTTGTTAACCATCTGAAGAATATACATCTAAAACTGTCTGCCTTCTAACCCTTTTTGCATATATCATTAAGAACAGCAAAGGTTAGGTATAGACAGGAGACTGATTAGTAATGAAACATGATCAAAACCAAGATTTATTGGAAATGATGCAAAACTTCAGGAAGCCATCTTTAGTGTGTGCAAATTAAGGTCTGCTGTTCTGATGAGCTGACAGGATTGTACCATCCAGCAGAAAGGCAGAGGCAGAACTCCAGATAGTACTTACCACAGTTCATTCTTACTCTCATTATAATGTGGCCCGAGGCCTGGAACAAGACTTTTTTTTTTTTCCCCCAGACCATAATGAGCTTTGTAGATTTGTACTGTAATGAAAGTGTCTGAAATTGATTTGACTGCTGCTGTTATAAAACTTATAGATCAAAGAAATCAACATCCACCCAAAATGGGGTTAAAATGTCTTTTCAAAATGACATAGAGTAAGAACTATAGCCCCCTTCAGGCCCATTGATCCCATCATGTTTATTGTGGCTAACTGTAAATCATTCACAAACTACCAGATGGTGCAGGATGAATTTTAGAATCATTATTTTGAAGAATATTCTGAGTTAATTTCAATCTCATTCCACAATGTTTTTACGTTGCTGCTTCTATCACAGTCATGGCACCCTCTCATGCTAATTTGTAAAATGAATTTTACTGAATACCATCTAATCTTATTGCCATAGTTACAACCAAGAAATTGAAGATTGCTACACTGAGCTGAAAATAGCTGACTTGATACAAGGAAGAGGACTAATTCTTATGCAAATCTCTGTACTCAAATACAATCTCTTATTTGAAGAACAATGGGAAGTTTGATCTCTGGAAACTCTGCCTTCTACTGTCTTTTCATTCTAGCAACAATCTGCAAAAAGGGCTGAATGAAATGCATAAAAGTGATGGGAGAAATACAACACTGGGGCTGAATGTTTGGCATACATGTTATTTGCCGCTAGGAAAAAGAAAATGAGTTAAAGTAGCAGAAATACTTATTTTGCTAAAGCCCACATTTGTTAACTACTGAGCTCCTGCTGGCTGGAACAGCAGTCACACAGCACCCTCCCCTGTTCCCTCCCCACCCCAAGTCCCCTATGCAATGTACTTTAAATGAGTAGCAGGAAGGGGCTGATTGAAACCAGGAACTTCTGCATTTGAGCTTTAGCTGATTTTTATACCATCTATTTAAGTTTGTGGATTGCATAGGTTTTTTTTTTTTTTTATATTATGAAAAGAAGAGCGAAAATTGTGTCATATATTACTCCAATTATCCTTGAATCAAGTGGTTGAAGTTCCAAGACATACACTGCTAAAACGCCTCTGTGCAAGGACTTTCTGAGGAGATTCTCTGTGGTGACCCCAGGTTATGGAGAAAAGGTCTTTTTCCTAGGTGGCCTGTGGGAAGCAGCTTGTAAGGCAGAATTAACTCCTGAAATCTACTACAGACACCTCTCAGCCCAGCTCTGAAGATGTGGCCACTGTATTTGACCCCCATCCCCTTCCCCTGTGCTGGCAAAAGTAAACATATGACGATAGGAATATATTAGGAACGTAACAGAAAAGAAAATGTAGAGAGGAAAATCAAATATGTCTCAGAAGAAGAGAGAGGAAAGGGAAGAAGTCCTAAAGAGATATTAAAGTTCATACAGAAACCCAAATAATAAACAGCTGAAGGTAACCAGAGTTTCTGGAAGAAAAGCAGGAAGGTGTAATACACATATGAGATGGAATAATAATAACAATGATAATAATAATGATAATAATAAAGATAA
>VXAL01004268.1:56188-81517 GCA_013399475.1 Chauna torquata
AGAAGGAAAACAGACTTAAAATTGTCCCTACAGAGTTCGAATTTGAAAGCTATCAGCGTTTTCCTATATAGGACACCATGCACTTTTTCTGGCTGAAGTAAATCTTGTTCTATTGGATGGAATAATCTGACATATTAAGTGTTAGGAGACTTAATATCATAGTGCTTTACTGATGAACAGACAGGATAGGAAATTTTACATTTAGTCCTGCAAACAGAAACAGTTGGAGGAACACAGACCTTCTGAGAGGACATTGCCTCACAAAATCAAGTCCCACATGTTAAAATCACTTTGGTCTTCCACAGTACACACTGGCCATTCCATCACTCTTTTATTCTACTCATTTCAATTTTTTTTTTTTGTGAGACCACCACCAATCCTCTCCATGCCTTATGAACACAGCAGCTGAAAAAGAAGAAATATTTAAGCTGCTCATTGTAAGCCAGCTTGATACCACCTAAAATAGTAGGGTCTGCAGAATTTAAACTTTAACTTAAATCAGATCTTTGAACATAAAAGAGTTCAAAACAGGAGCAGCTTTCCCATACAGAAGTGTCTGAGAAATCTCTTGCTACTGTATCCTGAAACATGAAATATTAGACCACCCGCAATCCTGAGAGTATGAGCAGTAATCATGACTGTAGAGACGAGCAGCATTTGCACCACACACGTTCCTGGTGGAGAAACACAGAGTACAACCAAATGTTGACCTCAGCTACCCAGATCCATTCCTTTAAGGGGAATTTAAATTAAAGATTTTCCTTTTGTTAGGAAGCTTTTCTTTCTTTCTTTCTTTCTTTCTTTCTTTCTTTCTTTCTTTCTTTCTTTCTTTCTTTCTTTCTTTCTTTCTTTCTTTCTTTCTTTCTTTCTTTCTTTCTTTCTTTCTTTCTTTCTTTCTTTCTTTTTCTTTCTTTCTTTCTTTCTTTCTTTCTTTCTTTCTTTCTTTCTTTCTTTCTTTCTTTCTTTTTTTCTTTCTTTCTTTCTTTCTTTTTCTTTCTTTCTTTCTTTCTTTCTTTCTTTCTTTCTTTCTTTCTTTCTTTCTTTTTTTACAGTCATATTTGTACACTGCTGGTGAAACTTGTTCTTGATCACACAGAAAATCATCAAAGCATTCTGAGTGTACATAAAGAATGATGAGAACAAATCTCTCCTCAAAAACTTTTCTGGAGCACAATCCTCTGTAATTTTTATTTTGGCTTCTGTTACCTGGTACTACTCAAACCAGTACAGGGAATACCTGTATTGGCGTGAAGTACAGGAATTGCCAGCTAAGACCTTCTCTGCACAAAATTCTGCTTCTCTGGAGGAAGGCCAAATGATATGTCATTGCTCAGACCTCACTTTGTTCCCCTCCTACATGTTTCACACTGCACTGCCCACAGCCAGTAGTGCCCTGCCAGGACAAAGTAAAGCCCTCGCTCTTTGCCAGTGCCCTGATTTCCTCCATTTCCTCCTCTGGGAGCAGTTAGCTCTGGAGGTCTGCAACCTGTAGCACTTTCAGGATCAGAAGCCTTCCGCAAGTTAGGGTGGCTTGCTCCTGACAGGCTGCTCTGCTACCTCTTCTCCCTGAAGTAGCGGGGGAAAGACAGAAGGAGGTGCAGAGCAGAGATGTTGCTGTGCAGGGAGTAAACGCCTCTCACCAGATCAGTCTGCTACCCTGAGCAACATCACCAGGCTAATGCTAGCTCTGGCTATTCTGCTCTCTCACCATTTCTCTCAGCAGCCATGAGACTTTGGGACAAAGATAAATTTTACCTGGGGGGAAATAGCAGAGAATAATAAATAAAAGATGCTTAGAAATGTTGTAACATTTGATATATGCATTGGAAATTGACTAAGACCACTTTAATATAATGAGAAATTAGCTAAAAGCTCAAGTTCATGGATATTTACATTAACTGCAGCTAAAACAAACTATAACATGACAGTGAAAGTATATCTGGAGAGAGACGTCAGCTGTGGTTCTTTAGAGTTTTATTGTTCAAAACAAAAGTTGCAAAAACAATATTTTGAAGGTTGACAAAAGATATACCAAATAATACAGAAGGACTGACTAGCATAGCATAATTTGGAAAAAGGCTAGAGCAGCCAGAGAGAGAAAGGGGGCAGAAGTTTTTACAACACTGGGTATCTCTGAAGGACACAGATTAAACCAGTTTGCAACCAGTATTTAATAACATGCTGTATTAGTGATTTTTATTACATTGTAGTAGTTCCAATCAGCATTAAAAGTGTGTACTGCAAAAAGAGAGAAGGGACATGCTATTCTTGTATAGGGCAAGTTATAAAAAAAATTTTGATATTGTATCCTAAATCATGCAGTTGGAGTTAAGTTCCTCCTGTCTTCTCTTCCACTCTTTCTATTTTTCTTTTATTAAAAGGAAAATAAAACAGCTGAGAAGCATCTCCATTTCAATAGAGTTTCTTTTCTAGATATTGAATGTTTACAATTAAAAAGTGGTGTATAGTGATTTGTATCTATCATTTTGGCAATATTTTAGTTCTATAAATATTTACTCATTTGCTTAACCTCTTGCAGCCATCCATTATCTTATGGCAGTAAATGGGACTATTCACATACTTGGAAGATAAACATTTCGGGAAATTTGTGGAGGCTCAATTTAAAAGTCTTTGCTCATAAATGACTTAGTCTGGGATGCTGTTTCATTTGAGTGGCCTGCTTGTCAAGTTAACTGTCAGTGGACTGTCATTTGGAGGATTCTTTTGCATTTGGTGTCTCCTGAAAGGACCGAGGCATTCTAAATGAGGTGGAGTCAAGGTAGTCTTTTTAAAGTTTATCAGACTCCTAGTACCTTTGACTGAGAAAACAGAGCTTTGATACATGGTCACCAGCTCTTCTAGCTGTAACCCGCATAGCTAACATACCTGTCTACCAAATGACAGTGACTCTGCAAGAGTTTAGAAACGGGATGGCGGGTTTCATAGCCACGATCCATTGCTTGCAGCAACAGAGATGCAGTATCATGTGCTAGTTTGAGTTGGGAGGTGCCTCTGGAGGTCCAATTCCTCCTCAAGAAGGGATCAGTTTCAAAGGCATGTTAGATTGCTCTGTTGTTTCCATGAGGTGTTTGGAACCTCCTAAAGTTATAGGGTACAGAGGTCCTAACAATTAAGACTTTGCTTAAGTGTGTAATTTAAACTTTAGAATACGGTGTTACAGAATCCTATTCTTTCTGTTTTACAGTGTTCTTACAGTTGTATTCATTCAAAAGAAAATCAGTTCAGTCACTTTCAGCCTTTGTGCCTTCCTGTGTAAAACAGTTGGATATTTGTGATTTGGCAATATTCAGTGTAAGTGCATTGGGTAGACTTTGAAGAACGGCTGATATTTTCAATAGAGGTATTCAAGTCCCTTTCGAAATTTTGCACACCTGGATGGCTGTGTAGCACTTTTATGCATACTGACAATAAAAACAGTTAAAAAGCACTGTGCACAAAATAACTCAAAGCAACATTATGTATAAATGCAATTTTGTTCAGAGAGTTTTACTCAGCTGATGTGGATTAATGGTCAAAGTGAGCAAACTCTGGTAATTTCACTGTTTCCGCAACAATACTTGTTCTCCATGTAGTTTATCTTGAGTTTACACCTTTATTGTTTCTAAGGCTGAAATATTTATGTAAGGATGTGATCATGAGAGGAAATATCAAGATGATCCTGGTAGTAGGTTTGTCACCAAAATCCATTTTTTTTTTTTTATCAGAACTGGTCAAGAAGTTCTGAGTTCTGCTCAGGTAGGCTGCTATCAACGGCTAATCTGCTGTGGTGCTACTTTAGCTGTTACACTGGCAAGAAAGCTGACATTTTCTGTAAATAGATTTTACATCCAGTCATCGTTCTTACTCATTTCAGGCAAGTACCAGAGAAACTGACATTCATGCACTAACAATGTTCTTCCGTTTTGCTTTTTATATAATCAATGTCAACTTGCTTTCAGGTAAGAAATTGTCACAGGTTCTAAGTATGTCAAAGATATTTTTTCTCTTACTTGACAAACCCAGAAGCTTCTTGGTGAAGTGCTCGGTTTTGCAATAGGTATGTTCTGTCCTTGCCATCTGAAACTGTGATTATTGAATGAGAAGAAAATATCAGAGGTCTGCTACCTGGCAAACTTATGGTTAATTTTCAAGATGACTTGGCAGTGTGGGAAAAAAAAGAAAAGAAAAGATAACAGAAATAAGCACTACAGCAAGAGATGAGCACTTTGCCTCCAGAAATGTTCAGAAAACACTTAGCTAAATCTTTGGAAGACAGTTGTGGGTCCATAAATATTTGATGTTGCTAGGATTTCCTTAAAAACGCAGGAGTTCTCGTGGCATTCAGAATGGTAGGAAAAAGGCAAGACTCAGGGGACCATTTCTCTGATTACTGGATACCTCGCTTGCGGATACTTGCCTTACTGTCTAGCTTTTGTGGATCCTTTCAAAGTACTCACAGTCATGGGTTCATCCTGAAAACACTTCAGTGACTTTGAGAGGTTTTTAGAGCTAATTTCATTTTTTTCTGAAGACTCCTTCCTTAGGTATTCACTGTTTTTTTTTTTTCTTTTTCCTGTAAAAAAGATAAACCAAAACACACGGTGCTTCTAGCTTGAACAAAGTGCTTGTGGAAGGGTCTTATATACTAGTGGCAGATACTTTCAGGGATGCAGAGCCAAGCAAAGCCTCACACACAAGATTTTCTAAAGAGATGGTGTAATTGGCTTGCAGTTAATTTTTATATTCTTGTTCATATCACATTTTGTTGCCCCATCATGATCTGAACAGACATTTGATGCTCACTATTTTTAAGGTGTTGATTAGTTGCCACTAGTCAAACAAAGTACTTTTTCTGTCTTCTGTCAAGTAGAACATCCTAAATAATTTTCTTAGTCTGAGTGATAGCTATATATACCATTTTAAAGATTCAGCTCCTTTGCATCTGCAGCAAATAATCATGCCAATAAGACTGATTGAATGTCTCTGGATGACAAATGCTAAGGAACCTTGAGCAAGGTTGATGTAGTCGTTATTATTTATTTATTTTTAATTACTATATTGTGTAACATAACGTAATCTAAGTCTTGCTGAACATGTTCTGTGTCATCCATTATGTTTGGGCCATGTCAAGTACACCGTGGCACTGCTGTCGATATTAATACTGTAGCACTGTAAACAACATTACTAAGTACTTTCAATTCTCTGATATATTAATTAACAATTTTGAGAAGAGATGAACAGCTGTGTTGGGGACTAACCCAAATGCTTATTGATATCCAAGAAAGGAAAAATTGTTGTTGACTTGTATGGGTTTTGGAAGAGACTTTTAATAAATGCTAATAGAAACTGCTAAGTCTGTTAAGATTTGCTTTGCTTTCCTTATGTGACCAAAAGAAGATTTTCTCTGCCAGCAATATAAATCCAGGATTATGTGTAGAATTAGGTACGTGCAGCCTAGATACTGCAATGCTGCCACATGTTTAGGGACTTCAATAGACTGATACAGTGTTGCCAAAAACATACATCTGCCCAAACTGAGGAAGCATGTAAAAATAAAGATATACCCACGTCAGTGAAATGCTGATGAGCAGGAATCTAACTGTGCTGAAACAGTGTTTCACAGGGCAATGGAAAGTGAGAAGTAATTTTACGAAGCTGCTTTATTTCCAGTATCATATTTCTGCTCTGATGTCCTATTACTTACTTTCTGTAAATATGTGTTTACTGCAGTCACTCTACAGCGAAAGAGAAAGGTCACAAAATACACGCAACACTATTTATCCTATTAGTTCTGCCATGGAGATGCAACAGACTAAAACAAATCAAAGATGTACAAGCATGAGTGTTTGAAGGGTGTTCAGTGAACTTAGGAGAGAGCAGGTGTTGGTTACAGAGATATGGCAGGCACATTAGAAACCTTTTGTTTGTGCAATTAACTTGACATCTCCTTGTAGCATGAAATATGGACTTTTTTTTCAGGATTTTGTACTCGTTTACTTTGAAGGGAAGAATTGTTTGAATGGTACAGTCACACACAGAACTTCAAAATAGCTACAAAACTTTGAGAAGGATATCATCTTTGGTCCTCGAGGTTTTGGTCAGTCTCTATTAGTGGAGATCAAAGGAAATTTTATTCTGCTTTGGCCTAAAGCTTTCTCTGCAGCATGTGACTTTGACCACCAGCGAAAGGAGAGAGACACTGTTAGATGGAACTGGTTTGATATGATAAATGTTGTCCTTCTGTGAAACAGTATTGAACAGGAAACTAGATATATTGAAAAAAAGGAAGATAATTCCATGTCTATGAGATATGTAAATGCATGTTGCAAAAGAAAAGAATTCTTGACAGATTCATTTTCATTTTGAAAGGAAGTTGACTCAGCTGTGTTGATAGTTTTGTGACTTACACACATAATAGAGAATGTTTGTGGGAGATCTAAGTACATTCACTGAAACAAAAATTTACGTATCACCTCTGCGTCTTCACAGATGAAAAATCCAATGGAGGGAGACAGCTCACAGGCGTTTCAAATGCTGACACAGCATGGTGCATACACTTTGACCTACTGAACAAATAAGAATGCTGCAATTTATTTGTGACCATTTAAAAATTATCAAGACCACTTGTAATCAACAACAGCATCAAGTTTCTCTGATTGTATAACTATTTAGTTAATTCTAATTCACATATGATGTGAGATGATGCATTTTAAACTATACCTATGAATTGGATAGAGACACATTTTTAATACAGGACTCCTAAACTAATGCCTGACAAAGAAATGAAGAAGCTGAGATGGCATTCATTGAGGTAAATAGTAAATTGTATGGTTTTACTGAGGCAATTAAATTGATAAACATTGCCATTTACTGCCAGTAAAAGATCTTTTTTCAACAATTCTACTAGGTATAGAAGATCATTTGGCTTGAAAATGTACAGTCCAACTGGCTATACTGTTCAAAAAAATATATAAGACACTGAAGCTTGAGTTTTTTGTTTATGTATTCCCTGTATCATATAAAAGCAATAGTCTTGACAATGATCTGTTCTAGTAGTCTGCTGGAATCAACACAGAAATATGAGGATATCAACCAAGAACTGTTAGACATTTGCCTTTTGGTGACTTTACATGTATTTTGAGCATATAGGAGCAAATAATACAGCTGGAGTACTGTACTGTTCAGAAGATGATGTCACTAATTGACTGTCATTAGTAAATGGAAAAAGCCAAGATTTCCTACAATAGCAGGACAGTTATTAAAATGATCAGCTGCTGTTTCCCTGATGATTCAACGCTGACGCTGTAGAAATTAACAGAGTAAGTTCCACCTTGGAAACCTGTTGTCCTAACAGGCAGTTCACCTGAAGAAAAAACACTTTGCTGTATGACTGGGAATTGCTTCTCTGACCAGTGCAGGTGCAAGCAGCCTACTGATGGCACCACTGAGATACCCCTGGTAAGAATTTGAGGGACAGGTAGAAGCAAATGTGTTTTGGAGGTTTGTCACACTGGGAGGAAGCTGGCTTAAGCTTCATAACAACTGTCTTTCAGTAATCCTCCTCACTGATCCAGCTATCGGGGGTATCTTATNGTGCTCCATGATATAAAGAATGACTCCTTTGTCTTTTTCCCTCTGTTTTGTTCTTAGGCTGAGCAGCTCAAATGTGCTTTCATATGTTGACGAGCTCTTGGGTTTGATGCCTTAAATAAGGGGAAAAAAAGAAATGGGCTGATGAACATGATTACACTGAAAAATCAAGACAGACAATTTAATTTAAAGGTTCCATCATTACAAATTCATTGGAAATAGTGCTGATCATAATGAATTTGTTTAGTATTCATGGGATGCTACATACATTTCCATAGATTATACTCTTGTGAGATATAGCCTCACTTAACCACTGGCTATTCCTACTCAGTGAATTAGAGTAAACAGTCTTATCTAATGGTGAATTCCATGTATTGCCAAGGGTTCAGGCTACAATTGTTATGCTTGACTAGCCAGATATTTAGCTTCTCTCTGCTACAAAAGTGACTGACCTCCTGCATAAGAATATGTAATTTAATTCAGGATTACAGCTAACTGGGAGGTTTCTGCACATGGCTTCTTTTTTTCACCGGATGTTTTCTAATTTGTTTTGGCTGTATTAAAAAACATGGGGGAACCTTGCACAAACATTTAGGGCATCTCTATAAGCATCATTAAGATGTATGCTTACTAAGGTGTTTTCTCTCTCATTCCCTCCCAATATCAGGAATCTGCACATTGTTGCACAATTGCACAAACTGTTCTTGAAAAGCTCAAGGCAGCATCTTATAGCATGTGACTCTTGGACAATTCTAACTCCTTCTGCCTACAGTCATGTATCATGTGCCATTCTTTTCTTTTCTTTCCTTTTTTTTTTTTTTTTTTTTTTCTCCTTAAAAGGTATTTTTNTTAAAAGGTATATTCTCACAGGTGGCTCATGTGCTAGGATTTAGTAGTAGAAGCACGTTCTTTCAGAATTCAAATGTCATAGCATTTTTCTCACTTCATATATTTTTCTTTGAAAGCAGTAAGCTCCAACAAATACTCCAAGACCATTCTGGTGAGAGATAGATGTGCAGAAGAAGACTAATAGCAGAAAATGGAGAGAGTAACTCTAACTGGCCTAACTGCTGACAAGAATGTTTTTGCAGTCCTGGGACTGTCAAACATTAACTCACAAGAACAACCCACTATTTTTTTTACAGTATACGCCTTCTTTTAGGAAGCAAATGTTGTATATATAACTTTACATCTTTATTCTCCATGTGTTGCCATTAAAGATATATTAAAAAGGAGCCCTTCTGCTGGGATTTAAGTCCCCTCTCTGAACTATAATGGTGACAGTGCTGTACATCAAGAATGTACTTACTTCTCTATAGACTTAAAATACACAAACCACCTATGTCTATGCTCTTCCATCCACCAGTGCTGAGTGCTCTGCAGAAGAGATGCAGACAGAGGAGGAATTCTGTTGCTGACTGTCCTAGCACTGCCAATAGCAGTACTGCTATACCAAAACATAAGTCAAAATAAGACCACCATTCCAGCTACTAGTTGTGGCTTTTGAGCCTGCCTGAAACTTATGTCATGACTGTACAGTCAGGACAGTTAGATTTCAAATGAGTGAGGGGAGAAGATGGGGGCAGATAAAATCCACCTCGTAGAGAGGGGCAGTGAGATCAGCCCAGCTGATATGACAGAGCTGTTGCAGTGATGTGGGCTATTAAAACCCTGAAACCACATTAATATCAGTTCTGTGGCTCCTTTCTTGGTGTTTCAAGACCTGTCCACCATGACCTAATTTCTCCACGATATATGTAAATGAGAAGCATGAACGCTTGCTTAACTATCCCTGCTGCAGTGCAAAGCACAGCAGCACTATTTTGGCTTTGTTCTGGTTCTTCCACTTAGTCTATCTTTTTTTACTTATCAATGCAGAGTGCTATCACACACAAAAAGCATTTCATTAAGCTTGCTCACTAAAATGGTCAGCAAACATAGATGACTAGATGTTCTCCTAGAACAGCTGGAAGAAACTTGTGTAGTGGTGGTGGTATCCTGTCACCCTTTCCTTCAAGGAGGAAGCAGAGTGAGACAGGGAACATATATTCACTGACTGGCACCCAGTTTGCACAAAGTGAACTGTTTAATGATTCACAGCTCTAGATGATCTTGCTGTGAAAGTCAAATTCCCTGGTTAAACATGGCAGTAAAACGCAACAGTTGCTTGAGATTAGCAGTCACAAGCATGCACTGAACTTTAACACATATCTGCCTAATCATGGTTATGATTGATCTCAGCTAAAGAGTTTCATGAATACCGTATAGGCAAGATAATACTTGATAGAGTATCTGCTACTCTGCTGACTAGAGGGCATAGCTTCATAGTGCAAATCAGCATTGCTCTGGCCATCCACAGAAGTAGTGGATGTTAGTTCCCTAGTTTGTTCCCAGGTTGACTACGTTTAGTAAGAATTTTCTTTTTTTTTTTTTTTTCCTTTATGGTTGGAACATCACAGATAGCTGTTAAAAAGCCAGACTCAATGTTAAGAATGTCCATAGCATTCTTTTATTAGTGTAAATTCACCATGAAATATTGGGTGACTTTCAATTACCTCTGGCATGAAACTCCCATCTAGAGAACAGAATAGTTGAGGTAGGTAATGCAGATTCCCAGACCCATATGCTGAAGATGTAGATACCATGGGATATAGCTAAATGATGAGGTTCTGACAGACACATGTCAACACGCAGTTTGCTAGGAGCATAATCATTATATCTTCAGGAGAAGACTTAGGAAAGTGAAATAGCATGTCATCCACATAGGACAAAAACAAAAAACCCTCCAACAACACTACTCAGAGAGGAAAAATGCTTTGGTCTCACAGAACTCACATATACAAGTCAGGATATACATGGACGCGTACTCTTTTATGTGCCCTAAGCATTGCCTGACATCCCAGGGATAATTCATATTCAGATGTGAACTTTAATACCAAACTCTTAAATATTAGTTCCTTGATGGGTTTGCACAGACCCAATCACTCCCATCTCCCAAAGTCATTTTATTAGTACCATTTTTCTGCATATATTTATAGATTAAGTATTCAAGAAGTACATATTTCACTTTCAGATCAGTTTTTCTGATAAAATAAAACAGCAGATTAACCTAACTTTTTATAACATTTTGTTTACACAGAGTTATGAAGTAAGGAATCAGTTTCTTTTGAATTCAACATTTACTGCTGACTTTTAATTAACTTCTACCCGTAATTTTAAATATAGTTCTTTTGCTGAATAATATTTTTATTCCACAATGGCTGAAAGTACAACCAGTTCAGCACCGAGGAAAAAAAAAAAAAAAAAGACCCTATATTACTGAACCATTGTACTTGCAGCAGCTCTTTGTGAGGAGATTTTTCAAAGCATTCAAAGAATAAATTCATTAGAATGCCAAAATGGGCATCAGAGGCCAAACTTTGATCCCATTGAAATCTGTAGCTGATGTACTGAATAGTGCTATTTGGCCCTTAAAACTATTCAAATATTTCTGATTCAAGCAAAATAACAGACTATTACTTCAAGTCTAACCTTCATTAAATTTTCTGTGCACTTAGATCTTTGTATGAATTGGGCAATAGGGTTTGTTTGAACTGAATACTACTTATATTTTATTTTCAAAATGATTTTTAATATTGTATTCTCTCCAAATTTCTATTATACTCAGGGAACCAAAGTGCAGCTAGTAAACTCCCATATATACATGTGGACTTCCATGGAGACCCAGTAGTCAAGAGGATAACAGCCCTGTTTCTTATTTCAAAGGTTACAGGTTCAACTTGTCTGAGCTCTGTTTTAATTAAACTTTCTGTTTACTTCTCTACAAGCTATGATATATAAAAGTTGATCATGGTTAAAAATGGTAATTTACATTTACAGTTAGAAGCAGTGCATTTCTTTGTGCATAACACAGAGCAGAAAAAGATCAGGTACAGTAAGCACAGACTTGTCTTTATCTCACTACAAAACTATCCAATAGTTTAATAAAAATGGGGCAACTTTCTGATTCCTAAACTATGTATTTATTGGAAAAATCTCCTCACAGGCTCTGGAAAAATCACTACATTTGGTCAGAGGTGGATATATATGTGCATCTTACGGTCTTTGGAAAAGAGCTAGGTCTGTGGTAGGTGACAGCAGACAAATTGTGCTATTTGGTCCTGTGGCTAACTTGTTTCAGTAGGGATAATATTTTTCCTGAGTAGGAGGGGTGCCAAACACAGCTAGATCTTCAGATATGCATAACTTCTAAGTATCTTGTCAAGGATACCCAAAACTCAGGTCAACTTTTCAAGCAATTTCTTTGTCCTTACCTGAAGGAGTGGTATATAGGATGAAGAGTAGTGCAGATTTGGAGAAAACATATTTCCTGTCTTTGTGTTGTTTTAGGAATATGGGTGGGCAGGGGAAGTAATTACTTGAGAAAATAAACAAAAGCTAATGGCTTTCACAGCTTCATTTCCATGGGCCAACAGAACAGACTTAATTTTACAAGTCACAGAGAAAGAAAATTTCTCACAGAGCACCATGCTCTGTATCAATGAAGACCAGGAATTACAAGGCACCAATGTATTTCCTTGCAGAGTATTCTTCAACAGACAGATGTTTTCTGTGGTCTGAGACATGCTGCCAGTGGAGAAAGTAGCCTGTCAAAAATGATGAAGATGCAATATATTTGCTACTGCCCAGGAAAGTCATGTGTTGCAAAGTGGATGTGAAATAGATAGATATCACCCACTTGACTGAGAGAATGAGGAATAATAAGGATTATGATAAAACAAAGTTAACATTCAGAGTCCGCCTAGTATACCTACCACTTCCCTAATTAAAAGAAAACAATCTGACCCAGACCGTATGTGCAAAAATGATTCAAATGATCAGTCAATCAGTTTGGTTATCTAATGAGTTCTGTTTAAAAGCATGGCTGGTTAAATGGTAAAATCAAACACACAAAGCTGAAAATAAGAAACTTACACCAATGATTGACCTAAAGCCTGTGGAATGCAACTGCAGTTTTGAGGAGGCTCGGATGTGGTTTGCCGGGCCAGTTTCACGTGTTTTGAAGGTTGAAGCCATCCTGTTGACTTTTGAAATGGAGTTTTATAAGACTCAAAGTTAATTAAACCAGTACCTGTGAGTATGTTTGATTATGATTACTTCTATTGTAATCTATATTCTGTGTCAGCCCATCTGCCAGAACCAATTGATTGCTTTTTAAGTTTTGGAAGTAGTGGTCTTTAAAAATATATCTCATTTAAGAAGCAGCCAAGCCTTACAGTTTGTATTTACCTTATCATTATCAGCTTTAATATCTTATTTTAGTGATGTATATATCTTGCAACTATGCTTTTTTTTTTTTTNATGCTTAGTGCCAGTTCCCTTTTCACACATTGTAAAATTAGGTCCAATAGCTAAAATATTGTAATGACTAAATATTTTGGGATGCTTTAGAAGGGATTAATCTTCTGGTATCTTTCTGTATTGTTACCCTGATGAAAATTTTCAGAGGGAAACTGAAATTTCTTTTCTCTGTCCTGGCTGCCTAAAATACTCATCAGGACATAAGGCATTTTAGTAGTATGGAATAACCTGAATTTATCATTCATGGTCCAGAGCCACACACATTGCAATAAGCCATAGCAAGTTGTGACTATGCACTGTGAACCTCTCTCCTCTACTTTTGCTTTAGAGTTATAAAATTTAAATCAACCATGTATATTCATATTAAGACACACTGGTCACATGGCTTGGTCCAGAAGCAGGGAATGGGATGAAAACTGACCTCCTGAAGAAGGTAATGAGGAGGACCAGCATATGCTTGGTAGGTCTTGCATGTGGAGGAGGCACTGGGTGCCTTCACTGACCATCTGACCAGTGTATGAGCACACATCCTTGCCCACTCTACTCTTTTATCAAGCAAAGAGAGGCTCAGGAAGAGGTGATAGATTAGAGGAAGTGGATACTACCCACCAACCATAGAGTGATTTACAGGAAAGATTCTTCTTTTCTAACCACATGCAACTTAATTATTTGTATCTCATAAGAATCTTGAGATTTTTATTGGTTAACTA
The DNA here is from genome assembly GCA_013399475.1 of Chauna torquata. Classification (NCBI taxonomy): domain Eukaryota; kingdom Metazoa; phylum Chordata; class Aves; order Anseriformes; family Anhimidae; genus Chauna; species Chauna torquata. Next base: position 69,850 of record VXAL01004268.1, read on the forward strand.
ACTTGATTTCTTGGATCATAAAATTGTACTCTCACAAGAGGTTTCATTTTGGCTGCTTGAAACCTATTAAAGTCAGGACAAGAACATCACACTTGTTTGAATTTTTGCTTGGCTGTTGGAGATTGCATACTGACATCCTACCCATTCTTTAATTTTTCCAGAATTAAATTAGGAAACAGCTGTTTCAAACTGTTTTGAATACTGGAGACCTCTGTTGCTTCAGACATCTCCTCTGTGCACTCCCATCACAGCAGAGTCCCAGGCAGTGGTGAGCAGAAGGGCATTTCAAAATTCAGCAGCGTACTCTGTCTCAGATACTGGATTCAGCAGTGTTCTATTTTTGTTACTATCCTGTTTGTTTATTACTTTTGAAGGCTTTGATGCTTTTTCTCAATAAGAAATTGGGTGCTCACCACTTTCCCAAGTCAGACTTTCATATTCATAGTGTGCTAAACATGGGTCAGGTGCAACTCACACATGCTGGTTGAGATACCTGCCAGGTGTGGAGGCAGTTCAGGATAGTCTGACCACTTGTTCAGGCTTTAATGACACCAGTAGTCCAAAGACTTTGGGTTAGATTAACTCATGGTACAAACCATGAGAGTAAAAACTGCCAGCACTGACCCTGTTAATCACAGTAGTTTAAGTTTTAATGCTACCAAAAGCAGGAGACATTTCTTTTCCCTATGTGTGGGTTCCCATGCTAATCTGAAACATGTGGAGTAATATATTTGTATTGGTTTTGGCTTCAGGCCACTGGACCAAAAACCAAGGATTTATTGTTTGTTTCTTTGTTTAAACAAAAGTCTTCTACCTCTTTTTCCAGCACACAGACCCAAAACAGTGACAGATAACCACACTGGACAGTGAGTATGTGCATGTATGGGATGACAGGAAGAATAATCAAATTTACTGGACAGCAAATATCAGCATACATGTTTTCTACAATGCTTGTTGACATACACAGTGAATTTCTCTAAACCTGAATTTGAACATATTCCTCTAAGAGACCAGCTTCTTCTTGTTTTAGGAAAATTAGTGTTTCCTCCCTCCTCAAGGTAAGTAACAACGAGTTATGAATGAGATGTTCATACGTATATGTAAAAAAAAAAAAAAAGATTAAAAGATTTGCTTGATGTTCAGCTCTGGTCCAGACTGTCTGGGTTTCACACAGATTACATGGTGTTTGCCACGTTACTGGGTTAGAAAGTAATTCATCAAATGTCTGCTGCTAACAAGGCCACAGCAACTGCAGGATCATTCACGCTTGGGATGGCTGTGGTCCCACATCCTCCTGCTCCCCAGCCTTTTCCCTCCCAAACCAGCTAAAGGACATTTCTGGTGGCAGTTGCTTTCCACAGCCTTGGTAGGAGCTGGGTGCCCCGCATTGCCAGCCAATGGTACGGGGAGGGCAGAACCATGCTAGCATGGTCTGGGACCAGACACATCTCTAAACTTTAAGATGAAATCACATTTGCTTTTGTGCTTCAAGACCAAAATTTTGTGAGTGGCAGGAAGCACTAAAGCAATTTCCACCTCCCTCAGATATCCTTGTTCTCTTTTAATTTAGTCAGCTGATGTAGCTGGCACAATTTCACATAAAATGTTTTGAAGTCACTTTGGAGAATGGCCTCCAGCCCTGTAATAGGTCTTAGACCGAAATGAGAAAGTTTCATTGTTAAGGCCAGACAGTGCTCAGCTGGTTTTCCTGACTCGATTGCAAGCACTTGGGAGACAAATGATGTGCTTTACATGAGCATAGTCATGGATTACTTTGCTCATTTCCTGAGTGGAAGGGAAATATAAACCACATTTGGCTTAGAAGCACAAAACTGTTGGTGCATCTGGAAACAAAAATGAAGACCACCTCAAAGAGCTCCAAAAAAGTGTGAAGGAAATGAACTTTATCCTAGGATGAGCAGAAGGGATATCACAGGACATACTGAAGAACTAATGAAACACACTTCAAGAACCAAGGCTGTGTGACAGGAGGCTGGTTATAACCAGGTTTGCTCAGTAAAATATTAAAGGCCATTTCTCCCTACCCATTTACTTTGACTTACTACAGAGCACTTTAAGAAGGGTAAGAGACTAATAGGTACTGAAGAGGCTGTGACTGCAGAGTGCAATAGAGGCTAATAGCATGAAAGTACTGCAGAGCAAATCTGGTCAGAAAGTGTAAATCAAACAGGGTTGCCCTGGAAACTGGCATTTCAGTAAAGTTGACATCTTTCAAATAGCATTTCATAGATCAACATTTGTTTTAGAAACAGAATTGTTTTTAAAATATCAAAATGGCATATTGCACCATTTCATTTATTTTTTACTTTGAAAAGCCTTTCAGTAATGTTAAAATATTGCAATGTTTATACAAATATTTTGAGGATTGGAATGTGACCACAGATTTTTTACCAAAACAGTTTTCCCTCCCAAATGAACCTCATGGATCATTTCTGAATGTCATCTTTTATTTCCCACTCTGTATTTATTAAGAAGTAAAAAGAAAAGCTGGGTGGAAAATCATCCTCTAACAAATTCTTTTATGTGATTTCTCAGCACTTAATTGCTCATCTTAAACACATGCTCTGCAGTATTTTTTTAAATACATCCAGACTGCACCCTATCTCATCTTTCATTTAAATATATCCAGACTGCACCCTACCACTACCCAGATAAATACAGGGCACAAAAAAAGTACCCAGATCAAGGCTTAGTCATGTTCCTCCAGGTCTTAGGTGACCTTGAAGCAGGGCTGAGTCATCAAATCACTCATCTGAAAGTACCCAAGCACTCAGTGAGGGCAGAGCTTCATTCTCCGACTAGAGTTAAGCATGGACAGCTTCCTTGCTGCTCATAAGATCAAAGGAGAACTCTGCCTCTCCTTCAGGCATGGTCCTCTCCCAGGCTCACCTGAGATGAGCCAAATCATCATCAGACCTGTCAGAGAGCTGTGCATTGCACAGGAAGGCAGAACACTCAAAAAATAAATATCAGGCTTGCATGAGTAACTTGCCATGATGCTGTCATTATTGTGAATATTAACTCTTTCTTCTTAGCCCCAAGCTACAATAATCAACATATAATGTTGAAATATACTGATGATAAATCAGAGCCTTAAGTATGGTGAAATCTGGATATGTAAAATGGATTTTATAAAAGTAATGCAAATCATACAGCACAGCACCTGTGAGTTTCCTTTTTATAGCTTGGTAACAGGAATACTTTTACTTATTTTAGATTCCAGGCAGCAGATCTCCAGTTTCCTTTATGTCCTGGGCTTTACTAAAATGTTGAAAGCCAGTTTTGCTAATATTTACAATATCAAAGGTTGTTGACCTACCTTGGGGTTCATTAGCTTATCTTAATAGGTGACAGCTGATGTGTAATAGATATAGATGTCTGAGTGACTTACAAAAGACCTGAAATGGTTAAAGTATATCCTAAGATCCTTTGTTGACCGCTTCATATGTAAAGGAGCATTCAGTAGTGTGAAATCAATATGGTGTCACTGCTTACAAAAGGTGACACTGTAAAAGAGCCATAAAAGTAATTCCTATGCATTATTGCTTAAATATATAAGCGTGATATATCACCACACTTTGGTTATTTTGAATTTAGTTTCAGTAATTGTATGAGATTTTAGTCATTCACTGAAAATTCTCTGTATAAGAGAACTATAAAAAGAGAAAAGGACATAGAAGATCATTCTAGGAAAATTTGCAAACAAAAAAGCTAGCAATAAGTGCAATGTACTTTAAAATCGACTGTTTTGTGCTTGACCTGATCTAGAAACTAATCTTCCTAAACTTGGAATCTCAGCTCCCCAGTAGAATACTTAAATGGATGTTTCTAACTAGGATGATTTATATTATATCACGAAAGTTTAACATCTCTTTGTTTCTCAGATCGACTCTGACTGTTAATTTTGTTTGAAGGAGGAGATTTTTTTTTTTTTTCCATTGGCACAAGGAGAACTCTTTGAAGGTGCCCCAGAGGTGTAGGATTTTAGGAGCCGTCCACCTACTGGTAAAACAAGCATATGAGGAAGAAGATGCGATGAAACAGAAAGAGTGCAATATATAAAGGTTATCAGGATGTTCACCACAACACAGGCTGTTGATGTATGTCTGGAGGGGTAGGCTGGGCACAGAAGAGCTCCTGGGCCTCCCCTTCCACCAGCTGCTCCAGCTGGCAGGTCTTGCTCCTGGCCTTGCAAGAACTGGTGATAAATGCGATAAGACACATCCAAGGATAGCAAGCAAGATGTGGGTCTGGGAGCTGGAGCCTCCTGAGCTGCCCTGGTGCTGTGATGCAGGCTTGCCTGTGCGTGGATGCAGAGTCTCTTCTGAGTCTCAGTTCCTACATCTTCTGCAGCAACTGGAAGGAATGACCTGACTGAAACTCCCAGCCTACTATCAGGGCCTAATGTTATTGCTTGCTGCTCTTACTGACGTAGTTGCTACACCCCTGACACTCTTTTTCTGGCAGCTCTTGCTGATGACGTCTTTGGAGGGGAATCCTTTAGAGAATTGCCTTTTTCATTCCCTGCTCCCACTCTCAGCTCTCAGTGCTGCCAACATCAACTATCAGCTATTATTTCTTCCATACAACCAGAAGTTACTCCTACACTACTCCCACAGTCTTTCAGTTTCTGTGACTACCCACTACCCCACAGCTAGCAGCTCCGACCACACAGACCATTCCTTGTGCTGGATGCTAAGCCCACCACGAGGGGCCACGACCTCAGAAAGGAATTGTTTTCTTTTAAGTGTAGGTTTTCATAAGTGGGTTAAGAGCCTAATGGATAAACAGAGGTCCTGGCCCTGGATATATTTTTTCAGATCTTTGAGAAGCCTGTTTATCAGGGCTTGAAAGAAATCTCACTGCAGCCCTACAGTAAATCAAATGATCGCTTTTCCTGTGCTCTCATTTGTGGTTTGAATCATTCACAATATGCCTGTTTTTAGAGGCAGAAACAGGTGGTTGGGGGGTGGGGGGTGGATGAATAAAACTCAGAATTCTTTTATGAATGCTACTTCAGAGGAAATATGGTAAAATGGCTATGACTGACCTGCATAAGAAAATATGAGATAAAAACAGAAGGTGTAACCCAAGCTGTCTTTTAATTAGCTTGGTCTGATAGTAAGCACAGTCTTCAAGTGAAAAGGTACAAAAAGCCACAAAGAGAGACCCAGAATATTGGCTGTGTAGCAGCAGCTTCGGGCTGGCAGACCAGCATGTAGGAACTGTAAATCCAAACCCTGAGAGCTCTTTCTGCAAAATCAAGTCCTCAGGTGATGCTGGCCTCCCATGCTACCTCACAGAACTTCTTTCTTCCAGCTGCCGCGAGAGATGAGGAAAAGACAAATCTGTATTGATTTGGTGATTTTTGGAGACCTGTGGATGCTGACACAGAGCAAAGCAACTCTGCATCTTGTCCACTCCACTCGTGTCTCTGAGGGGGCAGCCGGGCAGCAACACCACTGAGAGAAGGAGAACATGGGCTGCACCCTGCCCAGAGTCAGTTCTACAAAGTGAATTTTTCTCTTTGGTATGAGATATTTGGAATCATTCAGTACCATCAATTCAGGAATGCAAACAACTGGCTATGTCCCAGTATGTGAGAGTTACTGCAAAGAAACTAGCCACAGTGAGAATGCTCAGTGTCTTCTGTGACACAGAAAAAGGCACATCTATATGAGATGCCAGATCAATCAAGTTACACACCCTTAATATCCTTAAAAATGAATCCTATTCATGAAACCTTCCAGAAGCCATATTACAGGCTAGCCCTTGCTATCCACGTCTTCCCTGTGCTCCCCTGAAAGGCCTTTCCGTTCACACTCTAAACTCTATGGAAGAAGCTGTGCTTACTTTTGCACTGGCCATAGTACTACGTGCCCTGTCTAGAACAAAGATGTTGGAATGAATAAGCAATGTGCCATTTTGTATGCTCAAATTTCTGAGATTTTTTAAGTTCGGAGCTACATGACAGAGGTTGCCAGCCAGTGACCCCAAAAAGAGAAGCAGTGCAGAAAATGAAAGAAGAGTTCATAATGTCTGATGACTTCTACAAGTTTAATGCAGTATTATCTTGAAAGGTGTTAATCCTTAGGAACAAACAGCAAAAGAACATGAAATAGCATATCATCCATTAAGCAACACATTCACATGTGCATGCTATTATAAGAAAAGGCTGCACAGAAAAGGCAGAGGAATATTTTCTTTTCTAGAGTCACATTATGTTATAGATGAAGAAATCTGAATTTAAAGGCTGGATTGGACCTGGTCTGTAGAAACATGCAGTGCAGCATGAGCCCTCTGTAAGTCCCGGTACAGGTGAGCTGCACCTTGGGCCAGAGTGCACAGGAGAAGGACATGCTGTATATCTGCAGACTCTTTTCCAAAGCAAGTAGGCGACTGCCACGGACAGAGAACAAATAGAAACTTGGTTCAGTTGACCTCCACAAGAAACTATAGTGAGTTGCTTTAATGCTGCTGCTGGTAGTATTGCACATATTTGTTCCATTCAACAAGCAGGACTCTCATTTTGACTGAAGTGTTAGAGACAGATGTCTCTTTTCAAATATCCCTTGCCAAAGTCTCAGTCCATCCCTGAAAACTGCTGCAATGAGGGTGGGCAATGCCTAACTGGGAGAAATGCTGAATCTGCACCAAAGGGGCTGCTGAGTGTGGGCTGGATCCTGGGAACTGCATGAGCCATGTGGCACAGTGCTACACAGAGCACAAAGTGTCAGTAGGGACACTACATCTCTGCCCCATGTGGCAAATACCACAAAGCCTCCAGTGTTATGGGACAATTACATCTGAAGTTGCAAAATCTTCTGGTTAGAATTTTGCACGTTTTGAAATAAAGTGTTCAGCAGAGCTGAAATTTATTAATTTTGAAAACTAAGCCATCTGGAGCATTAGCTGCTTAATTACAGCAGAAAGAATCATGAATGAACAATATGAAACACTTTCTATTTTCCATTTCAGGTTTGAAATTTGGTTGAGCTTTTTTATTTCTTGGTTAAAAAAAAAAATGCAAGTGGTCATGTTATGCAATTCCTTCAGTTTTGTTTTCTTCTTTCATAAAAAACACAAACAAAAAAAGAAACTAAAAAACCACATACATACACACACACACAAAAAAAAGACAGAAAACCAAAGAACAAATCCTTCCCCCTCCCCCGCCCCAAAGAACCAAAAAGCAAAAAACCAAACAAGAAATAAACCCTAACTAGGCAGTGATAAAAATTCAGTCTCTCTTTATAAAGCTGTGATGACAACAATCACCAGATACAGATGAGTCTTGAAGAAAAATAATCAAAGAAAGATGTTTTGTTTCTCAGTTTGTTATTGCATTTAATGCAATTTTTCCCCATTGGGTTGCAAATCACTTGCTTTTTTGTGCTTTCGTTCATTCTAACCATTTCTGATCCCAGAGCAAAACCCAGCTTGAAACAATGTGGACTTGATGAGTTTACTGTGTTTGAAACAAGGAAGACTTTGTCCCCTATGCCCTAGGCAACTTAAAACACAATGCCCCTATCCTCCTTTGCCATGAGACCTTCAGTCAACATTCCCCATGGTTTATAACAATTGAACCAAAAATTTAGGCCTGAGGGATTCAAACATGACATTTGAAATAGAGGGTGCACTGGTGTCCATGAACCCTGTAGTGTGCTGTGGTTGTCTCCTGCACTATAAAGGTACAAAGGTGGATTTAGATGTTGCTGCTTTAACAAATCATTTTTCACTGCTGCTTTTTCACCATTATTATTTTGCAGATGAAAGTGAAATTTCACAGTTGCTCTGTATAGCATGCAACATGAATCCTGTATTTTTGCAAAGGGGAATTTTACTAAACATGTTTACGAATGTCCCCCTTCTCCCAAATATGATGACACAATGCTAGCTAGAGCATTCTTTCACAGCATCCCAGGGCATGTCTCAGCCCTGAAACTGTTCCCTGTTGCATGCTGATAAAGAACAAATGCTGCCTAACAGGTTTTTCCTGAAGAGAAAGTGTCTGATACAGCAGATTCCCACAGCGTGCAACACATGCTCTACTGAAATCCCAAAGCCCCAAGTGCTCGTGTGACTAGCCAGGGGTGCTCAAAACAGACCTGAGATGCTCTGCATTCATGCCAGCCTTCACTGAACAGGGGTACCAGGAGGCAGCAGATCAAATTCAGGTACCATCAGACAGTTAAAGAGGAGCCACAAAGCTGAACAAAACACTGATTCTGCAATAGGTATGTCTGGGTGTACTTGAAGGTCACTTAGCAGACCCTGCGGGAGGAAGGTGGTGATGCTGTCACCAGCTTTTCCATGCTAGCTTTTCTGTGGTCATTTCTGCCATGAAATGGCGAAGTCTACCAGCAAATGAGATGGCTCTCCTATGGGGAAGGCCACACCTGGATGAAAGGCTGCATGTAGACTATCAATAACGTCATTTGGGTGGTTACCTTCAGAAACAATAGTTTTCAAAGTGCCAAAAAAACACATTGCAAGATTCAGAGACTGGATAGACCACTGATAAGCAGTATTAACACAAGAAGGGAAAAAAACAACAGCAGCCTACAGTTTTTAGCCACTGACAGAATGACAAGAGATCATTATTGCCCAACATCACAGGGGAAACTAAGGGAAACAAAAAGGCAATAGAACTTAACTGAGTGCATATAGCTAATCAGTGACAGAGTAGAAGTAAATTCCCCATTCCTTCCACTCAGACTAGTAGGTCACAGTGCCCTGTGTCCTCTTAGGTAATAAATTTCTTGTGGATCTCTGCTTCCTCCCCTGCTGGTAATAGGTCCTGAGTGGTTTCAAAACCTGTATAATATGACATATATTATGTAGCATTCTTCAAGGGCTCAACTTAACATCATTCTAACAGAGTGACTGAAAGTCCGTGATTTTTGATAATGGCAAAAGAATACTTTTGCTATATATGTGCATTGCTCAAATAGGTAAAATTCCTGTTTCTGGGTTTTTTTTTTTTTTTTAATATTGCAATCAGCCTAAACATTCAGATACCTGTTGTGTGCTGTTTTGAGCAAGTTAGTGCAAAATTTAATTTGCACTCACCCATCTGATTCAAGGGGAGTGTAAAATATACTTGTAGCACCAATTTCACATTTTATAGTAATTCACTTAGCATGACTTCCTGGAGTTAAACCAATGGCTGACAACAGCTAGTATTCAGGACTTCTACCACAGCAGACAGTAACAAAAAAAAGAACAGTAAAATATAACAAAACAAAAAAACCAAACCCCCCAAAATGCCTAGAAACACCGGAAAGAAACAGAAGGAAAAACAGACTGAATGGAAGACAAGCATTTCTTAACTCTTCATTAGCTTCTCTTTAACATGTTCCCAAAACAAAGAGGCACCTGAGACATGGGGAGCCTTACTGCAGAAAAATTTTACAGATAACATTCTTCAGCAACCAGATATCCTGCAATGATTTGAATTTTGTCATGGTTTGCCACAGGGTGTTCCAAGAGATATTGAGCAAACTGACTGACTGCTACACAAAAATAAACTTCACAAGCTTTTAGTCTCACTGTGCTCCAGTTTATTTTTCCACTTGGTAAAGCTGTGTTTCACTCAAGTGATGTATCATTTTAATCAATGTAAACAGAGTAACTGAGAATGCAATGCATTGCTTAAACACACCTCCTTCAGCAAAGCACACAGACATATGCTTATCTTTAAGAAAGTGAATCATTCTAGTAAATTAAGCAATGTCGAAACTGAAGGCCTATAGCCAAGGTCATGATTTTGTACTTGGACGGACCAAGATGCCACCTTTTTATTGTTTTGCTTTTGCTATCACTTGAAGCCTCTGCTTAAATTGTCTGTGTTATTTGCACACCCTTCTTGTGTAGATGAAACATGCAGCTGTAGTGCAGCAACCAACAGAACCCTAGCTCTTCATAGTGCTGAAGAAAGTTTTGGTCTTTTCAAATCATATCTTTTGATTCTGCAGAAGATGACAAAGAAAGGCAAAACAATCCCTTTGTAATGCCCAAGAATCCGTTTGGTTTCTTGGGCTGGCAAGAAAAGGCTGCTAAGCTTTTCTTCAGCTTGTGTCATTTTACTGGACAGTGCCCAAGTAAGAGTGGAAACAGCAGTAACAGCGTTGAGGTTTATCTGCAACAGGATTACCAGATTTCCTATGACAATTCTTGGAGGCAGATCACTTCACTGTACTCCAGTGGAGGAGATTCGAGATTCGAGACCTCATCAAGAGAGGGAAGTCTCCACTGCAGCTTTTCTTCAACAGAATCCTCAGTTTTTTTCCTACTGTTTTGTATAATCAGCTTCCTTTGCCTTCTCACCTGCCCTGCCCTCACGTGCCTCCTTTCCGTTATTCTGGCACTGACAAGGGAGCAGCTTAATGTTGTGGACTGCTGTGCCAAGGTGCTCCACCCTCCCTTCCTTCCCATGAGGCTGTGGCCATACACTTAAAGTTTTCTGCCTGCAACAACTAGAAAGCCATCTCTTATGCCCTCTCTTCATTTTTGGTTCCCCATCTTCTTAACCCATGAATTCAATGGATTTTTCCACATACGGAAATAATCCTCTCTTTCTCCGTAGTTAGAGTATATAAAGCAAGAGTATGAAAGAGAGAAATTGGTATTAAAAATAAGAAGTGAGAAAGATGTGTTTGGAGGAGAGAGTGTAATGTCCCTATACCCCTTATACTCACTCCCATCCATCTTTACCACAGCTCATATGGGATGTTCACTGCAGTAATTTAGGCATCCCTGACACCCATCAAGGCACCCATGCCTCCCTCCACACAGCCCTTCCTTCCCCTTCCTTGGCACATCAACAGCGTGAAGGGCAGCACTGGCTGGGGCTAGATCCAAGCAGTCAACCCAGCCAGCAGGCAGCTGCCGGACAAGATGGATATGGCTATTTTCCCTACCTTTCTCCCTAAAATATGTGGGGCCAGTATTAGAGTAAAAATTCTTTGCTTAGCTGTCAAATATTAAATATACGGGAGCTTAATTTCCTTAAGAACTTTCTCCTCTGTCAATTCAGTGAAAACTGACCAAAAAGGAATGCTACTATGAACAATGGGGATGATGAGAGGCAAAGCAATTGCATGGACCTTGTTTCCTCAGATGAGATAAACACACACATACCCCTTACCTAAATATTCTGAAATTGTTTGACCTCCAGGGGTTATTTTTGTTCTTGCTGCATAGCACCCTCTTCTATAATTCAAAATCACAGCCCCTGCTGTATGGACATCAGCGGTGCCATTTTATATATAAACATAATTTAACTCCTTGACATCTGGAAGAACATAGTTACATGAAATATGCTAATATGAAGGAAATAACTGATGTTCAACCCATGACAGTGAGCTTTGACTCAACTAATACACTTCGCAGTGTAATTTTATTTAATAGCCAACTACATTTTGGCATTTTAAATCCAAAATTGAGTGTTAGAAGGAGGAGGAGGTCAAATGTACTTTAATCTCCTAGCAACACCAATCACTACATAATAAGGATATGAATTTTGATAAAGTAGAACAAAAGGACTGAACCCTGTATTTCATTTAGCTTTATTGACCTTTGGCTTACAATTGCACAGTCTCGCTCCACTTACTATAGCCATTTATTCAGATTTTTTTTTTTT
>VXAL01004268.1:86836-106450 GCA_013399475.1 Chauna torquata
AAAAAAAACAACAACAAAAACCCAACACCTCTGAAGTGCTTAGGAACTCAAAAAACAGTGTTCACATCTTAAGATTGCATACTGTGTTAGCATTTGGATTTGCTGTTGCCCATAATGGTATTTGTCTAGTGGCTGTAGCAATACATTTAATGATTACAAGGCACCCCCAAGAAGTTCTCACGATGAGTTGCAAAGGATGAATGGAAAATCTGAGAAAGATGGACACTAAAACCAAACAACTAACTCCCAGAAAAGAGAAAAATATTTGCATAAATTTGTGGCTCTAAAGAAAGTCTGTGGAACCTGAATTTGCATAATCTAAATGATGAGAAAAGTCAAGGAGACTAAAGAGTGTTTAGACACGTTGGTGCCAGGGCTAGCTCTTAACTTGCACAAATCACTTTGTAAGAAGAAATCCCATATGCCCTGATCCTGGAGCCAGAAAAACCAGTAAGACAGATTTCCCAGAGGAAAGGGACAAAAGACTGTAGTCTACTGGGAAACAAAAACAAAAAGACTTGGGAGCTCTGTGTAACAATATCTAGTAGAGTCACTAGACAATGTTGCATATTGAGAAATGGAAATACAAACTTCAGTAGACCTGATCCTGTATGTTTAGGGGTCAAGAGGCAAAGACCAGTCTCTTATAGTCACCTCTCTCATACCCTCATTACAGCTGAAATGCCCAGGAACTGATGAATCCTCATACTGACTTCAAAACTTGGACAGAGAGATGGAGTTGCACGTCTGCCAGAAGCAGGAAGGCAGACAAGATCTGCAACCATGGCAATGTTGTGCTTAGATACCCTGATGTTCCTCCAGTGCCTTTCTGTCCACTGACTTCCACTGCATGCTAAAAACTGAACTGCTCTGCAAATGATAGCTGTACGAAGGAAGGAAGGTTCTCTTGAAAGAGAAAGGGGCGATGTCCTCCACTCCACCATGTTTATTAACCTCTTTAAATTCTGGAGTTATCTAGTTTTAAGTATTAAAAACCTGGCACTGGTGGTACTTACTAAGAAGTATCAGAAGCTTAAAAATCCAGAGGGTCCTAGGAGTCCTGGTTCTTCTCTCTTCCCTTTAAATAATGCAATACTATTGCAATTCAAATATATGAAAGAGTATATCCTGTCAAGTTTACTCTTTCTGTAAAGTATACAAAACACCTAAGACACCTTAAAAATAAACAGTTTATATTTTTCATGGTCAACTCGGTGTTGAAATATATGAATAGGCAGTGTAATTCAGCAAACAACATGCTGAGTTTACTTTTTAAGATTTAGAGCCTACCCAAGGAATGCTGATACTATCTTTAAACAGAATCTTCATTTCTGTCAGTGTTTCATGTATGGTGTCATGATATGGAATATATAGGGAGGCTCTTTGCCAAGGCTGGCAAATGGAAAGACACTCTTTGAGTCCAGAATCTGCTGGATCAGGTTCACACTGTAAAAGTGTTCTGCTTACCTCTAGTATGCTTTTTGTTTTCTTTGATTTGCAGTTACTTGTGTCACATACTAAGTAGTAACATAACAGCTTGTAAAAATGGAACTAACTGCCTCCAAGTTCTCTATTAAGAAAACAATTTACAGAGGCAATGACACGGCAGCGATTGTTCAAAGGTGCATACCACCTTTCTTCCTGGTGCCTATTCACACTCTGAGTGCCTGTATCCCGTGTGCCCCTGTTGTCAATGCTCTCTGCAATGCCTACATTTCTGCTTTGATGGTTTTTATTGCTACTTATTTTACGGTATTTGCCTGTTTTCTGCTCACTTATGAGATCCTGGAAGAAGCCAAGGAGAAGTTTCCAGACTGCAGGCATCTCTACTGCCTTAAAGCAAGTGGGGGTATGTTATTGTATTTTATGTGAAAAGTAGCAGTCACAATTTGTATTAATTGATGATAGCATGTTTCTAGGGAGATGTCTGTGCTTTATGAAGAAAAGAAACTCATTCGGCAAACCCGAACTGCTATTAACTTTTAGAACTGAGCTTACCCATATTACAGAACTTACACATGGAGAAAGATTTCTTTAAAAGGTCCTATATGAAAAACTCTTTTTAATCAGCTGGAACTGGGTTAATGGAAAATCTCTGTCCTGGTGGTGATTAGTTTACCATAACACCAAAGTAATCCATACCACGTACAGCAAATCTGAAAGCTGGAAGATGTACCGGTTGATGTTTGCCAAGAGCAATATTAAGAGCTGCCTGTGCTTCCAGAGAGAGGCTGAGAAGTTTTCTTCACAAAGAAAACCCTAAATACTTTAAGAAGAAAGATTAAAAAGAGAGGTGTTGTAGAGGGATAAAATATTGCATCATCATATCACCCACTCATTTTAAAGCACAGAACAAAATCAGGCTGAAATGAAATTATTTTAGCATAAATTAAAGGCAGTGTGCCTTGTCTATTTTACACCTTTAAAATCTGTTAACTGTTCTGTGCTAGTAACATACCATTTATTTTGTGCAAGCCAAGGCCACAGATACATACAATTTGTAGTCATAATAAATAATTTGCACTTCAACAGTATCTTGAGTCAGAGGATTTACAAGTACCTTAGAAGCAACTAATGCCTTTATTTTACAGCGCCACTGTGAACAGAGCTATTTATTTTCTTCATCCGACAGGTGAGGAAATAACTTGGATAAAGCTTGCCTCTTTGCTTGGGCCACCACCCTCCACTTGCACACTTTATGTGGGCTACCTGAACAGTAGTCAGCTGCACCCTCTTGCCCCAAGGCTAATTCAGCTTTCGGGATTTGGATGCAGCTCTCGCATAACCCAGTCCAACGTTTTCATCTTCATTACACTCTTTTTACCAAGTGGTAAACTTTAGACTCTGGAGACCTGTTGAATGTGGACCAAATGGTATATGCACAGAATGCAACATTTATACTGTTCTTTACTAGGTAATGAGATAAATGTTAGAGTTATCAGGTGTCATCTAGGGGACTATAATTACGTGGCTTAGTCATGACACATGACAGAAGCTAAATTTTGTCACTGTTAAAGGAATGTTGCAGAGTGCTACAGGAAGCAATCATAAATTACATTCAAGTACATCTGAACACTAGCATCTTCAAATTTACACTTAGGGGACTGAAACCTTCGAGAAAATATTTACTTCGCAAATACATTTCATTTACAATGTCAGACAAAGTGACTCTCTAACACCACAGCAAACACTAGAAATTCCAGTATAATCACAGCACCTCATTAAACATCAGAAATAACCTTTATGCACAGGCATGTTTTGGGGTTGCCAGCAGTAGCAAAGGAAATGTTTCAGCATCTGATGAGCTCAGTGAGCAGTCCTTAGGATACAGTGATGTAAAATGGTGAGAGGTATCAGACTTTGAGATGGGCTGTGAAGAAAGTCATGAAAAAAGTGCCTTTGTAGCATTCCTGAAGGGAAAGAACTGAAGTGCTTGTTAGCAGATCATGGTTGTGTTTGCTGGCTTTACAATGATATTGATAGCATGGAAATTATTCCGTGTTATTGGTGCTTAGTTAAATGAATTAAAACCTCTTCAGACCTTACAATATCCATAAAGTAACACAGAAAAAATTAAGACATCATGAGTAGTTTCTCTTTGCAATATTTAAAGACAATAATTTTTCTTTTTCTGACACTTAAAAAAGCAATGCTAAAGTAACATTCATGATGCAATGTTCTACCAGGAGCAAGATATGTCCCTCATCATCAGCCTCAACAGGAATACTCTAATAGGGTGGTCCCTTTCCCAAAGTTTCACTGGTTCTCCATAGCAATGCTGCCCCACAGGAATAAAATATCAAATCCAAATCTTAGGGAACATTGTCACAAGGAATTAGGAGAGAGCACAATTTTGCCCACAAATAGATAGAAAAAGATAGTCTTGCAAAACATATATATATAGGCTGCACCCATGAGTTAATATTCAGAGCCTGTCTGAGCCTGCAAAACATGTCCGTCCTCCCCCACAAAAATGCAACCTATTCTTGTCCACAAAGCAAAGATCCAGCCTACGGACTTGGAGAAGTAACTGGAAAGATTACTTTAGGTTAACTGCAAATGTAACCAGTTTCTGTCTGAAGAGCTTGTGTCCGTTCCTTTGCACGTATTTGGGTACAAGTCATTTATTGGCCTGTTCCCCTGGTCTCCAGCTATCTGTAAGAAAAATGCAGTAACAGAAATAGCCTACTATGCATTGGTTTACATGTCCCAGCCCTATTTTGATAGAGCAGTCAGCTAGAACTACTCTTTCAAGAAAAGCAGGGATTCTGACTTATTTTTCCTAGAACCCTGCCAAGTAGAGAAAACCAAAGGGAATCCTCTGCAGCATGAGAGTCCGAGTGCTCAAGGTAAAGTCTATCATCATTAAAGGTTTCATGCTGCATTAGATATTAATAAGCCATTATGCTCTCTATATAAAGTAGCAGATAAAATGTATTTCCTGATAAAAAAAGGAAAGAAAATTAGAACTCAGATTATATACAGACTGTAATGGTAATGGTAGATTTTTTCTAGCATAACAGCTTCCTCTTCATTCCATTTACAATTAGACATATTTCCAGTCATTCAACACTATATGACACTTCTTCACACCACTCTTGAGGGTAGTATTTATGTTTGTCTCTTTCACACTGATTTGAACTTTGGTTTAGTGGAGATTATTCAGACACCAGAAATGTCTATACTCTGTACATTGGTCTTTGCTTTCTGTTCAGCCACGAAAATCACTTTTGTGAGGTACGTTATTTCTTCAGCTTGTAAATTTACTTCACAATTGGAAAGGAATGTCTTTAATAAAAATGCTGCATGTAGAAAGAAGAGATTAGAAGCACTTTGTCTGTTTTCCTAAAAGTGTTTAAAAGGTGTCCTAGAAGCCAGTTTTGAATTTCATGTTGCTGCTTCTCTCCTTTGTTTTGTAGTTTATTACTAAATTTTTATTGTTGTTGTGAAAATCCTGATGACATCTCCATTAAACATGCTCGGTATCTCTCAACGTCACAAAAGCAAACTTTCTAGTTTACCCAAGGTGATAAGGAATCTATCAGGGAGTTTACCAGGTTGTAAAATTTTAAAAACTTGAAAATATTCATTGTGGAGCATTAGGTTTGCACAGAACTACCAAGGAGAAAGGGATTAGTGTTTTTAACAGTAAATCCCTCAAATAATCTTACACTTTAAAGAGTTGTCTGGGATCTTTTTTAGCAAACAGGATTGTTCTGTGTGGCCAAATCTAATAAGCACAAATATTGTTAGACTCTTTACATCCTCTGAACAGTATAACAACAAAAGAAATGAAGAGCAAGGAGAAGAAACCATGAAGGCAATGTTTCTAATGTGAGCCATTCAAGCTGAGACAGTGAGAGAGCTGTTTGAGAAAAAAGATGTGGTAGCAAGGATAGTTTTTACTTCCCGAGTAAGTGGGTGTAACACCTCATACTCAGAGTAGTTATAGAAATCATACCATAGAAATTAGCTCCGAAGTGCTGAAGTAAACAGAAGTTACATGTGGAGATCAAGGAATCAAGATCCAGACTATACCCTTGATCAGTCAGATTGATAGAAGTATAAGTACTGTACACAGAGATATGTTATTTAATGGGCTGTTTCCTGATATTAACGACAGCAGCCATCAGGTATAGATACAGATGATTCTAAAATGGCTATGCACACCCTGTGTGTATGCACATTATCTGGCCACTAATGCTTAGAAAAATTGTGGTACAATGTTTAATGTATATATCATGAAGTTCTACAATTTCCTAGAAAAATCAGGATGAGTATCTTTGTATTCACAGGTGATTGCTCCGATCTACTTTTTGAAGCCACCCAGGACTTCAGTAGAATGTGCTGAATGACTGCATATTTTCTAATTAAAACTCCCAACAGTTCACTACCATTTATTTTCATTAAAACTTGGAATTAATCTTGCAGCAAACTGCTTAGTGACATCAAGTGAGCCACTGGACACTTTCTTTTTTTTTCATTCATTCAGTATTCTGGATGACACAGAGTATTTCCTAGAAAGAGCTCAGCATCTGCCATTTCTGCTGGACTTACTGGGATCTGACAGACTGAAGACACTTTTTGTAGATACTCAGTACGTTGCTGGGTACTGCTGTATGTACCAAATCAAAATCTGCATTCCTTTTTTTTGCAGAGGTTATCTGATTTACTTCCCATTTAACGTATTTAATACATAAGAAATTGTGGTGTATATTCCAGTTCTGAATGAGAACGTGAGCATATACTAAGGCAGAATTTGATTTTGGATTTCAATATAGTATAAGCAAACAACAACTATTTCACTGTATAATGGCACCATTCACATCCTGCTAACCTTGTTCATATTGAAGAGTAACGACACAAAGAGAACAATAAGTTTTTGCCCCAAAGGTCATGCAATCATAGTTACAGAAGCAATGGACCAAATTAACAAAGGGTTAGTAGCTCTGTCCCTCTAGACTGCTCTTTTCCCTATAGATCTAAATCAGGGACTTTGTAGGGTTGCCCTTTTGTTTAAACAATTCCTTCTTCTCCCTCTTCCCCAGAAGAGATTAAGGCTCTTTCCCTCTCCTTGGCCTGCAGTAGAAAATATTTTCTGGCATTTACAATAATACTTTTGATGTCCCTGTTTCTGAGGTAGGCTGTTTCTAGTACCAAGTCTCACTGATTTAAACACTATTCTTCTCAGTAGAGCACCTAGGGAGTTTCACAGGTACTAGAAAAAGACGTAGCTCTGTGAGCTTATGGTTTCAGATTCAGTCAACGGGGATCAGACTTGCTAGTCACCTCCAAGGTTCACAGTTTAAAACACACTTATCTTGCCACTCTACCTAGCCAAGGTTTTAGCCAGCAAAGTTTAAACTCTAACAGGTGACATTTGATGCGTGTGCTTGTGAAATGGTACTGCCTGCTCTCTGGGGGGTTAACATGGGAAATTTCTTCACATATGAATAGATTTCAAAGTCACACACCAACTCTGTCAGAGTCTTAGGAGAAAAAGAGGAGGAGAAACATTTGCTAATATATTTGCAGTACATCCCCTGATCAGATGGCAACAGCTGCCTGCAATCAAAATGCATCTCTCTCTATTGGGTATGCATGTTGCAAATACAAAAATGGATTCCACGTATAAAAAAAATGAAGACAATTTCTTCTGTAAATAATAGCCACAGAGAAACTGACCCCTTTGATTGCACCATGAGTGGCACAGAGATGATTTCCATTCCCACTTGTATTAGAAATAGTGGGTTTGCTTCTCCTAGGACCATGAAACCAGCCCTGTTATTACAAGATGCACTTGAGGCTCAGAGCACAGAGAAGTGTTCCCACAAGGGTTCCTCCACACCAGCTCCTACATTTCTTGGGTCTCCCTCTTGCTTCTTGGCAGAAAATACCACTGGATTAACCATGACACATTCCATGTAACACTTGTGTGTGTGTCTGGCAATAACACACAAAAGGACATGATTTTTCTGAAGAAATTCTGATCTTGGATAAGACTACAAGATTGGGGCTCACTCTTCTTTTTCCCATGTGCACCTCTAGGCTTGAACAAAATGTGTAACTTTACCTGGCGCCTGTAGTGAGGAAGGCAGGAGCTACCTGAGGATGGTACATTTTGCACTGGACTTCTAGTGGAATGGTTTCACTCTGCCCATACAAACTGGGTGTTTAAAGAAGCACTTATATCAGACAGCTAGGTGTACTTTTAGGATTGGCAAGTGAAAGATGAATGTGCTGTAAAGGCAAAACATATTTTTCTGGTTCATATCCAGCTTCATCATGGTAAGACTCCTTCTCTGGCCAACTAAAGTCTGGATATAAATCCTAGAGAAAGATCTTTAGCTGCAACCAACTGCAAGACAGGAAAGAGTCAATAAAGAGGAGTTAAAGAAGACACAAGCATACGCATATTTTACATAAGAAGTGGAATTTGTTTTAGAAATGTTCATATAATTAACACAGTCAAGCACAGAACTTGTTCTATTGTGTTGCTTGTAACACTGCAAAAATCTGTTCTATTTAAAAATAGATTAATTATGCTGTGTTGCTGTCTTATAAAGATATACCAACCACAAAAAAATTTGGCACAATACATAGGAACCCTTCTGAGGCTGCTGTTAGAGAAAACCAGACTGGCACATTTGCTAAGATGCAAGAGAGAAAAACTAATGAGCAAAGCAAACCAGCAAAATTTTGTTTTCACTGACTATTCCTAAGTACCTGTGATTGTTTGCTCAAGTGCTGAAGAAAATCCATTTACCTTTGAAAACATGAGACATGTCTTCAGTCAAATAAGCTTTTTGGGGAGGAAAGGCTGATTTTCAACTGTGCTTAACCTATTCATCAACATTAAGCTTCAAGAGTGAGCCCAGCCATGCAGAAAGGAAGATCTCATTGCTATTATTTCAATTTCCAGGTCCAGAGGAGAAATACAAGACACATTACCTTTCATGTTTTTGAAATATAACTGAAAATTGTAATAGCCACAGAGTGTGTGCTTTGCAGTTCCACTGCACCAATTCAAAATGGTCCCATAAAACAGATTTCTAAACTAAGCCTAATATTCTTCCCACTTCAGTTTTCATATTTTTAACTTCACTTATAACTGGGGGCAAATTAATTTATGGTAAAACAAGCATGCTCCATTTGCTGATAGAATGAGGATCTCCTTTTCATTATAATGGAAGGCAAAGCTCCCATTATATGCAAGCCCGAAAGCCCCATTCCAGTTTGGAATTCCACTGAGGAAAGCCAAGTGCCACAGAATTACACATACTCCAAAGAGCTCACTATGCCATTCAAACTTTTATGAACTAATCTAGATGTTTTACATTTGCAGCTGGAGAACAGGCCATTTCTAGTGTTATGTGCCCTACTGTTTTCTGGATCATTGGTTTAGGATTTCTGGACATTCAGCACCCATCCCATGTGGAACACCAGCATAAGGGTAGAGAAGGAGTGAAATACAAATCCTTCACCTCCTGAATAGGAAGGATTCTTACTTTAATGAGAATGAATTCAAAATTCTTACTAGTAAAGTTGCTCATTCTGTCGTAATCATACACAAAATTTGCTCTAAACCCACAAAGACAGACAGCTACCACACATTAGATTAGGTAGATTAAGTGCACAGTGTACACAAGTCAAAGAAATCTACAGCTAAACATACAGATATATTGCACGTATGTGTACATGTTTAAGAAAACCTGTAAATGAGGACCCGTGGCTTTTTAAAAGTCAGATTCAGAAGCTTAGAATAGAGCAGCAAGTGTTTATGGAAGATAGAAGTGTGTCATATCAATTCTGCAGCAAAGGTAGATTTACAATCTCCAGTGGAAATTGCATTCCACTTTCCTTTTCAGCAGGAAAGATGCTGATTAGAATTTGGGACGCTAAGTAAAAATAGGTTAGAAAGCAGTGGCTCAGTGAAGAAGAGACAGTCCAGGAAGGAGGAAAGGAAAAGGTCTGTTTAACATAAACCTTTTTGACAAGGTTACTTTGAAATCCTGTGCTTCCTGCTCTACAGAGATAGCAACCATCTTCTTAGAGCTAGATACATGTTCTTATAAGAACAGTGCACACCCTAAGGAAGGCCTCAGTCCCCAGACAAAGAACTAAGGTGCAGAAATAGCTGCACAGGAAGAACAACTGCATTAGTAGTTTTATTATCTGGGCTACTACCACTATCTCTTCAGAAGACTATGACTTAAAATCTAGTAGTGAAAGGATAAGACAAAGTTCTTTTTAAATGAAATCATGGCACAGAAATGTCACCCCAAGTATAGCTGATCTTATAGGTCTCCTCAGAAAATCAGACTTTTTATTTCCTCTTTAACTGTTCTGTTGATGGATTTTGCTTTAACGCACAATGTATCAAAATAACAATTGCCCAGTATTTGGCAGGTGCAGAATAATTTGTTCAGCTTGGGATGTTTGATGACTTTTTATGATGGTTATGACACTATATTTGTTTGACTAGTATACTGAACATACAGTAAAAAAGATGCCAAAAGGCAAATTCATGATGAGAGAACTGACCTGAGAAGAAAATCATCAAAGAAGGTTGTTCGCAGTAGTATTCTTTATTGATTGAGCAGTTTGAACGACTCTGCAACAATCACACTCTACAACAACCACTAGCATGAAAGCTATCCAGCCTGTTGCCCAGTGTATTGCAAACTTTTTTGTCTGTATCTCTGCTCTTCAGTACAATTTCTTTTATGAAACTTGTACATGATTTTTATTTTTAAACATCACTATTTTTAAGGTANTTATAAGGTGAAGTTCATGCCTCCACAGACACTTATTTAAGTTATTTATATTTTTAGAGAACTTCCTTACTTCTCATTTCCATAGTGCTGCACGACAGAACTTGTGAGAATGATATACACACTAACAAATATAAAAACGTACAAAAAAATCAGAATTCTTGGCCAGATAGAGTAAACAGGTGTAAATTCAAATCAGTGACATATGTCAATATACATATATGACTCTTTGTTCTCAGCTGAAGGTCTGTCATTCTACTTATCAAAGTGACTACACATAATTTTTCCTAATATTGTAGTTAATTTCCAAACACATTATTTTGTACCTTATTTTAGGATTGCAGTAATTTTTTTCCCAGTCTAATATTGATTTCCCATGTATCTGCCCAGTTTTGCAGTATCTGCCCAGAGAAGTTGTTGGTGCCCCGTCCCTGGAAGTGTTCAAGACCAGGTTGGATGGGGCTTTGAGCAACCTGGTCTAGTGGACGGGGGTGGGGGGATTGGAACTAGGTGGTCTTTAAGGTCCTCTCCTACCCAAACCATTCTATGATTCTATGTCCTGTTAAGATTTAAATCCAGTTTTGGTATTCTGCATCAAAAGACTAATATCTCACTGCCTCCAGTGGATTTCTTTCTCCTCTAGGCATGAAGAGCAAAAGGTTGTTTCTTGTAGCAATTGCTTAAATGCATTCACTGCTGTGGCAGCAGGTCCTGATAACGGATGTGGCAACAGCTGGAGAAATCTTTTTCTCATATTTGGAATTGATGCTTGAATTTACGCTCAGACAAATCTCTGGCATTGCAAACGTAAATTCTCAAGGATGCCTTTGTCTGTGCATTGAAGATATATTTCTGTTTTTTTAATGATGCATATTTTCTCTAAGGATTGACAGGCATTGGATCTTATTAACCTATCACAAAACACACAATTTTAAGCAGAACTTTATAAAAATTAAGTCATGTGTTTACATATAGAATGTCTTCACTTTGGGGTCAGATCCCTATAGTAAATTAGCTGCCTAAGCCTTCCTATAATAAAAGTGGAATTCTCTACCATTTCAGTGACTTTGGGTCACTCTCCAGAAGTATGAGAGTACATGAATGCTGACAAATCTCCCCAAACTCCAAGCACTTGCCTAAGTTGTCCACAGGGAATTTAGGAATTATCTCAGGACTTCTCTGAAGCACTCCCAAATTTTCTCAAGGATAAAATAACTCTAGGATATGCAGCAAAGTGTGAGGGGTCATTACTGTCACTTATAAGGGACAATAAGGATTTATTGTGCATTTTTTTTAATGAAGAAGGCGAATGAAACAGGGTCCCCTATTATGACTTTGAGTACTGAAATTGTACTTGGGCACAGACATGGAAAGTATGTTGCTGAAACACTACCAGAAGCCAATCAAGAGTCTACCTGTTTCTTAAAATTATCTATTGCTCCAGTTCTGTCATACACGTGAAAGGAATACCTCCTTAAAAATAGCAATTCTAATTCTTCTGTTAGAATTGTATAGAGAAAATTCCAACCAGCCTCCAGTTTCCACAGGGTCCTGATTTCTCACAAGAGTTCCTTTGATACCCAGACTTCTGTGGTCACGCCTAGGTGCTATCTAGGCCCTCCTTTGAAGTGAATAGGTAGTAAAGAGTGAACAGAAGATAAGAAATCAACTTTCCAGGAGAAAATGAGAGCTCTCTTTAACCAGGTGGCTCCAGAAATCAGTGAGCTTCTGGCAACATAACGCTTACCCACAGGCAACAGATTTTCCACAGCTTAAAGTCCATATAGAGGAAAATTATTCTGTTTTCCTTCTACCTGCCACTCTCTTTACTTTATCTGCCCTCCAGGGAATCAGGCACCTGGAATCAATTAGATGAGCCCATATTCTGAAAGGCTCTCCCAATAACTATTAAACACAAATGTGGGATTTCAGGTAGCAGCTGTGGATGTTCTGGCTAAGGATAGCAGAAATTTAACTCTTTGCCTTCTGTTTACCAAGCTGCAGAAAGTCAGTCCTTTATGAGGCTAACAGAAGTGTATAGACTTAAATTACATGGGCGTACGATATAAGTAAATGGATGACTTTCTACCTGATGTATAACAAGTCATTTCACCAAGAACTGTTAAAAGTATATCTTGTGCTTTCTTTTATAATATGTTTTGACATGTAAGAGAGAAAAGAGACATGAAAGTACTAAAGCTGAAGCATAGTCGTGCTTGAATCAATGAGGATTTGAATTAGCCAAGGGTTTCTCTCCAACCTGTTGTATTGCAATACATGATTTACTACTATATATTAGCCAGAGTTAGTGAAATGCATGGGTGAACTCATAGTAGGGATAAGTCCAATCAAAATAATTACATTAAAGTAATGATTTCCAAGATTTTTTTTTTTTTCACTTCCTGAGACTCAAAGATGTGGGCTGCTTCAGCACATATCATAAGATGATCCAGCATTTAAAGGATGCCTTTCCACTTTGCTTATGAATGTTATTGTATTTTTGTAATAAACATAAAGTAGATAAAATTCTGAGGTTTTAATTTTTTTTGTTTCTCTCTCATTTACTCTTTTAACATCTGAAACCTGAAAGATTTACCAAATTTTAAACAAACACATCCAGTTTTGGGTAAATCTTGGATCAGTTTCTAGTCAATTTTAAACTTATTTCAATGTGCAGTAGGTGCAGAACCTGATACTTTTTTTCATGATTTTGGCTCTACACTGGACAAAACACAAATTCAAGCTGCTTTTTGGATTACTGGTTTGGTTTGAATCTCTGCATATGTAGGCCCTTCAACACTCTTGTGAGGTATATAGAAATTCTTATCTTTGACTTTTTCATCAAAGATCAAGAAACTGAGGCACATACATGCTGTGATTCATTTACAGATCACGAACATGAGATCTTGATTGTAAAAGCAAGAACTGTAAGCTATGTTTAACATTTTAACTTTTTGATCATAGAATCATTTAGGTCAGAAAAGACCTTCAGGATCACCAAGTCCAGCCATCAATCTGACCTGCCATGTCCCATCACTAAACCATGCCCCTTAGTGCCACATCCACGAATCTCTTGAATACGTCCAGGGATGGAGACTCTACCACTTCCCTGGGCAGCCTGTACCAATGCTTGACCACCCTGTCTGTGAAGAAATTATTCTTAATCTAAACCTCCCCTCGTGCAACTTGATGCTTTTTCCTCACATCCTATTACCTGCCACCTGAGAAAAGAGATGAACACCCTCCTCCCTGCAACATCCTTTCAGTTAGTTGTAGAGAGTGAGGGGATCTCCCCCCAGCTTCCTTTTCTCCAGACTAAAAAACCTCAATCGTGCTTAATTACCTTTAGCCTCACCTCTGAAATTAATTGTTTAAACCAAGTAAAGTTCACACAATGTCTGTAACATCGGAGTCTTCATAAGAAATTTATATTTCTGCAAATAAATAGTATTTTCAGGAATAAGAACTACCTCCTACATGTCCCACTGTTCTCTCAAATATTATAAAAAGTGTCCTTTGATCAAGAAACACAAAATTTAAATCCTGAGCCAAATACAAAAGGTTATCATAATAGGGCAACTGGCACTAGGATTCTGTTTTATTTGGAAAATCAGAGAGCATATAATTAGACTGAGGGCTGTGAAAACCATAATAGCCATTGTGAGGCATTCTACAATGAATGAGCAGTAGTATTATCAATATTCTCAATGGGATACTGCCATGTTGAAATTCATTATCAGGTTTTCCAACATAGTGGTTTTTTTTTTTTTTTTTTTTTTTTTTTTTCCAGATTCATGCTTTCAATTCCAGAAAGGAAAACTAAGGGCAAAACCCAGGTCTTGGAGGGATAAAAAAAATCTATGCGAGGAAATGTATGAGGTGTCACAGATGAAAGAACTTGGCTAACTTTGCATATGAAGTTCAATGAGAACTCTGCTTAAGCTCTATAAACTCATTTGTTAAGCAGCAATGTCTATTTGCATTCTTTGAGAGCGACCGTCATATGTTCTCATATTATTTGTGAGCAATTAAGCTGCAAAATATGTAGTATATTAAAAAAAAAAAAGAAAAGAAAAAAAAAGAAAAAGCCTCAGAAAGTCATAAATTCTCCATGTGGACAGACACTAGCTATGTAACATTTTTCTCATAGCCGTTACTAAAAACATTTTAAATACATGAACTGCTATAAGCAAAAGTAAATAAAAGAATCATCTTCAGGCATGTTGTTGCTTCAGTCTTAACCACTTACAGACATGCTGCAAATAAAACAAGTTCACAAACAAGATGCAGATACCCTGCTTCATGTATTACAGAAGTAATTTCACTGGCTTCTCTGGGGGTGTGCTTAAGTGAGATGAGAAAAAGCACCTATTCAGGGTAGTCTTCAGCAAATGTGAAGAGACACTCAGAGCAGAAAGAATTCACAGCCCAGTTAGTGCTGTGACCTCTTGATCCAGGGGCTGCTAGGAAACTGGTATAAATTAGGAAAGTGTAATGACTGTTCTAATTTAAGACATCAGCAATCAGCCTTGCTGGGCCCTTGCAACGTGGTAGGGTTGCCAGGAACAGATTTTTCCTGAAATGGCTCAGGGCACAGGAGGTGGAAGCTACTACTTGGGTGATTTAGTGCTCCCTGACGATCACCTCCAACTCATGGATAACTTCTCTCCTGGCTACGCACACCAGCTTTGAAGACAGAGGACAATGTAAAGCATCACTGGTGTAGACAAGAACTGAGACCAAATTGTTTAACCTTTTCTTTCTTGGTAGGAATTTCTCCTAGAAAGCCAACTCTCATCATTGATAAAATTAAAGCAGAGATTCCTCACATGGGGACTCCCAACAGAACAGCGTTGAGGACTTACTGAGATTTGGGGGGTTACATACTTCTGGCTCCTCCTTGTTTTAATGAAATCCAGCAGCCTTTTTGTATATAAAAGTACTCTCTCTCTCTCTCTGTCTCTCAAAAAACCCCAGCTCTGAAAAATTATTTTGTCATTTCCACGTGGAAGGTGTGGTCATGCAGGGGAGGAGAAGTGTTGGCAAGAAAACCTGTATTTAAAGATGACCTGTGTCTTTAAAGAGTCTGAAAACTCCAAATACCAACACTACAGGACTGCATTTCATAAAACAGGACTGTGCTGGGAAGTGACAGCTATGAAACTAGCCATGTGTTACAGGCTTTGTAACAACTTCTAGTATTTAAGGTGACCATAGCAACCTTTAAGGAATTTGAATGAATAAGCACAGGATGCAGGAGGAGAGTTTGGAAGAAGCTGAGTGAAGTCAGTCCATACATGTATAGCTAAATTGCAGGTGTAGCACTGCTTTCTAAGTATAGCTAATGCTAACACACAATCATCTTAATTTTATGAGCACTGAATTTCTTCATCTTGTTATCTAAAGCATGGCAGTCGAAACTGCAAACCTACTGTTATAGATACCATAGGCGTAACATATTTATGTTACGCCATATTAAATGTCAATATTTGTCGGCACCAGTAACAGAAAGGTCCCTTGGAGTCATGTGATCTCCAAAACTACCTGCCGAGAATGTTTAAACCAGAACTCACTCAGGCTGAAGGGTTAGAGAAAGCTTGGGATCTTGCCCTGGGATTCACAGGCCAGTGCGAAGCATCATGTGTCTTTCCAGATGAAAAAGCACAGTAAAAAGAAGTGCAGGGGTGGAAAGATGTAATGAGTGGGAGGTGGCAAAGAATGGGGTAGAAAAGTGCAAACGCAAGGAGCTGGCCAAGTGGTGAAACTAGAGCCTTTAAAAAAATGAAACATTACTCAGCCATTTTGTTTGTCTGCCATTTCTGTTTTTTCTTGCTACATTTTTCTTCCTGCTACATGTTCACATACAAACGTATACCCTGAGTAGTTAATTCCACTCATGGATACTAGCTGACTGGACCCTTTACAGTCTTTTTTGGTGCTCTCATCCCTCCTTTCTGGGTAGGACTTCCTCTCTAAATGACTGGCAGAATGATCCATTTCTCAAATACAAATGCTTACTTTTTGGTCAACTTTTTCTGAAATATTAAAAGTCCTTGAACAAGGTGACCTTTAAGACAACAGTGAAACATACTTCAAAAGGATAGGCTGTCAAGTTGACAACTACCATGTGGCATTGGCAGTCTTGCCTTGAACCACCCTCAACTGAAACTGTTTATTTTCCCCTAGTTGTTGCTACAGTCAGGACACCTGCCCTTGTTTAGCTGTCATTGGTGCAAAAAAAAAGGGTAGTGAGGAAGGAAGGAAAGGCAGTTTTCTCTCTCACAGCATTCTCTTTTCTGGATTTAGGGATGCATTAGATTTTATCAGCTTCCCAAGGCTCCCAAAGTACCATAAGGAGGTGAGTGCTTGTTCAGCTCCCTGTGTGCCTGTCCTCTGTATCTCTGGTGGGAAGCAGCTGTTCTCCAATGCCTGGAGCTTCAACGATGCTCTCTGCACTCTGCTCTCCAAGCAGCCAAGTGAAATGGCATTTATGTGCTGCACAGGGTTGGAAAAGAAGGAATGGCAAATTTGGGATCAAGAGCAAATTGCCACCAGCTACTGCCTGAACCCCTAAAACTTCATTCTCCTCTCTGACATGGAGGAGACACACAAAGTACTGATGGTAATAGGAATTAATGCACAGGTCAAGTTACAAATGTAGCCGTTTTGCATTTTGTTCTACATGTTTACTCTTCACTATTTTTTAATTGCAGTTTTAATTACAGATGAGCAGTCTAAAGTGATCATATCCTTCTTTTCTTTTCTTTTCTTTTCTTTTCTTTTTTTTTTTTAACTATGCTTATTTATATATATTTATATTCCCCAAAGTTANCTTTTCTTTTCTTTTCTTTTCTTTTCTTTTCTTTTCTTTTCTTTTCTTTTCTTTTCTTTTCTTTTCTTTTCTTTTCTTTTCTTTTCTTTTCTTTTTTAACTATGCCTATTTATATATATTTATATTCCCCAAAGTTATCAAGTGGCAGATGATAGTTCTAATTACCTCGTCAATGCACCATACTTGTCACATCATGATTAATTTTTTTTTTTGATGGTTCTGACCTTTTAATCAGTGGATTAAGAAAACAAGATGGTCCACGGTACATTTACATCATCTCAGTGACTACTCTGAAATAGTTTGGGTGACTGCAAGTGTAATTAGCAATATAGTGACAATAACTGCAGAACTCATGAAAAAAATTATAGGTCAGTGCTGCTTCTCTAATGCCATTTTCACAGTGATAGAAGAAATTACTGTTAATTACCAGGTTATTACCACACTCAATTCTGATAATTCTAGGCTATTCAAACAACATAGAGAAACACAAATCACATTATTTTGTTCCTCCAGCAAGGTGGCACTGCTGTTCCTGTATCATTCATTATAAGAATGCTGTATCTTTGTTAATGAATTAAATTTACTACCTTGTAAGTGGTACACAGAAGTTAGAAAATTTACTTTGAGATATTAACTGTTTAAGGCTGATCTACATTCATACACATGTGGTCCCTTGAAAACATTTCCTCTAGTGTTGTGGCACAGCTATTTTTTTTTCCACTTCTTTAGGACTGGTCTGGCAAAGAGGGAGGTGACACCAACCAGAAATGGGCTTTCATGACTACAAAACCTTATAGCTCAAAAACTTCAGGCACAACATCTCACTCAGACTACAATTGAGAGGAAAATATAAAAACCATGACTCTAGGGGGGTACTGGGAAGTAGACCAAAATTAACTCATTCTCATTATGACTAATTCAGGAAAACGTCTCTCTCCTGGAAAGAGTTTAAGCACGTGCCCCTTTGATTTCAATGGCAGTTAAGGGAACCTTACAAGACTGAGCTGGCAAACTTTCATCTCAAGGGTGTATTTTAATGTTTTGAAAGTATATATGTGTTTTTTTTTCCCTTTAAAAACTATATAGATGGCTTTTAAAGTGCTGATTTAAATCAAAACACAAGATCAGATCTTCTCTGTATTTATATATGTAATGGTTTCCCACTGTTTTTTGATTACTTTATAGTAAATTAGAAAAATAAAAATCTTTAAAAAATCATATATGTGCTCTGCAAAATCCAAAGGGTGATGCTAAAACCTACTGAAATGAAGCCATGTTTACTGAAAACTTCTGTTTTTATAGAATCATGGAACATTTCCCTGGAAAATAACTGGTTTTGTTCCTCCAAAAGTCTGTGGAATTTTCCTAGAATAAATGTGAACAAGATGTGATGCTCAGCTTTTTTTTTTTTGTGAAAATCAGTAACAAAAGCTCCTTTAGTTTCATAGCACCAAAGCAGGCATTTCAGCTATTGTCTTCCACACTTCTTGTTACCTTTTCTTTGCTCTAAACAGAGTACTTTTTCTATTCAGCAGTTTGCCTGTTGTCCTGGTAGCTTTCTTCACCAAGAGCTGTGGAAAGTGTGGTATCACTCAGCCAAATTTTTTTTATTATTGCAATGCAAATGATAGAGCAGGAAGTACTTCACTCAGTGGTATTCTCTTCCTGCTGCTTTTTCTGCTTGTATGGGCTGAGCAATGCCTGTAGCAAGTATGGCAAGGAACGTGCAGAAGGTGGCTGGCAGGAGCTGCTGTTCTGCAGTGCTGACTGACACAAAAATCGGAGCATGACTGACACAGTATTCTTCACTGTATGTACTGCTGTCTCCTACATTCATGAACAATTGAACCACAGGTGCTTTTCACTTACACAGAAAGATGACTGGTACTGTCAGAATCAATCTAGATCCCATACTCCATTCCTTGCAGCTCCATGCTTTGACTAACTGGAAGAAGTCTTTCCACTCACTACAGTGGATTTCAAATTGGGTGCTAAAATATTCTGCAACCTCAGGTAGCCAAAGTCTTACAAACTTCTGCAGAAAGCTATTGTCAGCTTGTAAGGTAAGCTACTCCACTACGATCATTTTTTATACAATGTAATAAACATAAAATCGAAGTTACAATTCATGTGAAAAAGTAAGTCTTGATATTGAAAAAAAGTGATCTGTAGGAGAGAATAATTCCTCTAGTTCCTCACTGCTGTTGTTGATGAATATTTTGTTTGACAGAAACATGGTTTTCCTCTATAAACCTCAGTAATGATTAAAATGAAATAAGCTGAATTATAAATTGCTTTCTTAGCACTAGAACATTATGACCATTTGATAGGGGGAATTCCAGATTTTAAAATTTGAAACCTAAAGCAGCGATACTACAAAAGAGTTGAATTTTTCTTCCCAATTTAGTACCATGAGTTACAGTTTGAACTTTTTCCGTTTTAGAAATTACTAAATAAAGGGCTCACTTTAAAGTGTCTGAAAAATGTCATTTAAATGTATTAGCCTAC
>VXAL01004268.1:106478-122183 GCA_013399475.1 Chauna torquata
ACCCCGCCCCGCCTCCCCAATCCAATCAAAGAAAAGTCCCTAGGGAAATAATTTATCCCTGAGAAATTTTGTGTATGTGTGTTTGGGAACAGTAAAAAAGTTAAGAGCTAGCTACCATACAGTGACAATTAATCAGATCAGATCAAAAATTTCATTATTACAGACTGGATATTTATACACTTCTTGCATTTTATCTATAAATGGTGTCAGAGATCTGAGCCATATCCCTTGGGCAAAATATTACATCTTCTCTTTTCTAGTGACTTTTAAATGCATGTTTAAATTTTTTTTTTTTGATGAGACAAATAGATAACAAGCACGAGATTACTTGCTTGTATTCCCTCTCTCAGTTAGTACCACTGCAGATTAATTTAGATTGCACTAAAACAAATGATCCGCACTCTAAACTGACACTTGCTGAATAGGTGAGTTGATGCATGTGTCTGCATGCAATCAATTCATAAGCAGGCTAAAAATACCCACAAAGGGATGCAGTATACTGAAAGTACCGTAAGACAGGATAGCGCACTTCAGTTATGAATGACTGAAGTCAGTCCAGTACCCTTTAAATACACAGCCTTAATGACATTCTTGTTTCAGTGTGCCAGGCATGTGTGCCATAGTACAAGGATGTGACAGTGACACTTCTGTAACAGAATGGTGAATTGACTGAAATGAATTGGGAGATAATTTCTGTAAGAATTAGAGCTTCAGTAAACCATGAATTTATTACTTTCCATTATTTGGTTGGTAGTTTAAATAAGCTGGTGTTTTAAAAAAGTCAAAAGTGCTAGTCTAAGTTCAAATTCAGTTCATAAGTTTAGATCAAAAGTCAGTAGGTTTTGAGTATAATCCAGGTACTGTTGAAGTTGCCTACAAACTCTCCAAACACTCATCTTCAGTATGATCAGGAATGAATGTTATCCTTTCATTAAAAATAGGTCATAGTCCTGTTTCTTGTGAACCCAGTGATCTCCATGGTCTGACCTGGGCAGCTTGTGTTAATTATTCTACATCTTACCTAACTAACATGAGTCATTCTGTCTAAATCACTGAGAAAACTTGTATGAGGAAGAAAGGCACAATTCAGCTTTTTCCCTAAAACTCTTTTTGCCAACTGACAGAAACTATTAGAAATATAAAATTTGAAAATCTGGTTAAAAACAGAATGTTTTTTACATTTCCTTTACTGGAAATGTCTAGAAAAATAGAGCCAGTGTTTTATGATTCCATTATCTGGCTAACAGTCCATTTTATTGCACAGCAAATGGCCAGAATTTACCTATCCATACATTTGCAAGTCCTTTTTCACAGTTTATGTATGATTTATAATCACTCCCATGTGCTTCAGTGAAATTAGATTATTTTTGTAGCCTTAACCAATTTTCAAAACCCTATGGTTGAATATAAACAGTTTTGCACGCCTACAGTTTGCTTTTTTTTTTTTTCTTAAATAGTTGTCAGTGAGCATGTATAATTATATTAATGGCTGAAAAGTTTGCAGAACTGCCATAAGATGTTTTGAAAATCGTGCCTTTTATTCATTAAAGTAGTAAAAGTTTATCTGGGCATATGAGTCATGATTTCTGTGAGAGGAATCAGGGCCAGTCTTGAATGGCATTACTCATTCAGGAAACCAAATAGGCTTTGGAGGCTATTTGCATGAGAAAACACTGCTTCTTATATGGGGAAGGATTGTAGAAAGAAGTCTACACAGACTCAACTCCTGACATGTCTGACATGTTGATTAAGGCCTTTTATGAATAGAGAATTTGGTTCCAGCCTCCTACTAACACATTAGACCTCATTAGTTCCTCTGCAGTTCTAAAAGAAGCATGTTGGGAAAAAGGGGGAGATATTTGCTCTGCTTGATGTCTTTTAGTTGGATGAATGCATTAAGACTATGTAAAAAATAATCTGCAAGCTCTACTTCTAATTAAGAGAGAGCCCTCCAGTAAAGAGACTGTGCAATGTTGCTGCAAAACCATTACCTGCAGGTCTCTTTGCCTGGAGCAGCACCTGAGTGATCTTGCCTTGCCCATGATGCAGGGACAGCAGGCAGAGTTGTGCCAAGTACAGCAGGACATGTTGGGAGATGGGCTTGAGCAGCATGAAAGCAAGGCAGGGACGTCTGTCCAGGCTGAAGTGGGCTTAATGTTTTGTCTGGGAGAAGAGGAGTGTCCTGCTAATCCAAGAGTGGGCAGTATGGCCCGAGAGACACAAACATAATGGGAACAGGGCTTGCTAGAGGCAAGCTGTAGCTAGCAGGTTAGGAGTCAGCTGCAATTTCAACAGATGGCTTGACTTGATCTGTCTGAACTACCTCCAACACAGCCATGAAAAAGAACACACTTAGCAGACTACTGTAACTGAGACTGGTCCCTCAGGACTTTTCTGTTATGCCATGAGGCCTCAGCAGCACAGAAAGGGAAGCTGAAGAA
Source organism: Chauna torquata (assembly GCA_013399475.1). Classification (NCBI taxonomy): domain Eukaryota; kingdom Metazoa; phylum Chordata; class Aves; order Anseriformes; family Anhimidae; genus Chauna; species Chauna torquata. The sequence continues at coordinate 108,920 of VXAL01004268.1, forward strand.
TTGGTTGTGCTCATCTTTGCTCATCTTCTCTCCTTGGGGTACCAGCTGCATGTTGTGCAGGTGAAGGCTCCAGCATGATTTCACCCCCCTGAGCAGGCAGGCACACTGAAAAACACACACGCTGTGGTCTGGGGGATTGTGTTAAATAAACTCATTTTACAGCTGGAAAATACAGCAGAGCAGTTTTCCCACAGTGGTTCATCCTAGTGAGAAATGGGAGCACTAAGTTTTCAGGAAGGTGCTCAGGGAAGAGGAAACAGGGTAACAAAAGTTGTGTGCTAAAATCCTTCTCCCTCAAGAAGTCTAGTTAAAAGAGGAATGCTGTAGTGTTCAAGGGCTCTGATGCTACCAGACCAGCGCCTCGGGCAGATGAGCCACAGCAGTAATGTTTAAGAAACCTACACAGAACTCACTAGCTAATATGCTGCTGATGCTGGTTGTATACATAGGTCTCTGGCAGTCTTTCCCATCAGAGCAAATTACAGCCCTAATGAAAAATGCCAACGATAACATAATATACACGGGTAAACCAGAGTTTCAGTGGCCCATTATTCGGTGACTTCAGAACCGATATCTATTGGAATAATGAAAGGCTTTTCTTGTAAATGAGAGGTAATTTCTGACCTTCAACCTAAAGCCAAGAACTACTCTGAGCAGCTGATTGAAAGTATGATCTTCTCTACAATATTTGCTAGAAGCAGAAACAAAGAGGTGATGAGGTGACAGAATTCAAGGCCAAATGTGGTTAAAGAAAGACCTGTTTTATTGGCCAGATTTATGTTTGTGCTCTCCTTGTCAGCAAATATTGAAAAGGGGAGTCAGGACTTGTTCAGATGAAAAGTTGCAAATGGCAGCTTAAAAGAAAAAATGTGTACTTAAATACCAAACACTCCTAAACATTGAGCTCTACTGTGCATATTGTACATTGCTTCTGAGCATTGCTTATTTAGAAAAAAATAGTGAAGGACCAGGGAGACTTGAGGAAGGAGGAGAAAATAAATCAGGTGGTCAGAAACTAAAAACCAAAAAAGCTATATACACGGAAAGATGACATGAAGATTAATAACAGTGGGAAGCCAGACAGCAGCATATACACACTTGAATGGGGCAACTTTGTTTTCCTCCTTGAATCTTTGTGGAGAAAAAGCAACTTAAAAATGGGAACAAGGCCTGAAACTTTAGAATAAATTCTTCAGTGGGCAGCAGTGGTCCACCTGCTGCTATACTTCTTCGGATCATGTCAACGGGCCTTTGCTAACTCATTTGCTACTACATTGCTGCTATGCAATATGATTCTAATTAACAGTTATCATAGTCTGAAAAGCGTCAGGGTGTCATGATGTAACACTGTTAGCCATTGTCACTGACAGAAGCAACCCTGCTTCCTTTCCATCAGTCATTGTTATCTCCATACTACCCTCTCCTCCCAATGGCACAAATGTTTGGTGTGGTCAGGTGGTGAATGAAGTCCAAGGAATGATCCAGATCACAGCAAGATGCCAGTAGAATAATAGGAGTGATGCCTCATCATTAGCGTCCTTACACAACATTTTGATCCTTTACAGTGTCTAAACAGCAGTGTCCCTGTGCTTAATACATCTAGAATCAAATTATGTTTGGACTGTGATCCCCATGCAACCTCAATGGGAGGTAATCAATATGCAAGGAAGCAAGATGCAATGGGAGAAAATGATAAGGAAAGATGATGATGCAGCATATCAGAATATGAATGGGAGAATGCTATCTTTATTCCAACACTAAATTAAACAAAGGGAAACTTCTGGAGGTGAAAATATGAGGGTTTACAGCCCTATAAAAACACATAGAAATATGTCAAGATAAGAAATAATATTCTTTACCTAGAATATACAGGGGAACAGTTTTGAGCCAGAGAAGGCATTGTGAGTTGGCAGTGTAGGATCTGCTAAACTAGAGCCTGAATACTGCTTTCAGTGAAGCAGGAACATGAGCAGGCCTTTTGTGACCGGTGACCTGCATCTGGCTGTGACCACCCAAATGCACATGTTGATCTGGACTGAACAGAATTAAAGAGGAATGTTCACTCAGGAATATTTGAATGTTATCCATTAGGAGGAGAGCATTGTGAAGATGCTTCATATGCTGGAATATTCTCGTTCCAAACAAAATCCAAGCTTGTTCTAAGAAACCTTCCAGATGGAACGAGCGTGCTACGTTCAGGCAGCTCTGCACTATGCATGCACATCATTGGGCTCAAGAAAAATGACCTCTATTCCTTCTGTTATTCCTTCAAAAAGCCTTCCACATTCCTTGTGTTATTTTCCTGTCCGATCTGAAAAGACAAGGGCAGGAAAGGTCTGATAATATTGCTGACTTAAGCATCAGTCTGCTATCCTCTAAAGCAGGCTGTGGTGTGAGGCAGGGAGTCATGAATCTGCACTCGAGACAGTGCCAAAGCCAAAGTGTTCTCCTTAAATGAAGAATGCTGAGGCCTTGAGTCATTCTCAGCATACAAAAGTGTTGATCAGACTGATTTTATAAACCACTAGAATGCATACAAGGAGTTTGAAACAAAGCATAGTGTTGAGCCTGTGTGTTTCAGTGAGAGATAAGAGCAATCTGTGATACTTCAGCTTAAGATGTGAAATTATTCATAGCTTTGAGACCTGCTATACCTGTAGCCAAGTGAATGAACAAATCCCTGAGGACTTGACTCTGATCTGCTGCTCACTGGTAGAAACCCTGTCTTTCCAAAGACATTTATGGAGTTACTTAGGAGTACAGCAATCTTGAGGGAAGAATTTGGACACAAGTACTTGTAGTTAACTTTTATTTTTAAATTACACAGTTGCAACTCACTTTCTGGATAAACTCTCACAGTTTTCTCTTTTTCCTTCTTATCTGACAAACTGAGAAACAGCTGCCCTGAAAAGTGAGATACTGACAAGTTCTTTATTTTTTTTGAATCATTGTGATCATTGCTAACAGTCAGGAGACATTTTATCAAGTACAGATACGGTAGCAGTAACATCTCAACAATTACCAGTCTTTTTACATTTAAGCAAGATACCGTCTTTACAGATGTGCAGAAACACACAGTATAAGTAAAGCCATGTACATGTTGCAATTCTACTTTACCTCTGAGTCTTGAAACTATCCTTCTGACTGAATACAAATTTCTAACGCAATCAGTAGTAGTCTGTGGTTCATGTAAAGCAAGGCTGACAAACAGTAAAGGGGTTGCAGCAAAACTAATAGCAAACTTCAATATTTTTTGAAAGACTTGGTCCCCTGGCATTTCCTATGGAGATTTAATTTTGACATTCCACTGACATGTTTTTTTTTTTTTTTTTTTTAAGGTGCTCTACAGCTAAGTAAAGCTCACATGAACATCTGTTCACCACTATAAAAGGTTATAGTGACCTGTGAATTTGAAATTTAAATCAGGTAACATTTTAGGTTATAACTTTTAGATTAAAAAGAAACAGCTCGGCATAGTAAATGAACTAACGTTGGCAGCGTGGTTGGAGCATAACTACCTTTTTTTTTTTTTTACCTTAAAACAAAAAGCATATGGGATTGAGGTTAGCCAGTGCCATTTTCTCAGGGTACAATTACATACATCTGTTATTGCAATAAAGAAAACGGTCCTTTAGCAAGATGCATCTGCTGGCAGAATTTTTTCCAAAATTAATATTAGCTTATAAACCTGCTCTTTTACTGATACTCATTCTTTCTGTTCCAAATGTCCCTCTAATATTTTTCTGCTACCTCCTGTTATTTTGCTCCGTTCTACTTATGGTTTCTCTGATTGAGAGCCATACGGAACCAAATCCTGTTTGCTTGCACAACTAGCCCCATCTGTCTTACTATGTAGACTTAGGCTATGCCTTCACCGTCAAAAAAACTCTTTTTTTTTTTTTTTTCCCAGTGAGATAGCTGAATGCATTAGCTAGTTTTCTATCAAATCCTAGAGGAAATACAATTCTGTATTTTTAGCCATGATGTACTTAGGGGAGGTCAGGCTGTAATGTCAACCTCACCTAGTTACGCAGTGGTGACCAAAAAGAAAAAAAAAAAAAATTACTCATACCTTGTCTCTGACCTTACTTTGAGCGTTGAGACAGCTAATGTACATTAGCTATTTTGTTGTAAGATAACCACCTGGTTTTAGAAAAGAATTGAAAGAAAAATGGTTAAAGCATTATTTTTTTTTAATGTCATTGCAAATTCATTGGTATCATACAGTTCTTAATCTCTGTAACTGCCAAGTTATGAGATGCAATAAATTGAAAGTGCTTTCCAGCTATTGCTTCCAACCGTGTATTTCAGCTGTGTTCTGACTTCATGTTTGCACAGAAACTCTAACCTGTACCAGTTCTTCTCCCTCCTCTACCAGCACGTACAGGGAAGGAAGTCCTTATAAATGTAGCCTGTATTATGGAGTACTATATGTGGCATGCTAATGGAAACAATTGCAAAGCATTTTATGTTTTTGCATATGTATTTTTCAGTGTCCTTTATTTAGCAACCTAGATCCTTCTATGTCCCTTATTTAGGGTCTTTGTCATGCATTTAGGTCTCAGGAAGTTGAGCTATTAGGAGTCTCTGTCCCAAGAAAGTTACCATAGGATTTTCCCCAGCCTAACTATTTTGCATATATATATGTGAAAGTGTTTGCAATGATTTCACATGGATTGTTGATTGAACCATGGGAATAATCTCTCTAAAAAAAATAGATGACGTGTAGATGACATCACATAATCAAGACAATTATTGTATCACCATTTATTAAATGTATGCTAGCACTAAAAATTTCTTGCAGCTACTCACCTATTGCTCCAGCTAAGACTAAAACCTGGTCAGGTAGTAACGCTGTGAAAAGAAAAATTTTTCATCTTCAAATCCATAGTTTTTAAATTGTATGATCTATGGAGAAAACGCTAGACAGCAGATAAAATTTTTCTGAAAATACTTCATTTAACATGTCTAACTGACATTTTCCAGCCAACTATTTAACTTACCAGAACTCCCATAAATCTGTCCAAAATACTTTTGATATCTCAGTAATCTAAATGCAAATTCTGTGTGGCTTCTGTCTTTTGAAAATACATGATCAAATAAAAAAGGTTTGTTTTTTTTTTTTTCCATTTTCTAGACTCCATTTTATTTATTTGTTTGTTTGTTTGTTTGTTTATTTCCCTGAAGAATCCTGCAACATAGCCAGAAGTTACATTCTGAGTGTGATCCTTTTTCTGATCACTGTGCTCTCTGGAAAGTAACTTGCCCTTGAAATTATTCAAATTTGTCTCTCCTCCTTATTTTCTGCTTCTCAAGCACACCTTGCTTCAAGCATCAAGCTTCCAACTTCACTTTCAGATTTTCTCCATCCCCTTTTTCAAGCTTATCCTTTTATCTGTCTTTCATTTTCACCTTGCTCAAGACTTCTCGTGTCACATATCCAGATGGGAGGAGCAAACAATGCAGACTTCATATGCTTTCAAACTTTTCCAAAAAAGAACAGTCATGATTCAGGCAAGAAACAGCAGCTGGCTGCTCCAGCCCACAAGTCTAACGAATGGGACTGTGAAAATGGCAGGTTCACTGCACCCACAGATGGAAGCAAACAGATGTTTTTCAATACATACGTGTCCTGAACATACTCTGAAATACAAGATGAAAAATAGCAGGGCTAAAAGGAAAAGTTGAATCTTTTGTAAATCTTCCAAATTAACTGATTGAAATGGTTAGTAATATTAATGGAGTAAAAGACCACTGGATATGTTTTTATGTATTTCTGCATGGTAGTGGAAGTGATTATTCAGGCTTAGTACACATAGCACACTTAATGTTAAACTGAATGTCTCAGAATTATTGTTGCAGTTGGAATAATAGAAAAGAAACTGGCATGATAAACAGTAGCACAAATTCAGCCCAGCTGATATCTGACAGTGAATTCAAAATCTGGATCATACATTTGCATAGACATGAGCTTCAAAGAGCCCAGTTTCATGTGCATTAACTGCTATCTTCTTTAAAGAGAAGAAATGTAAACTAAATACTTTCAAGTATGGAGCTGTGGAAAAGGTGTGCTTCAGTAACCAAATGGTCTACAAAAAACTGGTGCCAGCTGCAAGAGCTGACAACTATTTGCAGTTCTTTAAGTGCTAAAAAGAGAAATCCAGGTAATGAGGAATCCTGGAAAGTCAGAGGCAGTAGCAAAGTGCAGGCTGTTTCGACTCCAGAAGCATGACGATTTAGAAATTCAGTATGGCAGCTTTGTAGGCATCTAAGAGCTGAGGGTGAGGGCTTCACCAGGGTTGTATTGTCCTTATACCATATAATTTTTTATGATAATAAGCTACTTATGTAGGCTATATGGCTGTTAAGACTTTAATTCCCTTTAATTTGCATACAGTAGGACTTTCAGTTTAAATGATGTGTACTTACAGAACTGGATTTCACTCTACCTGGCTTCTTACATTACAGCTCTGCAAGGATACTACAATTATTCTTGAATACCTCAAAGTATGTTTCAAGAACTCTAGATTTTGATCACAAAGTGTGAAAGACCCGACAAAAAGTAATAATTAGTTTTCCTAATAATCATTCTACTAACCTGAGTTACCCACACCTTGAACAAAGATCAAACGTGTTCTTGCACATGAAGTTTCAGCATGAAGTGCAGCTCCCTATATGTGACAAAAATGTATACAGGACCGCCAAGCACTTTTTCTACTTGCCAGTTCTGTCATTACAAAAGAACACTACAAGTTGTGTATCCCTAATTACATATTTCTCAAATCTATGTAACTTGAAGAAAATTGGAGTAACTGATACTGTCTTTTGATAAAGTATTTCTTCTAAGAGCTGGGACTGACTGAAAGGTCTTAAGAAAACGTGGACTGGTGTTTTCCAATTCTGGAGATAAAATATCTTCCTATATTTATCTTACTCCTAAGATTCTTCTAATTCTTTATCAGAAGAAAAAACATTACATCACTTGCAATTGGCAAGAGAGTAGAGGAAGGAAAGGAGAGAGGCTGATGTACAAGGTTGGAGAGATCTAATATGTAATTACCACAGTAGAACTTTCCAGTCATCTAATCTTGTTTGAAGATTTATTTGTTTGCCTTTGCTTAGTCTCTGCATTAATTCTGTTTATGTTTACTTTTAGCATTAGCAGCCTAATTCTCCACTTACACCTCCATGCAGCACTGAAAAGCACTAAGTAGTACATTGACAACAAGTTGGAATATGAGCTTCCTACTGTGCTAGATCTCAACACAGAAAAATATGAAGATTGTTGTCCTTAGTACAGTGTTAGTGCTTGGTGAAAAAGAAACTGTAGTAAAGGAGCTAGATGGCTGATAGAAAAGATGTGTTTTTTTTTCCTTTTTTCTTTCTTTTTTTTTTTTTTAAGCTGTAGCTTAAATGCAAATGGAGAAGCATCATCTGAAATGAGAAGATGTAGAAAATAAAAGTTCGGTGATAACTGGCCATGCAGGCATGTTATAAAAAGTCCTAAAAAAGTAGGAAGTGTGGACAACTATTTTTGACTACATGAGATACTTCTTAACTCAAAATAGGAATGCAATTTATATTCATGTAAATCTCTTCTAGAAGTGGTAACATTTTTGGATGCTTTTCGGCAACAGTAAACTAGTTCAATAATAAAGGGAGCAGCCAACAAGGTATTCCTTTCATCAGAGGTAAATCACACAGTCCATCATCATTCTCCAATTTTGTTCTAGATGTAAATAGTCTGGTGATTCTGATTCTGTTTTTAGTGATCATCAGTGATCCTTTACCAACTTACAAACACACACATGCACAGTCACACTGTGGTAATTCTGCAGTCCATATAGAGAGAGAGAGATTTGTCACAGTTAGTTTGTTTCACAGTATCAAACCACAAATTGATGTAAAATTATGTTTTGCCAGCCCTCCAAATTTGGTGGATTGTACGGATTGATGATGATAGAATGGAAACTACTGAAAATATGTTTCAGCTTTAGTGACAAAACAGTGGCAGTGCTTTAATAGAAGATTGTGTTTGAATGAATCAGTATCTTTACATTTTACAGTTGAGGCAACAGGCCTACAAAAGGCTTACTTACTACCAAGAAAGGGAAATGTCCCTCCCTGATGCTTTGTATGTAACTTCAACCCAATCTACAGGAAATTCAATGCTTCCAGTCAATCTCTATTCACAGTGTTTGCCATGAAAAATCTGTTGTTGCTAAACTGTGCTGTTCTTTAAGTTAAGTATACAAAGCACTGCATATAGGCCAGAGGCTTCTCCTGTTTAAGTGTATATCCTAAGGGAGCAATTCAGCTGCGTACACATAGTTTCCAGTACCATCTAAAAGTTGCTAGTGTACAGCATTTGGACTTGTGCTGCTGCTCCAGAAGGATGGGGGTCTTCCAGTAGTTCTGTGACATCTTAGACACCTTAAGGCATCTAAATTTGCACTAAATACCCTTGTTTTTTCAGGCACTTGAATGACTCTGTAAGCAACTGGAAAATAGAATGTTTCCGAAGAGCTTTTTCCATTTTGAAATGCAGCGCCCCTGGCAAAGAAAGCAGTCAGCCTCATTTCTAGTATAACATCATCCCATTCCCCCCTTTTGTATTGTAAAAACTTTGTAAATGGAAAAACTAACTAAAACAGGGAGGAGGTTATTGCCATGACAAAATAAAGATACAAAACCATATACAAATACAGGTAGAGGGAACAGGAACTCTGCTACTTTGAGTGTTCTTAGTAAAGTCTTACTAAAGTTCTGCAGCAAGGCTGTAGAGTTACTGTACAGAAACCATCTTGAATTATGCAAACTGAATTCAGGCAGTATGTTGTAATAAAATATATATCTAAAGTTCAGCTGCATTTTACTGCACAGCTGAAAAGGAGAAAAAGCAAAAAAATAAAGTGTTAGGTACTCTCATGAAAATATACAGGGAAAGGAGCAGATTGTATAAATAATAAGCACGCTAGCCTCAGACCATCTTTTAGAGTATGAAGAAAACTTGGACACTTACAGTAGTGTTGGTGGATTAAATGGACAAAGTCTTCCACATAACTTTTAACAACAGCAGGAAAAAATTGCTGATCATTATTGCTCACTTACAGGGAGCCGTCAAGATGCAGACATGTTGGATGGACATGGAAGTCTACGAGGATACCCTGCTCCATTTTGAGGAGCTGTTGCATATGGCAGAGAGAATTTGCCACGTTTCCAATAGGAAACGTGTCAATATTTGTCAATATGGTGCTCTTTATTTCAGAAGGGTTAAAAAACTAAAAGGTGGAGAAATAAATTCAACAGAAGAAAATTAGGCAGATGGAATTATCTCTATCTCCTTAAGCACAGTCACTGATAGACTTCTTGGGGGCAGGGGTTTTAGTCCAAAGAACACTTGATATAAAATATTTAAACGACCTGTCACATCATGAAGGTATAGATTCCAGTAGATGTATTTTTAATGTATTTTTTAGAAAACTAAGGCAAATAATACATCTCTGACACTTAAAAATGGAGAAGCCACATACATTGATAATTTAAGGGACAGTTTCTTTTAGAAAAAAACACAAAAGTTACTAGTACTGATTTTTTACACAAGCCTGTGTCTGTAAGGCAAAGTCTGTAAACAAAAGACTATGTGACTGTAGACAGCTAAACAAAAAGGTTAAAATGAGTAAAAAGAATGAAAAAAAAATGCTGTGAAAAGGAATTCAGAAGAAAGCAATGAGTTGTCTGCTCCTATCCTAAAAGCAGTACTATCAGATAGCAGTAGTAGTTTTTATTGAAGATGTAGCAAAGAACCAGCTCGTCATTATGGAACTGAGATACATGAGGATTGTTTTGGCTGAAAACAAACACAAAAATCTCTGTGGAGGAAGTTTAAAAAGCAAAACAAACCAAAAGAAAAAAAACCATGCTTTGAGATGTGGGTTAAAAGTTAAAAATGCTGGTATGCCCAAGAGTGTCTGAGATTGATGCTGAACTATTTCAATTTGTGTCAGGATCACAATGTTATATAATCCTGGCTTCTACACTAACCACTTAGAGACAGTTTCTCTCTTCTGAAGCTCCATTAGTAGAAAGTTAAATCTCTGTGAATAAAATACTGTTACTCTTACCTTAGGGGGGAAAGTCCTGAACTCAGTGGGTTCAAAATTTTACATGGAGCTTTGGCAAGGAAATGATGATGATGATGATGATGATGACGGAAATGATGATGATGATGATGCTATGCAAAGAAGAGACCACACAGTTGCATCCCATCTAAATAATATAAGACAGATAAAGACAAAAGTGGGGTGACATGATAGCATGGTTTCAGGATGAAGAGTTGACTTTCACAGATAACAGTTAACAAGTGATGTGCAGGAAGTACCTCAAAAGACAGTGTTACAAAAAATAGTCAAGAAAACTATTACAGGAAAAAAACAGAGAGGTGCTTTCTTCTATGTATCTGACAATGGTCGGTGGAAGTATGAAAAGGAAGAATTGAAGGATAAATGGTGATTTGCAACGAAAAATTTTGAAACCAAAGACCAAGCTCCTCTTGCTGGACAACAAGGAAGGCAGAAAGTAATGGGCAGGAAAACTTCCCCTGTAGCTTCATTCAGGATGTGCATTTATGGGTAAAGACAGCATTCGTTGAGAGTAGTGAAAAGGAAGTTGGAATAATTGATCCAGGGCTGCAAAGATCTTGAGATGTTCACATTTACATATACCGTAGAGGTGAGAACTTAGCAATATTTCTAAGAAGAAAATAATTATTTGGAAAAATATACCTGAGTCATAAATTGCTGTCAAGACACACTAAGGAAGAAAAACAAGACAGTAGGAGTGAATGTGAGCTCTATTTACATGACGTTGAGCCTGAGGTGAGCAGAAGTTACTATTGTAGAAACATGAGCCACCTTCTGTGGTGTGAAGGGAAATAGGCAGGCTGTGAATAGAGAAAGGACAGTTGGTACAGAAATGATAGTTGTGTTTGTGGAACAGGTAAGTTGAGGAGAAAGAACAAAAGGGTGACAGTGGCAGACTTTTCTGGAAGGAGAGAAAGTTAATGATGAAGACTAGTGAAGGACTCACTGAATTCATGCTGTGGGGGTACACAAACATGGAAAGGGAAGAAGAAAGGAAGCACAGGACTGGCAGATAATTGACACATCAAGGAAAGAAGATAAAAACATTGCCTCTGGGATTAAAGTTGAGCAAAATGGTGAAAGTAATCCAAAGCAGGTAAGGGAAAATCTACAGATAGCAGTGCTTTTGAGACAAGGAGAGAAGGAAAATGGAATGAAACATCCATGTTTTCTGGATGCTTTAAAGGTGCTTAAAGTCAAAGCATCTGCAGTTCATTTTGTACTGTGAGTTGAATGGTGAGAGTGAGACACTGAAGAGGAGACCGAGGAAGAGATGAGGAGACAGTAAATGCATAGCTGATGAAGGATAATGGTACCAGCAGGAAAGACGGTTAGATGCTAAAACTGGCAACAGGTAGCTTGAATCAAGAAATCTTCAGCAAGGAAGTGGTAAAAATGGAAGAAGCAAAATAAGGACTGTATGTTACATTACTCTTCAGTCCTAAGTTGTTCAAAACCATGAAGTACACAAAAACAAACAGAAGCAATGAAATGCAGGTTATTCCAGAGATAAGAATTTAGCCAGGGCTGTCTACTCAATTGGTGCTACTCCAAACTGTGGTCATCCATAATGATAAGCATGAATGAATGACCTTGCCCTAGCACTGAACAGCCGGGCCAGGACTGTTTGTGTGATCCATACAAATGGCAATCCCTTAAAGCCTCTCTGCTATGCTATATATCAGCAATTAATCTTTTCATTTTTCATTCATTATTATATCACCATAAGCACTTGTGTCACTATGAGGAACCGCCATATGGTATAACTTTGGCACCAGCTGTTTATTCAGTTATTAATAGATAAGGATCTGCAAAGTCTTCCAGTAAGATGCATACAGATGATTTAATGGCTGCTGAAGAATGGCTGACAAACTCATTCAAAATTTGACGTAGTGCTAAAATATTTGGATGAGTATGAAAAAAATTTGCTTTCTTCTGGGAGCAACAAGAAGCAGTCTTCTACTGAAACCAAAATGGTATCCACCCACCACAACTGTCAGACGGAGGCCGAAACCCTGACAGAGGGGCCACAACCTTCTCAGGAAGATGCCTACACTGAAACAGATCTCCTGAGGACAGAAAGAGCTGCCCAGAAATTCAGTTGCAGTGAACTCCAGAACCTGGGAGTCCCCCTAGGGCCTGAAGGCAGAGGTTGGTGTCATGGGTGCAAATGCGCCTAGCTTGATGAACTTTTCAAGCAAGTTGCTATGTGGTAAGAGAAGCTCAGTGGGCAGCATACTATCCAGGAATCCAAGTGAGAGATTGATGCATGGTACTGCGCACTGACACAGGCTGAGTGACAGCCCTGTCTGAAGTCCCTGGAAGGGTGAGGTAAGCTAGCTTCCAACCCTGAGCTGCCAGACTTGACTGACTCACAAGACAACGGAGACTGGAACCCCTTCTCAGCTCAGTGAAGGAGGAGTCTCCTCTTTGCCCCCAAAGTGCCCCTACACAACAGATACAATGCTCAGGGGCTGGAAAAAGGGGAGTGTGTGAGTAATGGTCAAGACCCAGGAAAGGACGCCATACAAAGTTGGTCCAATCTGTATAAGGACCAGTGCCACCAAAAAGGCACAAAGGGTGTTAGTAATTGGAGATTCCTCACTGAGGGGCACTGAAGCACCTATTTACCATCTGGACAATCTCTCTACAGAGGTTTGCTGCCTGCCGGGGCACCACAATCATGATACCATGAAGAGGCTACCAAGCCTGGTAAAGCCAGAGGACTACTACCCATTCCTACTCTTTCATGTAGGGTCAAATGAGGTTGGAATGAGGAGACTCCAAGATATCAAAAGGGACTTTATGTCCCTTGAAAGGATGTTGAAGGGATTGGAAGTGTGGGTAGTGTTTTCCTCTATCCTCCCAGTCGGAGACTGGGATACAAGAAGAAGGAGATGAACAGATCAGGTAAATGATTGGCTGCATGGTTGGTGTTTGTTTTAAGTTCTATGATCTCGGATGCACCTTCGAGAGACCAGGCATGTTGACACTAGATGGGGTGCATCTGACCAGGTGGGGCAAGAGTGGTCTGAGCAGCAAGCTGGCTGTACTTATTAGCAGAGCTTTGAACTAGATTCAACAGGGGAAGGGAATGTGCTTCTGAGTGACACAGAAGAACC
>VXAL01004270.1:21504-33218 GCA_013399475.1 Chauna torquata
AAAAAGTAGCAGCAATAATAAAAAAGACAACCTTGATTTTATCTGAATGTAGTGAAAGGTTGGAAACTGTTTGCCAAGTTAAGTTTGTTCCCTTACAAGGAAATGTGGTTTTGGGAACAAATAGCATTCCAATCTTTTCCCCAGTGGGCATTATGCCATTGTACTTACAGACATTGTGTCATGGAAATGCGCAAGAAGGCCTAAAACAGCTAAGAAATGCATTGCCTAGTTATGTATTTTCTGCTACTTAGAAGCTACTGTCTACTCTTATTCAACAACAGAAAAAGAGGCAAGCTGAGGCTTGTGAATTGCATGTTTTTCTGTTCGATTGACTTGATACGAAAAGCCATCTTATAACTTTCTGAAACAGTTAATAAATGCAAAATTTGTTCTCACTGAAATATTTTAATGTTGATGAGAGGATTTTTAAGCAGTTACTTCTGTAGGTGGCTCCCATGTTGGTCAGACTTTAACTTTTTAGTATGAAAAAGGAACTCGTTCCAAATTAAAAACAAAGCTTTTTTTTTGCTAGATTTAATGAAATATTTTTAGCAAGAATTTTAGAGATTTCTCCTTTAACACTCCCTGCTTTTACATCAGCTTTTAAAATATGATTGAGAAAACTAACAGCAGCTGCTCATTGTTTCTGACTTTTAAGGTAACTGTCGTATTAGTGAGGTACAAGATATAGTTTAGTAGCTTAGTGGGTAGTATTGGTGATAGGATGACGGTTGGACTAGATGATCTTGAAGGTCCTTTCCAACCTTGTGATTCTGTGATACATCTGTAATTAGAAGGATTTTACAGTTATTACTGTTCTTAAATGAGTTTTTCATAGTTTTTTTTCATGCTTTTCTAAAATGTGTGATTTCTGCTTGGAGACATTTTCTTTCTATGATGTTACCCAGTAAAAACATGGTTTCAAGTCCACGTGAGCATTTTGACAGTCCATTGTTTTCTTGGGGAACACAGTTCTTTTAATCAAATACAAACTTCTTTATAGTCCTCTAATTTTCAGCAAGCAGCTGAAAACATTTGTTCAAGTTTAGATCTAAAGTCTTTTTTCAGACCTAATTCAGATTACTTCTCAGCAATGAACTGTTTCATGTCCTCTCTCAAGGCTGCTGCTGTTTGCTTTTCTACTTGGCTGGGAAACAAATTTCCACATAAGCAAGGTATTCCTAATTTCATTATCCTCTCTGCTACTTTGCTGACAATGAGATGCATTTGAGATAAGGTCAAGAGATAAATGAAAACCTGTATTGGCTCATAGATAACTCCTATAACAGTTGCTTGTGCCACCTTCAGTGGCAGCATCCATGTTTTTCCAAGGAAGAAACTGTTCTCAAGTGTACTTGAAACTTCAGGATCCTTGGTAGCAGTGGAGTACCAATCACTCACAGTAATATTTGCTGAGCGAATGAAGAGGGTAGTTGTGGTGAAGAAGTTCAAAGCTCTTTCATTTGATACAAATATGTTTGAGAACCCTCAGAGGCATATATTTTTGTTGCCTCAAGACAGGATGATCTGTGAAGTGCTTTTAAATATTACATTCTTATAGATCACATCACATATTGCATTAAAGTTGAACTTTTTTATCTATGCGTTCGGTATGGTAAATCAACAATGCAATGCATGATGATGTAAATGTGCATACACAGGTACAAACCTTTTGCAAGTATTTGATCCTTCTCAAACAGGACTTCATAGTGGCTATTGGAAAAGATTAAAGCACCAGCAGGAAGTCCCTGTACCTTCTCCACTCCAAAATGTGCACAAACAGAGTATTTCACTGATAAGATGGACATTAATTTATTTCATAATTATGCTATCAAAGTCCCTGCACGTTTTTCCTATTAATCCACATTTAAATGTGGATATGAGCTAGCCAATTCTTTAAAGTTTTGCCAAGAGCAAAACAAGAATAGATGAAAGCTCACAAAATCCCATGGTTAAAGTTTACTTTTTCAGTGCCCTTCTTTATGTGGCATTCGGAGCCTTCACATGCTCAAGGGGAAAAAGTGACACTGGTGGACACTTCAATTGTCAGTACTATTTTGGGCTTAACTCTTGTATGACCTGCAATTATAGCACTGCTTCCCTAGGAGGCATGTGAATGAACATGTTTCCTTTTTCTTAAACTTAATATTCTCTTCAATATCACAGCATTTTTGTATATGTTAAGGACAGTATTTTTAACTATTAGAGTAGTTCAGAATTTTTCTTCTGTTCAGCCCACAAGTTTCAATTCCGTGAAGAAACGGCATTCTAAGTGTCACCACAGAAGCAAAGTCTTCACTTTTTTTAATAATTACCATTTGTTGGATAAGTGTTTTTACCTCCAATTTCTTTTTTTATATGACAAGCTGATTCTCATTCCTGCTTAGTAGCTTGGCAAATAAAAAATGCAATTCAATTCATGCTGCTCTCATTTCATATAGCAGGTTTCAGGTTAGGTCCTCTGTGATATTCTGTAAATCAGCTATGGTGACTTTGCACAAGTTATTCAAGAGGCAATTACTAAAAATATTGCAATGTTCGTAAGAAATTTTTCACCCTTTTCAGCAATATTCATGTTAGCTCTGCAGCATGGCTTCTGATATTCAAATTCAGCTGATAATCATAGATATCAAAATAATCAAAGATGATTAAAGGTGTTAATCCATTCTTCAAAGAAATATTTTCTGATTTCTGAGTCTCCACCTTCTGTTACCAGTAAAAGAACTTAGGTAAGACAGCTCATGGAAGAGTCCTTGCTAAGCTTTCCTAACGGAAATAGTAGCTGTTTATTCTGGTAATTTGTACACTCAATATCAACTAGAACTTTCAATGTATGCTATTTTTAATCCAAAATGGCTTGTCTGAAGTTTAGTTGTTTTAAAAAATCAACTGAAATTCTTATCTGTGCTGGCAAGCAACAAGTAGAAAAAGATGCATTAGATTGAAAATTTCCTTGCTCTCATAGGAAAGGAGATTAGTGTAAGTTGCTGAATTACCACAGGACGTACAAATGAAATTAAACTGAATAGAATAACAACCCTATTACAGATCCAGAGCATCTCTTCTGATGGCTCTTCAGTGACTATTTAACAATTTATTTACTGTCCACACTTATGAAGAATAAAGAACAGAAGCATTTGTCCAACTACTAAATCAATTGAAGAATTGCCACATTAAGTTTGTAAATTGACTTCAGTGTGTTAGTTTGTGACTCTTGTCATTGTGGCCACTACTGAGTACAATGAAGCTTAAAATGTCACCACCACACCAGAATACCTTTTTTAGAAGGACATTCTGCATTTCCATGGGTATTTCCAGATTTGTCTTCTCAGTCATCGCTCACAGAATACATTGTGAGACGACAGCAGTCATCCAGTGACTAAACATAGTCTTGGGATCTTGCAAAACTAAGCTTTCTCTTCCTTTTGCGTGCCTAAGCTACATCAGTCCCTGGAGCTTAGGTCCAGAAGCTGGACCCTATATTAAGGGTGTGCCACACCCTGGAAACTGGCTGACAGAAAAATAGCAAGTTGTTGGCAGCCATCTAAATGTGTCTCCAGGAGGAAGGGTCACAGACTCTGCTTCACAAGGATCATATGCTGAATACAAAAAAATACTTTTAGTCCTTTCATTTTTAGCATTTCAACCAGTGGCAATACTGTTACTGATTAACTACATGGTCATGGACAATAAGGCTGCAGCCACTACTGCAGAATCTAGGAAAGGCTACCTTTAGGTGATGTTTGAGGTGAAAAGAAGCTGGTGCCAGCTCTCACATTCACATAAAATATTTTCATTCTTCATCTCTTTTCTCTTTACCTTCCTTCCTACAATCTTGGTATAGTTTTTGCTACAGCAGGACTCTATCCTGGCAACTTTTTTTTTTCCAAAGTAGTTGCTTTTCTGGATTCCTTGGACAAGAAGCTTATCCATCAAAATACAAGCACCCGCAAATCCAGGGTTCTCCACTTTCGTGACTTTCCATAGCTTCAGGAAAGCACAGCAGTCAGAGGGCTACAGCAACTTATTGCTTTAGGCAGGTGCTCGTTTTGTCCCTGCAAGCACCTCAGGTAGATCCACATCAGTTGTCAGGCAGCCTCACAGGTGCCTTAGGCAGCCTCTAAGTGCAACTGCAATACAATTAATCAGTGCTGCCCTACGCCCACTAACAGCCTGTGTGCAAGCTAGATGTATTGAAAGCCCTACAGAATTTAGCCCATTATTTGTTTCTCAGGCAGTGTTCTGACCTGACAAAATAGTATTATGAAAACTTCATAGACATGATGAAAAAATGTATTGTTTTCATAGGCAGGTGAGCTTTTAAGATACAATTCATGAGGAAGGGTTATTTTTCTTTAGGAATTTTCACTAATCTGTCAAAATTAGTTAATACTTATAGGCTCCTAATTCAGTATTTAATAGTTCCTGCTCTTTTGCTTTTTCTTCTCTGGTCAATCCATCAGTAGTTCTTTCTAGTAGTTAAAGGATGAATTACTTCTAATAGGGAAGATGGTCGCTCAGCAACTCAGCCTCCTGCTGGGCCTGACAATGGTACATGAAGAAAATATCTTGAAGCTCTTATGTGCTAGCTGCAGGGACAAAAAGCTTGTATTATTTTAAATAGTCCCATCATGAGCATCTAAAAAATACATTCAGACTTCTAAGCAAAAGTTTCTGTTTCAGGGCTGGAAGTGAAGGGGACAAAGGAGTGAATAAAACTACTGCAATTTCAAATTATATTTCTACCTTTTCTTTCGCAGGTGCTCATTTCTAGAGTCTGAACTGCTTTCAGAGTATTCTCCCAGTGTTTGATTAAATGAACAATGATCTTGAAATAGAAAAGTCAGGGCTTCTATTCTATGTGTATACTTGGCCCCAGTTTTCATATCTGAGCACGCTTCCTGCCTCCTCTGAGTCTTGCTAGCCACACCAGAGTAGGAAACACTACAACGGTGTCCAGATTTAGGGGAGTAGTTTATGTACTGTAAACAGTCTCAATTCATTTACTGGCTTTTTTGGTATGTCTCAAAAAAAATAAAAATAAAAAAGAAATCCTTGCAAGATGTGTTTAGTTACAGGTTTCATAACATTATCTTCTCAATAATTTTTCCAAGCAACTCTACTGGCCTAAAACTGCTTATCAGCTGATACAGTACTGTTCTGCAGTGACAGTACTTTGATCGGACACAGACCTGACATTGGCCACTTGCCTAATTTCTGCCAGTTTCCCTGACATATTGCTGAGGAATCTGACCTCACCAGCTTCCTATGAAGATATAAGATAAAGCTTCCTTTCTATCTGCTTTGCAAACACTTCAGAATATAAATGTCAGATTAATGGCTCTTTCACTCTAATAATGTAAACCACATGATTTTTTTTATTAAAGTTAATAGTAATCTGTGTATTCTTATGTTCAAGATCCAGAAACTATTGCATCTATCATCAAAATGTTAAAAACAAGCCTCAAAGCGTTAACTGTTTTCACTGGAATGATTTCTACTGTATAAAACTGTAATGAAAAGAAGTCTATGACTACGCTTGGTATCTGTATTAATAGTCAACCTAATCAAGCAGTCCCTGCATCCTGAAACTCTTTGAAAAAAGTTGAACAATCTTATTTCATAGCCTATAATAACTGCTCTGAAGTCTTTTTGTTGTATTGTTCACCATGGGCAATTAAAAAATGGAAGGCGTTATCAGTATGGACAGGTAGTCATTTTCATTTTCTGTTAATTTGTAAACAAATTGGTGTCCAAGATCTAACATTTGAGAATTCAAACAATGTAATGTGGTACTCTTCCTACATCCTCTATTTTTATATGTTCCTATTGTAATTTCACAAATGTCTTCAGAATAATAGGTTATTCCCTCAGTTATGCAGTTAGGAAATTGACAAACATTTTGGTGAATCTTTGATTTAAGACACCAGTGGTCACAAAGAAAAACATCTTCATCTGCCAATTTTTGTTTTTTCATCTGAGAGATAAGCTAATGTATTATCAGCATTACATAAATCTCAATCTCAACCAAGATGTATCAAGGTTAGTTAAAGAATCTTGGGGAACAAAAAAATATTCTTCATTGTCATAGGAAGATAAATTACCTGTAGACAGTGCTGATGTGCTTTGATTGCTTCAGAGGCCACCTTGTCATTTTCTGTATTTTCACATTTCTCTAAAAAGAACACCTAAAAAGGTTTTATTTTTAAAGCAATTCTAAAAATTTCCAATATCTGTCTCTCTTGAATAGTGTTTTATGTTGACCGTTTACAGTCAGCAACTAAAGGACTTCTACATAAATCACAGAAATAGCAGCAATTATTACTCATCAGTGAAAAGTGAGTTCACTCTTCTTCTGGAACACATCTACCTTCCTGTCAGAGGTTGTACTTGGACTGGTGGATGACCTGTTCAGTGCAGGTAGAGCTTATTCTGAGGCACTATGTCTTCTTAAAATATTTAGTTCATGATCAGTATATGATTTTAAAAATCACCTTTAGATACCAAAAAATAGAAAATATTGAGAGTAAACTCACTGCATACTTCATAGGTAGACTGAAGATATTCAAGTAGTATGCTTCAGTGCTGGTTGCTGACATCTCTGAATCATGTCTGAAGAGGCACAGTATAAAGTTCCAGCATCTGAGTAAACTACAGAGGTCAGGTATGTAGGACTTATATTGCAACAACAGAATAGTTTAGGGAAATAAAACAGCCTACAGTAAATAGCACAGATTCACTTGCTCAGACGTGCCTGGTAGAGCCAGTACCATGCTCATTCCTTCCCTGTGCTCTATGCCCACATTTTTCAGCATTTAAATACAGTGCCAACATTGCATATGGGGGCTATCTCCACCGTCAGCTGACTGGTTTGGTTTTTCAGGTGGAAGAATGGGGAAGAGGAAGACTTTAATATATTAAATTCCTCCTGATTTCTCTTCCACCATTCTTATCACAGCCTTGCACTACCTGTTTTTGTCACCAGGCTCTGAGGGTTTTCCTTCTGTGAATCTCTCAACAGCACTGATTGCATGAAGAATATGTTACGTGAAGGTTCTGTGGGACTGGAGGTCTGCACAACATATAAACTACTGAGCCTGGATAAATGTATCCAGGTAATACCTATGCCTGGAATTTTCCATGCCACAAAAACCTGGGATAGTGCTGACAGTAGTCTGAGTAGATATAGCACCTGACATCCTGCAGAAAGGACAGACTTTTTTCACAGGTTAGAATACATCTTCCAGAATGGCTCAAAGCAAAAGCAAGAAGGGAGTATTTTCTGGTCTCCTCAGAGGCCCTCATCCAAGCTTGCTGAATGCAAATCTCTTTCTGTCAGCCTCGACAGGCTTTCAAGCAGGTCTTCATGGAACAACGTGCAATAGCACTTAGGATTAGTTTCAGAGAATCAATTTAATTTCTTTCTGTCTGATCACACTGGTCTTAGTGCCTTAGAAATTGCAGCTACTCAATGTATCAGTGTGCTACTACAGCAAAATTTCCTGTATCCTCGCATCATTTGCAATGCTGCTGATACGCTGTAGCAAGACTGAGTGGGATTTCAGGAACTGCTAGTGTTTACCCTTAAAAATTTCCGCCTGGATTAATACTGCCTGCTTCACTTCTGTATGCACAGCTAGCTACTGGGAAGGATAGCCACAAAAACTCTGCCAAGATGAGAAGGGCCCATAAGTAACCTGGGAACTGAAATAAAAGGGGAGGTTTTGCATTGCTACCTTTAAGTATATCAGGTCAAGAGACTCCCAAAGCTGTTCTCTAAGTTGTGCACTACCTAAGCACTGTAATAACCAAGTTTTCAATCTGTACAATTTCTATAAACTCAAGTATGTATCCCATGTTGTTGATGAAATTGTTTTCCGCATAGTAAAAATGAAAGGTAAAAGCAGATCACAGCACATTACCAATGTCAGAAAGACTTCTGTGTGTCAATTCTGAAGTATTGTCCCATTCTTATCCCTCCCTCTTTAAATTTTTTCTACCAAGTTATCTAGCTCCTTAAAAGTGCAATTAGCTAAACAGAGGTTTGAAAGCCACATACACAAGGCACCACTACAGGTTTTTGTCTCCTTACAACATGGATTGATGCAGAGGTAGTGACCCTGAATTCTGAAAATTTACATCTTTCACTGGATGAAAAGAGATTATATACCTCTTCTGAGAGATCTGAGAATGTTTTTTTTTCTTGTTTGCAATGATTTATGAACCTTCTTGTTCATAACAGATGTGTCCAGCCACACAGAGGAAAAGTTGGACTTGTGAAAAGTATTTCTATTTTGAAAATTTTTTAATGTACCATATTTTTGCATACAGAACGTGACCTCTGTATGAAAAGTTGCTCATATTTTTCTTTTAAATACAGTTTTTGACTGGAGTTCTCGCCACCACAAACCGTTACACATTTTGGTAGAATGCAAGAACAACAAAGGAATTACTGGATATGATGAAGACATTTGAAAAAAAAAAAAATCTCTATATGGAGAGGGGACTCAGGTGAAGTTACAAATATTACATTGTCTTCTGTTCTGTCATGTCAGCTCTCTGCCCTGCTGACCCAGGTGCAGCCTTCACCCTTTGACATTTACCAAATAGTTGCTCAGCTAGCCAGATATCTAGAAGACTTCCAACTGGACATCTTCAGAAGATCATCACTGATATAAATGATAAAGATGCATTTGGGGAACATCACTCAAAGTTGAACTTATTCACTAATTAGAACTTTAAAAGTCTCAGAGCAGGGAACTAATAAAAAGGTTTTGTGTTCTGTGTGCTTCTATGAAGAGCCTTGCATTTCATATGCTTAATGAAACACTTAAGAAATTAGTTAGGTTACCTGTAGGTTTGTACATGTAGAAGTCTGACGCAATCCATGACAGTATAAGAAATACAAAGCTCTGTGCATTTATACATCAGAAAGGGCTGAGATGGAAGTGGCCTAAGGCAGCCCTCCAGCAAATTTATTCAGCAGGACTGTAATGAGTCCCAGAAGTTTATCTGCTGTAAGGGCTGCAGGATCAGAGAAGTGCATATATTTAGTATGAAACCATCTTCTCAGAATTATTTAATGTACTTGTATACCTGATTTGTCTCCTTCTATTGAGTACTTAGCCCATATCTGATCTCAGCTAGCATAATTAGCACTATGTATAGCTAACAGTTATTGTTAAATGCTGTAAATTCCATTTCTGTGCTTTTCTTGGAATCAGCTGTTTGAAAGTAGACACACAAAGAGCCAAAAATAGATGCTAGATTCTAATAAATGTTGAAGCAGAAGCAAATATTGAAGTCACAAAAACCTTAATCTTGTGGTGACGACCATTAGCAACATACAGCATGGATTAGACCAGAGTCCAGCTCTGTATGAGACCTGAACCCCAGGGCATTTTATACAGGCAGAAATCCTTTCAGCTGTGATATGCTCCCAGAAATTGTGCTTGGATTTAGAGACCATTAGAAAAGAATCTCCTATGCTCACCAGCTTTCTTGTGGGAGGAGAACAAGAGATCCACAGATAGAACTGTAAAGCTAATAGCAAGGATTTGGGGAAGTAGTGACAGAAAGGAACAGGTGACAAAACAGGCAGAAGGTAGAAAACCCAAAACTATTGTTAATTTTGAGAGTAGAACACTGGGTTGTTCTTTTTCATAAATTCCAGAGTGAAAACTGAATTGTTGATGTAGTATCTCCATTTTTATGGACAGCAAAATGAACTCTAGGAAACACAGTTTGTGCGAGACTTGCTTAGGCAACAGTTGGGAAGACAAAAATATGTACGAGACCTCCAGGCTTTTTCAGTAGGATCAACTGAGAGTTAAAGGCAATGTTCCCTGTGTATGTCATTTTTCAGATTTAATAATAGCTCTAGTTTTCTATTTCAAACAAACTGTCTTGCTAAGCCTTTGGCCGTTTGCTACTGAGGTACTGTTTCTGTGCAGGGTAATCACATGAATTTCCAAGGCAAAAGGAGATCTTCAATAACATTAGCAGTAACTACCTATGTTAGAAATTTTAAGTGAATGTCCTTGTGCTCTACTGCTTTTGTCCCAAGAATGTTTCCAAGCCCATAAGGGATTTTATCACAGGTTTGTGCCTCCAACCTCCACAGAAATGTCTTTTTATCATCTTTCTTTTAGGGTTACATTTCCTAATGTGCCAAAAGTTCTCTTCCCAGCCACAGAGCAGCAGTGGTTTTCTCAGTCAAATATTAGCTGAAAAGTCAGATAATGAGGTAAGACAGAAATACAGCACTGTTTTATTGCCATCCAAGTCCTATTCACAGCATTATTGCTTCGGGACAGTTCCCTCAAGCCCAGGGGCCCAACTGCACAGGCTTACTAAAGACCCTGAAGCATTACAGGCAGACTTGCATACTGTGCATATAAATGTTATACAGCCTAGGGGGCTATTTTAGACTGTGCATGTAAGTCATAAGGAATTAACTGAAACTGAGCCAGTGTGTCATGAACAGGAATACAGTGCTGTGTCTGATGTGAGGCGTAAACATGACAGAAGTTCACACACATTAGTTTAGTACGCTTACTGCAGCTTGATGTATTGCCCTATGACACAAGAAGGGAAGAGAACGCATACTATGACTATATCAGATATTCACTTAAACATCAGTTAACTATCATGAAGAAATTAGTATTGGAGGAATGGCATCATGGAGCATGAGCAAGTCACTGGTGCAGCTGAATATCTAAGAATTCTGCCCAGAGAACAGTTTTAGAAATGGATATGCTAGAAGCAACACAAGGAAAGGAATGCAAAAGTACAAAAGAAATTCTACTCAAAAACTTTCATGGCAGTGACAGAACCAAACAGATTTAAGAGAAAGATGCATTGTGGGCTATGGCTAAGGTAGTAGGTAGGGTTTTTTAATGCATAATTAAAGAATTCCATGCTAATTGTAACATTGAAAGTGAACTGAATATTGGCCACCCCATTTATTTTAAATGGCGTTATATTGCCCTATACCTTATACCATTTATTCTCTAGGCACAAGGTTCTTGATATCCATATGGAGGCAACAAAAAAGTAGGGGAGAAACACATTGCTTCTCTCTGTCCGTCCTTGGCAGAAGTTCTGAAGTTTCTTGCAAGTCTGATAAAAATAGATCAAAGAATTTAGCACCTATTCAGATAAACATTAAACCTGATTAAAAAAAAAAAATCAAAAACAATGAGGCAGTCTGTTGGGCACATTCACAGGAAAAAAGAACACTGAAGTGAAATCAGAGTGGACTAATGATGTTTGTCTTTGATCTGTATTTTCAAGGTGAACCTTTGATAGAAGTTCAAAAACTTTCATTTTCACCCAACACGTCTGAAAATGACTAATATTAAAATGCACAATGTATTTAAGGTGTTTATTTTATCTGTGTTGGAATTGCTGTTCTAGCCTCTTTTGTGGCACATCCTTAATGCAAATATCAGGGAGAAGGGTCCATTCCTTATCTTTACCTTTTTAAAACCAGACGTTTTTAACTTTCACAAGTGGACATGTATCTGCCAGCAAATCCTGTGCCAAATTTTCCACCAGCTAAATACAGAACCTGTGATATAAGTAACATAACTACAATTAATTCAACAAAGCGATTTCTAATGTATGTCAGAGACAAGAATTCGGTGTCTTGATTTCACTATCTCTTTCCTGAATTGATGTATCTTTAATTACAGAAACCCAAGCAAAATAAA
>VXAL01004270.1:36136-81170 GCA_013399475.1 Chauna torquata
AAAAACAGTTCAAAATGTTGACTCTTCCCAACTAATTCAGACTATTAGTCTGTTCCAACAGCCTGTATAGTAAACCACAAGACACTTTGCAATATGTCACTATAGACTATTTTACCTATTAAGAAACATTACAGTACAGTAAGAGGTCAGTACCGATCCACAAGGGAAAGGCTTTACAACCTTTCTCAGTCAAATGTGAGATTTCATAGCTTAATGCAGCTGATTTTCCAAATGCCTTTTATAATATATATCACTTGGTTTAGTGGACAAGATTGTCTTTTGTCCAATCTTTGTAGCAGTACATTTTTTAAAAAGTGGTTTGAAAATGGAATTGTAATATACAGTCAGCTGATAACTTCAGCAAACACCAGTATTTTTCATGAAAGAATGCTGAATTAGAAAGGAAATAGGCATACTGACCTAATAGGGTCTCATTTCTGTGTATCACAGAATACTGCAGGAATCTCTTAGCTAACGTCTTTGCAAAACCACTGCTAAACACAAATGCTTCTATTGTAATAGTACAGCTATTTTAATTATAGCAACTAACAAAGCTTTGTGTCTTCTGTGCAACCACCCAGTTCATATTTTGAGCAGAAGACATTTTAGTTCTGGAAAAGATCGCTTGATGTCAGGATTTTTAAAAATGTTCTCAAGTTATGAAGATTCTTTGTGATTTCTGTATATTTACAAAATTTATTAAGAAATCCTGTGGCTTTACAGTTGCTAAAATTAACGCAATTTGAACATTTGCTCTCAAAAATTATAAATACAATCTCAAAAGCTTCATTTTAATAATTAGTACATAATGTTTTCTTCTGGGTGGATATGAAGGTGAGTCAGTTTTCCTCTTTTGTTAGTTTCTAATGGCCAGTTATGACTGAAATCATAATCTATACTTAGTGTTCTAATTTAGGAAGTCATATCTTTGAAATACTGAAAAATGTAGAGACTTTTAAATTCAAGGGGATGAAAGATCAGTAGAGAGTGCCTAGAGAAAAGGAGAGAGAAGCCATGTAGCTAGGTGTCTGAAAAGAATTTAGGAGATTAATTTAGACCCCTCCTAAGTCTGTATTTCAGGCCCCTCCTTTTTAAAAAAGTTTGTATCCACAACCGTGACAAAATACAGTCATGTAAGATATCTCAACATGCAGCATTACAACAAGAATATATTTAGTTAAGAAAATTCTATTTTAAAAGTGTCTTTGCTTTCTAACCTGCATTCAGTGTTGATGAGTAATGTTTATTGCTTTTTTAAGCTTGTTGTTGTTGCTTTGAGTGACTTTTTTGTTACATTTCCACCAGCCAGTGCACTTCTAAGGCAGTGGACTTTAAGCTGCTTAGAGAACAACCACAGGGTATTATGAAGACCTACCTACCATGAAGACTGAACTAGACTGAGGTACTTGTGCATGTAATATAATAAACCTGAAGCAAATAGATTCCAGCTCTGTTTTACATAATAAATTTTCTCTTAATGGGTAGGAGTTATTTTAGGTATGTGTTATTCTGAACCTAGGGACTTATAAATCCAAATATTTATAAATCCAAATATCTTAACACTGTAATGATAGAAAAAGCACTGAAATATCTTTCCTTTATACAGAGTAAACAAAAAACACATTTCTAACTCTGCAGCTTCCTAATATCCCAAGAGAGATTTTCTTCGTTAGCACTAATATTAGTTTTCCAGCAG
This sequence comes from Chauna torquata, assembly GCA_013399475.1. Lineage (NCBI taxonomy): Eukaryota > Metazoa > Chordata > Aves > Anseriformes > Anhimidae > Chauna > Chauna torquata. Next base: position 37,833 of record VXAL01004270.1, read on the forward strand.
CTGTAATAGGACAGGTAAAATGCACATTTGTCTCCAAAACCTCATCGCTGCAGTTCTAGTAAAGCATTCTCTGATGGCCACTATTTTGAACCTCTATTAAATGATCAGTCATGACAAGACACCTTTTAATCAGAAGCAAATCACAACAATGACACTACTTAGCTCTTGTGTGTCACTTCTGCCCCTTTCACCTCTTCCCTCAGCCACTAATATTCCCATGGTTTTCTTTGGCGCATGCCATAGATACCTCATTATTTTCTGTTCTTCATACCCCTACAGACTTTGAGAAAAGCTTTCATTTGCATTGCATGGGTATAAAATGAACCACCAGCAGACAGGCAGTTATCATAAGCAACCACTTGCCTTTATAGATTTGAACTTATGCTTCTTTATGAATTGTGCAATTGTTTAAGGTCAAAAGAATATTCTTTTGGCCATTGCTACTGCCAAGGAAAATTTTCCATTCTAACATCTCAAAGCACTTTTCAGTGAATCACAGAAAAGTTCTTTCATTAGACAAATTTGAAGTTTTAGCAATCTTTTTTTTTCAATTCAAAAGATGTGTGCAACAAATAAATGAACGAGCATGCAGAAAAAAGGTGAAAATTGGCTCTTTCTTTTAAGCCTGCCCATTCAATATAAGGTAGGTAATTCATAACAGAGAGAGTGAAAAATTACTCATCAGCCATAGACAACACATGCAAAAAACATATCCACCTAATGTCATCCAACAACTTCACTTGTCTGTACCAGATCCTCAGGGAGAAAGTATAGGAACCAGTTATACCTAAAATAATCTTGGTGTAGCCTTCTGTTTTCAAACTGCCAGCAATCTACAGACTTCTTGAGCAAGAGGCAGCATCCTGACCAGTGTTTACCAGGCACCAATGAGCCCTCCCTACATGAGCGCATCTAACTCTTCGGCCACTTGCAGCTACAAGCTGGGCACAGAAGAGAAGACAGAGGATGACAGAAGGGAAGATGAGTGTGCTACAGGACTGCTTCACAGTGAGACAGAGCTTAAGCCAGCAGACGCTATTGGAGAGACATGGGAGCTCATCATGGATGTGCAAATTGGGAGCTAAGCAAAGTCTTGTTAGCCTTGAATCTCTACTCTCTGCTAGCTTGACTTCACAGCTGTTGTATCTCCTGCACATGCAGGGTGGACGGCAGACAGAGAGGAGGTACCAAAGGCCACTGAATCATGGGTTGTGCTGCTACAAACACAAAACGAGCAGGATTTAGGGCTCCCTGCTGAGGTGCACATGAGCCAGATGGAAACATGCAGGAAACAAAATCCTAAAGGAAGAGGATGCTGGTGCTCGTTAATCACGAACTCCTCCACACTGCATTTTATCGTCGTATTCTGAACCATTACTTGTCATTTTTAGGGCTGTGGCATCTTGTGAGACAGTCTCATTTTCAGCACCCTTGTTGTAAAAGTGTAAAAATTTAGGCCTTCAGGCTGTTGCAAGTAAGCCCAGTCAGTAAATTATAGTAGTGTTGTATCTGAGTCAACTGGTCTAATTATTTCTTATGGCTTAGCAGGGATTTCAGACATTCACAGCTGCTTACGCAAGGCATCATCTTTTTAGTATGAGAAAACACGGTGCTAAAATTTCACATAATTATTTCAGCTCAGGCTGGTATGCTGCTGTTTTAAGACTGATCACATATTTGCAATTCACCTTACTATTCTGTGTTCCTGTCCTCCTCATACTAATCACTGCTTTTATAACTTGTGTTGCTGTTTTCCCAAGGACTCAAAACACACCCAACTTATATGGTCAGTACATCTATGGGATGTCTCTGGTTACAATCAGTTTTTCTTCTAGATATTCACCTACCTCGAAGTACTCCTGTAACATGAACTAATAGCAAATATTGAGGTGTAAAATTCTCTATGTTCTTTTTATACAGTCATGACAGTAAAAGATGAAATACATATGAAATATCTAAATTGCACCAGCAGAGGTTTAGATTGGATATTAGGAAGAATTTCTTCACAGAGAGGATGATCAAGCATTGTAATGGGCTGCTCAGGGAAGTGGTCGATTCCTTATTCCTGGAGATGTTTAAGAGATATGTGGATGTGGCACTAAGGGACATGGTTTAGTGATGGGACTCGGTAGGTCAGATTGATGGTTGGACTTGGTGATCTTGAAGGTCTTTTCCAACCTAGATAACTCTACGATTCTTTGATTGTATATGCACAGTTCATCCATTGTCTCAGTGACAGACCTAGTTCTGTTTTATGAGAATTCAGGGTTCACTGTTTGCTCATGTAATCCGCATCAGTTGCAAAAACGATGCTTACAGCTTCAGCAGCATCTGTAGCCCCTCCTGACTCCACATCTGACCTTGCTCTTGTGCAGGAGGAAAAATGGTGCCTGTTTTTCCCTCCTCTACTGTACAGTCTAGAGATAAGATCTAATACTGCAGTATGTACCAAATGTTCACCAATTAGTATTGCTGCCCCATGTCCTTCTCTACCTAAATTTTTGCTCCAAACCCAAGTTTCCTGCCCGCTGGAAGAATGCAGAGGGGTGGCACTGGGCATGTGTGCCGCGGGGGTGCTACCTGTTTCCTCCTAGGTGTCACGGGACCACTTTCCATCACACAAAAGGCTAATGTGGTAGGTGCACTGTGACAATGAGAAGCACTGACTTTCACTGTTGGATTTTATTATTACTATTATTATTTACTCCACAAGAGTGCCATCCTATTCTTCCTAGTTACATTCTTATGAGCATATAGGTTCACTGTCCCCAAAGTTCATAGATTGTGATCATTTATCCTATACTCACTATCCATAACTAGGGAATGCTGCTTTGGGATTTTTTTTTCTAACTTCACACCCTACCCCCTCCACTCAGTTTTGCTGCTTTTTCCTTAAACTTTTCCAGCTTATCAATGTCTTCTGTCTAATGTAGTGCACAGATCTGTGTGATTCCTTAAATTTAGTGGAATTAGATTAATAAGGAAAGACACAGACCCTTTCTTGTTTTATCAGCTGGAATTCAGGTATAAGCACCTCAGAAAAGATTTGCAACTATCTTTTGTGGCAGCCACACTGTTCTTCAAATGCAGTTCAACTTTGCTGTTCTCTCAGATTTAGGCTTTTTCTTCACTTTTCATTAACATAATTCTTTTCTTACTGTATATATAGAAAAAAATCCTCACAAAACTCCACTTTTCTCCGGAGAGTTGATGTTAAAAATTCGTAATTTTTATAAATATATTGGCCTACATCTTTTCCACTTAGTAACATTATTTTATGTTGGTGCTTGTTAGTCTTAGATTTTTTTGTGCATTTTCCTTCTCTTCCTTGTTGTTTCCATTGCCTGCAATTGTCATTTACATTTTAATTAATTAGGGTTTTTTTCATATTTTAATTTAGATCAACCATCACAAAATCCATTACATTTGAGAATTAACATTAAGTTACTGAATAGGAACATCTGGGAAGAATATAAAGGACATATAAATTATCTCCTCATTTGTCTTTCAATTTTCAAAAGTGTAAAACTGTGGAAAGAATTCTCAAAACAAGGACCTTTAAGAACAGGATTACACTTCACTTTAAAAGTATTAGCTCTGGATTTGTTCTTGAGATAGTTAGGACTGTTGCAAAAAAATCCTGAAAGATTAAACAATACAATTATCAGTCTATTCCTCTGCCCTAATAACAACTAATGAGCTGTTTTCTGGGATAATAACAACTCTTATTCTAAACCCGTAGCATAAAATGGGAGTGAGTGTTTCAGGTGAGCAGCTAGAAGGAGAATTAGATTCAGGAAAAATGTATTTCTTTTTGTCCTTGGGAGCAACATTTCTCCATGTAAGTATTGGCAGGAAATATGGAGTAGAATAGAAGGAGAATGGTAGTGATTCATATTTTTTTATTGTTTCCCATGGCTCAAAAGGACACTCAAAGATTGGGAACTGATACTGAGATGAAGGCAAATAGATGGAGTCAACACTACGAACTTAAAATTTCTTACCAACTCAGCATCCAACCGTTTGCAATATAAAAATTAATCTATGCTGAAATGAGCACATTGTGAACAACTGTAAGTCAATGAAAGCAATTGTAATTGTTGACACATTTCTGTTAATTAGAAAACAACAGATAACCTAGATACCCTAGCAGATTATGTCATGCCTTAAATCTATGCATAGAGGTGGAAAAGAAAAAGTTAAAACATAGCATTTAGTCTTGCCTGTGTGGGAAAGTTTTTTTCAGTATACATTATGGTATGACTTTATGTCAGTAATTAAGGCAGGAAAACCATGTGGCTTGTGGCATTAACTGCCATGCTTTGTTTTGGCTTACCCTGTGTCATTTTAAGAGGAGTTTTAGTATGCACAGCTGTGCAGCTTGGTTCCAGTCGTAATTATGCTAGTATAACTGACAAACTCTCTCTTGCGGGCAAAACCTTGGTTTTGCTAGATCTGATTCATGGGGAATAGCTATGATTTCATGCTGAAACAGTCATCCCAATAAATCTCGCCTAAATAGCATTTAAACTATCTGCTGGGACATGTTAATGTACCACTTGAATGCAACATTGTGACCATTCCAATCAAATCAAAATAAAGTAATTAAGTGAATAGCATTGGTGTGACACGCTTCCAATATTGCAGTAGTACCCTTCCTGTGGGTTTCAAAAGATTTATGCCTGCTTGGATGAGCAGTGACATTTTGCATGAGAAGGTGATACCTTGGTATTAACAAGTCCCTGTGAATCACGAAGAGACAAAAAACCTCTCTCCATTTCTCTGGCAAATAAATGCCACTGTATACTCTTCTTATGCATTTGATATCCATCCTTCAACTTATCCAGGCTTTCCAACATGTTACACATATTTCACTAGACCAGCCTTTGCTCTCTTGCTTTTAACATTTCAGCATAAAGAAAATGTCAATTGCCAGCCTTAACTTTCCTGTATTTTTCTTCCCTGTGAGCAAGTCATTACAGTATGTCTGATTATTAGGAACAAGGAACAAACATTTCCCCTCTATGAAGAACAGGAAACAATGTTTGGAGAACAATCAAGTCAATTCTCCATGGAAAAAAAAATGTAGCAACAGGGGAGAGGCTTGACCTTTTTCCAATTAAAAAAAAAGAAATCCATTTTCATCTGAAGAAGAGGAAATCAGCTTATATATTCACCCAGTGTGACCTCTTTTCTAAAGATGTATTTAATTATAAAGTATATTTAAATACCAAGTATATCAATGAAAGGAAACCAAAACACTAGGAGTTTTAGACTAAGTATTTTGCTTTCATCTTGTGAAGTCCTTGTTTACATCTGCCTGCCATTGTAAATTAAGTTTTCAGCTGAACATGAAAAAATGTGCAAGATGCTGAGAGAGGCCTTTCCCCTACCCGGAGCACACATGAGTATGCACTGCCACCTGCTCACAGCTGTAGTTTGCATGGGGGAGTTAGCCTGGGAAATAACATCAGCAAAGGCAAAGAGACTGCTCTGACCGCAGCCCAGCTGCGATCTTGTAAACATCAACAGTTCTCTTCTCTAGTTTGAGTTTTTCATTTTCTTCTGAATTTTTTGAATATCTATTAAAAATCAGGAAAAAAAAAGGTGGTGGGAGGGGAAGAGAAGAGACAAATGCGCTTGGCACTGGCACAGGCTCAGGCCTATACATTGATTCTCTTAATCTGATAGAGTTTGTGATCACACATGTATGTATGCCTCCTGTCTCATCCTGTCGCATGTCATACTCCTGATTTTTGTGGTATCACATAGTGCTTCCATTCAGACTCACAATTAATTTTTCAGTGTGGGGCAGTATGTAATTTTGTTGCCCCAGCAGCTAGGGAGCCACAATATTGTTCCCATTTTGGTCCAAAGCGAGGAAGTAATTGATGCCAATTTTTAACTGATGAACAATGCTTCCCTGTGTGTCAGCTCAGACATGTGGTTTGTGCATCTGGGAGCTAAACACAAGGTTTGAATGTTCCCATTTGCACCCTACACAGCAGAAATTTGATGGAAATTTTTCTCTGCTCTGTGCTGTACAACAGCTGCACTGACCCGCTCAATACTGTCATTAAAATCCCTGGGTCAGCTCAGTGCTCCCTCTCTGGCCCCAGAACAAGGGCCATGAGGACGTCGAAGTCTCAGAACATCGCATTTCAGAAGAAAATGCAAGTTTACCAGTATATGCAGCAATGATTTTGCCAGAGCTAAAAGTTTTAGTATCAGTTTTGTCATTTTTTGTGTATTTCCCAACTCATTGATGAACAGTAACTTAAGCAAGGGAGAGTTGTCTTTTTTTTTTTTTTTTTAAAGCATATTCCTAGGTCTTTTGGCTAGGAAAAAAGCGATTGAAAAAATGAAACTAGCACAGAAAACAGGCTGCCTTAGGAAAGAAGCTAATGTTTATCTGTCATGTTTTTGAATTCACTGTTTTTCATCTGAGTTCATGATTTCCATGGACAAAGTCATGACTTTTAGAAAACAGCAAGTGCTCCTTGCAATCCCTCTGCACACTTAAAGCTGACACATTTCCACTGCTGAGCTCCCAGACTCAATGCTTGCTTGACAGGAGCAGCGTAGCCATTCTGACCTTGCCATGCCCAAAAACAAGAGACTAAGAAAGAGCAGCAGGAATGATGAAAGATTAGAACTGCTTATTCTAAGGGGAGAAATGGATGTGGCAAAGGCAAATGCAATGAGTAGTGCCTGTCAGGTACAAATTCCTACTCAGAACTCACAGAAGACTGAGGAAATGATGTTCTTTAACAGGCTGCACACTTTTGCCAAAAAAAATTCATTTCCATTCAAAATCCATTTCACACAAAATTGCCATGAACTGGTAACCCATGAAACTCATTGCCATTAGATGCTACAGAGCTTAAAACACATCAAGAAAAAGATTAGATGCATATGGGTGAATTCAAACACTGGCATGGACAAGGACACAAAGAAGCTGGGTAGAATTTGACCTGGTGAGCAGGAGGGGATGAAGCAGTACCTGCAATATGTAACAATTACAGTTTTTCCCACAGAAAATAATGCTCCATTGGTGCTTGCCAAGGCACTCAGCCACCGTCTGACATCTGGCTGAGAGCCTGTTCATTAATATGTGTAGAATAACCTTTCTGGTGCATTTCTTTAAAATTACTGGTTGCATTGTAACTATGTTTCAGATTTTACTCCCTCTAGAACCAGACAGTCTGTCAAATGAGTTCAGCAAATAATATGTTTACTGAATTTCATGATGTATTAGAAAGCTATTATGCAAAGGAATGTTCTCAATGGTTCATTCAGCTCTGGTCAAGGCCCTGCCATATGGGCTGTTGTTGACCCAATTTGCAAATCCTCCTACACATGCAGCAAAATACCAAGGCATCACAAGAACAAGTTAACTTTATAGATCTCACCACCTTTTCCCTTTCCTTGAAACAATGCTGCTATTGTCTTATTTGCAAAATTCCTCTTGGGATATGGTGATGTTTAGTCCCTGCATACCACTGTAGTACCACAGAGATCTTAACTTCTTCAATTTGTTTGCAAAATTAGCATATATATAGCAATTAAGCTTGCAAGTTACTTCTCAAAATGTTTTTTGTCTGAGAAATCTGGTGTCTAGGGGCTAATTTACACAATGCAAGAAGCAAGTTCCATCAGTAGTTGTCTAAACTTCAGTCCAGAGCAAAAGTCTGAAAACCGTATCTTAGAGATTTAGCTGTACATTTTTGATGAACTGTGGGAATATTCTAGCAAGCTATAATTAGCACTCATTAATCATCAGAATGGCTTAATTTCTCTTTTCACATTCCATCCAGGTTTTAATGCATTATTATAAACTGGATTTCACCTACTTTGTGGGTCTTTTCTGTTTTAACTCATTTCATTTGTACAGTTAGAGTTAAACAAAGCACAAGCTGGCAATTGTACACTCCTTCATAACTCTGTAGTTGTACTACAGAAATTGCATATTACCCAAAAGGTTGACTTTCCACTGGCTCTGGAAAAGTATTTCTAAATTAGCCTTACAGCAAAAAGTCATCATCGTTCTATTTTGTACTGTGAAGATTTACCACTGGACGTGCAATCCTTTCAGACCAGCAGAATACTGAATCCACTGACCAAACATTTTTTTACAGTACTGGGCCTTTTTCATTCTGTACCTCCTGCTAAGTGTCAAATATATCTTGCCTCTTTGTACAGTACAAAATTAGTGCTATCTATTGACCTGCGTAAGAGGCAACCCTCAGTGAAAACAATATCAAAATGCTAGTGACATAAATGGTGTCACCGTTTCTAGCCTGGCACCGTTTCCAGTCAGAGCCTGTTGATTTTGGCACTAACACATGGTAGAATTTGTCACAGGAATATGCCATAAAAGGTCCTGAAAGGGGAGACAAAGTTTACATTTGGTGGGTTAGGGAATTGAATGCTACTAGTGAAACCTGAAGAGAGAGCTGTTATGGTCATAATCTTTGCTAGCAGTATTACGAATGGCTGCAACATTGCAATTAGCCAGCACACCCCAGAGAAAAGGCTGTTTCAGGAATCAAGACCTGATATGAGACTTATAGAAAAAACTTAGCTGTTGGTGGAGGAGAGAAGGCTGTACCCTAAAGATGCTGTACAGAAGAATTTCAAAGGTGAATTTGACAGTGAAGTGGCAAGCCTGAGTGACAAACTGCCTATTGATGTTGTCCACAGAGACAGACAAGCTGTCTGCGAGGATTTGAGGAAAAAGATAAAGATCTTCACTGAACTTTAGCTACTGGCAAGAAATCCATGAGATGGTATCAGAGAGAGGCCAGTCAAAACAAACTGGAGGCTTGGAGTTTCAAGCCAGTTTAGAAAATGCAGACAATGAGGAACTGTTTGAAACAATGGTGAACTTTCAGATCCTTTTTATAGTTGAATTTTTCCCAGCAGAACACCGTGAGATCTTGGTGTGAAAAGTGGCACGCAAAAGTGAAAAACTCATACATTTATGCATGTTCAAAGAACACAAAAGACAAATGAATTCATACATATTCGGTGCCAACTTCTAAGCAAGGATGACCCATCTCTAGAAGGAGTTAAATTAAACACGTTATGATTTCCCTTAGCCTGCTGTTGGATTCCTTCAGACGTGTAGTGTACCAATGCATTTTACCATTTACTCACTGTCATGACTGAAGATCCTTCTATATATAGCAAGAGCATGGCTTCACCTTAGAAACCTTTTGACTACAGCTGTTTCCAGCATTTTCCCTGCCTTTCCCCATTTTAGCTTTGACCTCAGTCCCATATCTCCATTTTGCAGTGCCAGGACATGTGAGGAAAACCGTTTTATATAGGGCAGCTGGAGAGGAAGAGGAGATGGAGACAATAAAGTTCAACTGAAAGGCTAGGAGGGAAAACAAAACTTCTAAACTCTTTTGCCTTAAAAGAAATTGCATCTCCAATTTACCTTAAAGGAATTGCATCTCCAGTTCCATTGGCAAGCATGACTGCCAAACTCAAGCTGCTGTACCCCCTCTTGCCCCAGTGCATACACCCTTGAGCCTCCTCTCCACTCCTCTACAATGAACCCCAATATCCTTCCATTTCACTGCCACATCCCAGCAGAAACCTACAGATTTCCATGTTCTCCCTCCCTAAACAAGCTTCCACTGGAGAAAATTTGACCTTGCCTGAGCTATACTGTGCATACACTATATTGTATACATGCTGTGCTTGGCCTTGCACTTGCCAGGTGACTATGTGGACTTGACTGGTGGCCACCATGCTGCTGGCTGAACCTGGTTTCACTGGACCTGCTCTATCCCTCCTGGCTAGGGATGGGGGGACAGCACTCTTGTCTCAGGGGCCACCCTCAGCTCATGGCTTGCTTCCAATCCCACAGCTCCCTGACAAATGGCTGGAATGATCTAATCTGCCAGTGTTCCTCCTCATCACTTTCCTCACTGTTAGCAAATCAATTCTTTTTCTATAGCTGCTGTCAGGGACCTGCCCTTCAACACAATGCATTCACCTGAATTTTGTCAAGATACTCGTAATCTTGCTCTTTATCTTTTCTGCTTGGTTCCCTTTTTGTGTTAACTCTATGAAAGTAGCTCAGCCTAAATAAACAACCCCGTACATCATCCTTATCCTAAAAAAGATAATTGTTTCCCAGTTCCGGGTGGCTGGATGGTTACACAGATGGTGTGAACATCCTTCTGTATGAAGCTTTTGGCTCTGGCACTGTTTGTCTCACAACTGAACGCTCCTGTTCCACTATGTCTCCTTCATTTACATGAAATTGTTCACTGGAATTACGAGGATACACTTTCAGTATCTCCTTCCACTTCTAGAAGAGCAAGAGACTCAGGAGAAGCGTTACTGATCACTTCTGCCTAAGTGAGTGAAAGTTTTCAAGGAGATGCTTTACGGTGTTCATTTTCCAGTTACTGACTTGACTCGCTGTGCTCCATTAAGACAGTCTTGTGTACTAAGCAAGCCTCAGAAATGGAAAATTGTGTCTGACGGTAATTTAGAACCCAAAAAAGAAGATTAATTCCTATAGGATATGTGCTGGCACAATTCCAAGCAGCTGGGCTTGCACAAAGAAGCCTTTTTTTCTTTGATAGATTCTGGCCTAGTTTTGTCCCTGTCCATAAAAATTGCCTGTATTATCCTGAAAATAAAAGCTCAGTAATTGAGCCTTGCCTGACCTGATCTGGAGGAAACATTAGAAAGTTCATTTTGTTAAGAAACCTAATTAATTTATGCTCTTAAAAATCACCAGAAAAACTTTGTTGAAAAGCATTTGGAAAAGCAAAGGAGGCCTCAAAAATGCTGGTACTCACCATCCACTGCATGGCTATTGCCTGTTATGATTCCTTGGGAGTACTCTGCAAGTTTTCTATGTGCAACAGTTGCACAAGAGTACCCAAAACAGACACAGGATTTCCTAATATTCTCCAGTTTCATGCTGGAGAACTACTAAAAAGAACTATTACTGTGTTTTTCCAGGATGCAAGGCTAGGTTTGTAGCGTCATCACATTGCCTTTGGAAATGCTGGACCAGAAGCTAGGCTGCCCTGTATCTTAGAGATGCGCATCCTGTGTTAGAAATGTATTCTGCACCAAGGCTAATTTTTAAAAGCAATCTCCCTGTGTTGAGTAATCAAAAGACTTAAGGGTTAAAGGTTTATTTAATTTTCAGTTAATGCTTTCGTCTTTTCTGTTTTGTTTTCAGTGAAGTCAACTTGAAAATGTTTATAAAGCTAGCTTGGAAAGCTCAAGAGTGATTTCTGCATAGCTGAATTATAGAAAAACAAATGAAACATATATGAAACTATCTGTCCTCTTGATTGTTTGTTTTTAACAGCCTGTCTTCAAAGTATTATTCTATTTTGAAGCATACCTTTTTCTTTAGAGCAATAGATTTTTAATGATGTCTACCAAACATTTGATATATAAGAACATCACTGATTTTATCCTCAAAATTACATGTATTTCAACCCCCCACCAGCTCTATCTTTCTTTGCTGAAAATGTGATCAATTGGGATTAAGGACTTGAGAAGAAGAGGTTAAGGAGACATTCAGTCACGATGTAGAAAGAAGTAAATAGGTCTGACATATGGCTCCCGCTATCATACTAAGCATCTTGATTTTTTGAGCAAAGCAGTTTACAGAAATAGGCAATAGCTTTTAAGAAAATGTTTGATAACACTTGGAAAAATGGTAAAAATAGGCAAGTTTTCAGGCAGAGAACTCCAATCATAATTACAATGGTGCTTCTGCTGCAATTTCTGGTGTCATTATTCTTATCACAGGTCAGTACAGAAGGCAAGAGTCTGCTGTGAATCAAAGTACTTACGTAAATAAGTAAAGGCATTGCAGTCCAAATGATATTCATAAGAATTAGACACTTAACTACACATACATATCTGTGCTGTAGATATTTGCATAGGGACATCCAGGACACCTGAAGTGGAAGAGAGACTCAAGCACTTGTACTTGAGCTGAACACCCATCCCCACAAACCCACAACATAGTCAGCTCACTCTGCCAAGATTTTGTATAAACATGCAATTATCTTTTTTAGCTATTTGCACCCCACATTTGGCAGTAGGAAAATGCTGTGGAACAAGAATTGTCTAAAAACCAAAGCTAGACCTCATACAAACTCTACATGCAAACTGAATCCTAATTTGAATGCTTCTGAGCTAAGGACTCTTTCCAAAACTCCAATAAAACCCATCTAATTAAATGTAATTTTTAGAGTGCTCTGGTTTTTCAGTCCATCACATTTCATAAATGTTCTTTTATGTAAGTGAAATGTTGTGGTTGTGTGAGAAATTTTGGACACTTGAAGTTCAGAGCTGTATCAAAGCCTTAAGAAACAGGCCAATTTAAAAGGAGATACTTCTGTGTAGCTGCAGATAAACTATCTGACAGACAAAATGTTGGCAACTCTGATGTTGGGCCTAAGAGTTGGTATTGCTAACTCTTGAAACACGCTTTTGTCTGCTCTCAGAGCTATAATAAAATATACTCACTACAAGAAAGCTGCTGCCCATAGAGATATAAGAAGAAACCCACAAAAAAGTAGATGAAAGGGAAATTTATGTTGACAAGAGCCAGTGGAAGCACACAGGGCTTCGTTAACAAACTTCTGGTCCTCTAGGGGCTTTGTTTCACCATCCAACACCCTCCTGAGACAATGAGCTGGCAAGCGTCACCGGTTCCAGAATTTGGCTCTGAATTAGAGTGGCCTAATTACAGATTAATGTTCTTTGCTGAAAATTAATAACTGCTTTGCATCTCTCAGAGAATGAATTGAAACCCTTACATATTTTTACAAGGAAATTAAAGCTGTCTAATTGGATTGCAGCTTCAGGAATTGCTGGCATCCACCTGCACATCCTGTGATGATGTTTTTAAAGCTGATTTGAAGCTGTATTGTCATACATGGGCATATTGTCATCACCCAATTGATTCTCTTTCAAAGCTGTTATCAGATCCTAAATCAGTCAGGTGTAAGTCATGGAGTTTTAGGAAATGTTTTGCAGTTGTGACATTAGTTTTATGAAACATTTTCTGATTAGAGTTTAAAAACATGTAATACTGTCACAAAGTGAGAAGTCAAAGAATCCAACAGTTTCAGTGTGTCATAATTTTACTAAAATGAATCTAAAATGACAAGCTAAGTAATGCGCATTTTAAGGGCTGTTTGCATCATTTTCTAACTTACTTTATTTTATATGACATCTAAGACTATGTCTTCAGTAAAACAGAAATCAAGTGAACTATAGGGAATGAGCCCAGAAAAAAGTTTTATGAGGAGAGAGCATCAGAGTCGATGCTTGCTTCTGCCTTTTGTTCCTTTTTTCCTCTGTCGCGCCAGGCAGAAATCACATGCCCTTTAGAATTAAAAGAAGTTCTGCTCTCAGGATTCATCATGATACTCACATTGTCTGTGTTGATTTCATAAAGAACAGGAAGAAAGCTTTCACTTTTCAGATCTATTTTGACCTCTCTAAAAAATTTTAATTGTTCAAAGTTTCGCAACATCTGTGTGTTGTAAGAAAACTGACCCACAGAAAACTGAGCCTTCTCCAAGAAAACTGCCTAGTTTCCAAATCTGTTTCATTCACTCGACTTTGTCATAATTACATTTAGACTCAGTCTGCTGCATTATTTTAAACATTTTTATTTTCTTTTGTTTTGCTTTTTGCTTTGATTGTCTACTCAGAGTGAATTTCTTAATGATCTAATACTCTACATTGAAAATCAGAGATCTAACACACCATGCTGGGAAGCGCAGATTATCCTGACTCTCAAGCAAGCAGTATTGCATGCCTGAGCCAACAGTTACCATATTCCCTGGGATTGCTGCCACAAGCTCTTCAGGGAGTATTCTGCCAGATTTTAATTGAGGAATGACCCTTAGATAAAACAGCAGCATCCAAACAGATCAGACATCCTGTTTTAGCTGGAAGAGTATTCTAAGCCAAAACAATTTGGGGATCCTTTTTTTTTTCTGACAAATATTCTGCTATATTTGATCCATATTACTTTGCATCTCAAAACTGCAGCTTTATGTAACATAGCATGTCTAGTTTGGTAGATTTTTGAACTGATTATGAAATCTGAATCACTAGAGAGCTTTCCTCAGACAAAAAAATCATGATAGTACATATCTGTATTAATTCAGAGGTGAATGATTTGTCAGAAGGCATTAATGCCCTTCCTCATGAACCGTATTAGCAATTTCGAATCTATCATGTCCTACCACGCATGAGGTTGTTAAATTTATTTAAATGAAAAACAGCTCTGAATTGTATTTGCAAAACCTGCGGAACAATATTTGGATTTTTTGTTAAATGAGAAGTATTGTTAGTATAACATGAACCACAGGTGGAAACTTCGTGTGCAGATAAGAGTATAATGTGTTCATTAGTCTGTGCTTTTGCAAGACCCTTGGAGAGCATTCACAGAATGTCTCTGAGGGGTAGATTTTGTGTCTGACATTAATGGAAAGATGTGTCACACCATGTCCAATCTAGAAATTCACTATTATCTGCTGTGCTTCTGGACAGTTATTACTTATTTTAGCAAGCATAGAATATATTTGGGGATCATTAAACACACTGAAGAGCCTTATGCTAAAGTTAGTGTAAAGAGCTTGCTGTTAAAAAACCAGCAGTATAAATGAGAATCAGAACCCCATTAGGAATGCATAAAAAAATAATGGAGATAATTCAGAGTTTCTATTTTTGTGAAATCACCCCCAGGGGTGTATTTAAACATTGTTAGTATTTAGGGAGGAGCTGGGCAAACAGAGAGAACCTAGATACTGCCTCACATTACCTAATCTTCCATTAGCTATCTTCTTTCCAAATTATATTGCTAGCCCCTTCTTTCCCCATGATTCATGATGCGAGAGACGTGCCACAAAACACAGCACACTGGGCAATCTCCTCACTTAGCCAGTGGGAAATGCTGAAAGCTGGACGTCTACACCCAGGCTGGAGGAAATCGCCTATTTCCATTAGGAGTTAACAGCTTCGAGCTTCACCAAAGTGGTCCATTTCCAGAGAACTCTAGTGGTTAGAGCACAGCTCTGGGTTGAAAAAGTGCCTGGACTGAAGTCCTCCTCTGTTAAATAGTATTTAAGTCTAGCTATCCTGGATTGAAATAGGATTGAATTCAATAGATTGAATCCTCTCTCCAAGGGAAGGAACCACTACAATTGTGGGCTCCTAGTTTTCTGAAATGGGCATGGCTGAGTTGCTTCTGCTGAACCTGTGCCAAATGGCACTCAGAAAACCACCATTCACTGGAAAACTTTGTAGGTCAGAGCAGGTCCTTGAAATGCAGGGAAATCAAATTCTGGTCTCTATAATGTTCATCATCCTAAGAAAAAGACGTACTTGGTTCCACTGGGTTTTAAGCACAACTCAATAGAAGACCAAGGGCTTAGGTTTATGGAAATTTCTGTAAACAGGAAAAAGTTTTTTCTCCACTGAAAAATATCAAAGTTGCGTAATACATGCTTCATTTCAGTCCAGAAGGCTTGAACAGATCTTGGTGATATCTCTACACCAAGCGAGAAATCAGAAGCAAAGCTTGGAAATACAATGAATAACTGCGGAAGTTTCCCTGGAACTGGAGGTTATCAGTAGCCTTGATATTGAGCTCCACAGGTAGTTTTTGCAAAACTAAATGAATATCAGATCACATTTTCAGATTTACACTTACAGAGTACAATTTTCTCTGATGATTTGCAGTCCCTTCTAACAAGGCACATTTACAAAACTTTTGGCAGGACTTCTCCCCCACCAAAGGGGAAAAATGATTTATGTTTCCTTGCTAATTACGTTATTAACTATACTTAAAACTGGGGAAAGTGAACAGGCTGAAAATTTGACCCTAAACTATATGAGGGAGGCAGGGCGCCAAGAAGTATTGAAACACATGCAAGTTCTGTTTTCGTAGCAGGAAAGGCAGCAACTGTGAATGCTCGAGGATATCTACACTGGGTGGTAAAGCTGACAGCAGAAAATCAAAGAAATCTTAGCACTAAGGCAACAGTGTAACAAAAAATATGCGTCAGCTCTCCATGGCCATGCAGATTATCGCTGAGGTAAGACTGTGATTGAGGTTAAGAATTCTTTCCCAGTACAGTGTTGACACTGCAAAAGCTTTAATCTGTTGTTCTTTGCCTTTTGGATCTCTTGCTTCAGAACACAAACACTAACAAGTTGACAAAAGCTGTGTTTGCACATGACGGCCACTTGCAAACTAGCATTTCAAGTTCAAGTTTAGACATACGAGCAGGCAAAGCAAAATGAAGTGGAAAGCTATGATTTTAATGGGGATTTAATCTCTTTTGTTCTTTGACCTTTTGTGGCTCTCAGAATACATCAACGCTTCTGTCGCATGAATTGCCTTATTGGCTTAGTTCATGCTGATGCAGCCAAGCAGGCATTCAAGTGCGACCAGAAGTGTATGTTTTGATGGCATTTTGCAGTCCTCCTAGCAGCAAGTACTATAAGCACTGCCCAGTGGGGTATAAATCCTGTGAATCAGCACAGGCCCCGGCTGAGATCCCAAGCACAGTGATCCCTGCAGCTGGACAGAAAGAGCCTCATACCTCAGTTAGAAAGCAACTTTAGAAAGCAGCTGCTCGTGTTGATGGCAGTGCATTGAGTCTGGGGGAACCACCAAGCCTGTGGAGCATCTTCTCCACAGAAGGCCAGAAAAAGGCAGAATAGCACTTGAGCGGAGCTGTAACATCTCATAATAAAACATTTTCAAGTCTGATTAATAAGAAAATAACACACTGCATTTTCAGTGTATATAATAGGCATTTTTTACTTCTTAACAGGCACATTTTACTTCCCCTTCCCTTTTATGCCACGAAGCCTGCTCAACTAACAGCCGGCTACTAGTTAAAGGTGAAACAGAAACTGAGTCACTACAAAAGGAACGCACCGCAGAAGGAACGAGCTAGCTGAGGCCCTCCACGACGCTGATCAGGCGAGGTGGAGCCAGCAGCAACTTGTGGATTAGCTGTGTGATGACAGGTCTCGTTCTCTCAGACCAGGCTCTTCAAAAGAACCGGGCTTCTGGGATTTCTCATCACCGTCTATCTCCCTCCTGTTCCCTCCTCTCAAAAATTCAGCTATGACTTAGTGATACTCTCCAAATAAATTCAGAGGTTCTCTCTAGGCATTTGTGTATCCAAGCTGCAATTGAAGTTCTGGACAGCAGCAGGGATATCTGCTATAACAGGAATATTATATGGAAGAAAAGGATCTGGTAAGATAAAAATAGGTTACTTTTGTATTAGAAAGCTGAGAGATGATTGGTACCAATGCTTCACATCATTGGAGATCACCAGGAGAAAAACAGATGACTATTTACCAGCTTTAAAAAAGACTTGCAGCTTGTGAGGTTCGGGTGCAAAATAAAAGCTGCAGGTGTAGTCTTGGGAGTTTTTCATTTAAGTGGCTCAGATCCAGAGGAAGGAAATGTTAAACCTCTTACATGGAAAGAATCAGCTTGATTTAGGAGTATCCTGGATATAGAAACTTAGTTCAGTAACATTCATGTTATAGGCCAGTGAGAGCTCTGGTGGTAGAATTGCCCATGCGATCATGAAAAGGGGTAGCAGAACGAGTGAATGGGAGTTTGGGGAGAGATCTGTTACTGCCATGTGGGCCTGAGTGTCCTATCTATGACAAGATGCCTCAGATGCTTTCCTCACATGGTGAAATTCTGCAGGTTAGATCTTGTCATATTTAACAGCACAAATCCTTTTATTCTCCTTCAGTACGATGCTTTTATAAGGCAGCTCTAGCTTCTGTTTGGGTATTGCCAGTTCTCCATGTTTACTGCAGCTCTGCCACAGCTGCCTTCAGACCATGCTTCAGTCAGTTCTCATTTTAACCTTTTGTCAGCGTATTTCTTTCTTTCTTTTTTTTTTCAGAAGTCCTGAGGCAGGAAAAAATTAGGTGACCAGAAAAGACCCTGTCTTAGGTGTGTGATATACACATGTCTATCTGAAAATTAAGACGTATGGCCTGCTGTTGTTTCGGAATTCCCAAGGCAGAGCAGCTCTCTGGGCTGCCAGCTTTTGCCATCTGTCAGACATAGTTCTCACACTTCTTGAGGCTGACTTTCACACTGGTGCTATTTTCCTTAACAGTTAATAAATTCCATCCAAATCTCCAAGTGTTTCACATAGCTAGCTGAAGAATACCTCTGATAAGGCATGCTTCTGTAGCTAACAGACCTCCAAGGAATGCCATGCCAGCTTTTCCATTGAAGGAAATACAGATAATGTTCCTGAACAGCGAATGCTGAAACCATGTGATTAAATAAGTGAATGTACTGCAGAAGGAAATACTGAAAAGGAAATAAATACACATATTGAACTAAATTTTAGAGAATGTCAGCCATCTATTTCAAGATGGGATTCAGTTAAATAATTGTATTGGTATACCTAGTGCTAAATACGGATAGTACAATGCAGCACAGTGGAAAAAAAAGTTTCTGCATTTTGTGTGCATTTCATCTCTTCCAGGAGAACAAAATTCATGGAACTGCTTTTGGAAAGCCATCATTAGGCACTAGAAGATTGTCATCTGTTTTCTTTCTTTTCTTCCACTGAAGACAAAGCAGACTCACCACACCCAAGCACTTCCATCCTAGCAAATATAGTTTTTTATATTCTTATACATAAGGAAAAGGCCTGTGCAGCTTACATGTTCCTCTCTGGTTGAATTGCCTGCAAATAAAAGAACACATGGGATTCCTCTCTGCATCACACCCGTGGGCCACCTAGCCCAGTAGTACATCATAGACTGTGGCAATGTGAGATGAGCACATGAGCCGGGGCCAATATCTGTGGTCCCTTACCACAGGAATACCTGTGGTATTCCGCAACATCCAGAATTGTTGTATTAGGAATGTTAGAGGATGCAGGCATGCCTTATAAAATCTATGTATAGACTTGCTGTCCTTGATTTTGTCTAATCCCCTTTGACTCTCCTGATACCATCTGTTTCCACAGTCTCTTGTGGCAGCAAGTTCCAGAAGCTCAGTATCTGCTGTGTAAAGAACTTTCTTTTATCTGTTTAAAAGAGATACTGGTTTTACTGGGTGCTCCACACCATTGGTATTGCAGGATTTGCTGAATAACACTGTCTGCACTCACCCCATCTTCCTGATTTTGTAAATCTGAATTACCAGCATCTTCACGCTTCTCCTCTCCAAACTGAAGAAATCCATCCCTCTCCTTACAAGACAGCTATTTCAGCTCCCCGATCATTTCACTTGCTCTTATCTCTACTGACTTTAACTTCTGGAGATGTGGAGACCAGGCTGCACACACAATCCAAGACATGGTCTCTTCAAGGTTTTAAATAGTGACAAAGTGAAGTCTTTACATTAATCTATACTGAAGCTCATATACCATGGCAAATTCATTTCTTTAACAGTCATTTTTAAATATAGTTCATGTATTTCATGACAGACCAAAAGAAGATACTGCTGCGCTACTTATTTTATTTTAATTATTGATCTCAAATGTTTGTATTTGACTAGGTTAGAGCTTCTCACAGAGACACAGGTAGAACAGGCTGATAGTCTTCAGCGAAATCTTACAGATCCTGCTTGGCACCTACAGATATTTGTTCAGAGAATTTACATGCCAAGTTCTATACCTGTGCTATATCTCAGGCAACTCTCCATCTTACTTGTCACTCTCCTTAGGTCTCCTTTTGACCTTAGGGTTCAGTGCTCCAGCCTCTGAGAACATGGATTAACCTAACTGACCTAAACTGTTTTATCTGGAAATGGGACAACTCAGCAAAATTGTAATGAATTTACACAAATGTATCTGAGATTATTTAACCCGAAGTATGCAGTAATGTGCACAAATAAATAATGTTTTCATAAAACAAATCAAATTACTTTGTGTGGGAAAGAGAGAATATTTTAAAATGTTTCAACAATCTTTGTGTTTCTCATTAGTCTCTCTTGGATCATGAAAAAAATGTAAACTTCAGAGACTAAAAAATCTTAAGCTACTTTAACTCTGTGTGAGTCTTCGTGCCACGTAGATTTCAGTGTCCTTCTGCCGCTTCTGTACTTGCTCGTTGTCTGTTACAAAGTTTACCAGTCATTGATGAATACTTCTGTTCTGGCATCATAAATGGGCATGGCCTTTTCTGCTCAATGTCTGTGTAAGGAGACATTGTCAGCATGGCTACAGAATACAGTAATACTAATAGAGTCCAGAAGCTCTGCAGCCACAGTGAATCAGCTTCGTTAGAATTACAAGTCTTGTGAGTAAACAGCTAGAAAATGTTTCCAGAGGAAGAGCTTCATAATGTGACTTGGATTGTTTCTCTGAAGACGCAGTTTCGAGGCCATAATTCTTTTTTAAAAAGTATCTAATGATCCACATATTACGTTAATATGTAGTACGGTTTCGTTATTTCAACTTAGAGATCTGAACTGAAAACCTGAAGATACTATTTTATTTCGTATATTCCTGGCCATCATATGACAATAGCAGCAGAGAGTCAAACAATTCATTACTTGTGATAATGCCTTTACTGTTACTATAAAAGGACAAACAAGTTGATTTTTAAAATGCACAAATTTAAAATGCAGAAGTTTTAAATGGAAACTCAAGTTTCAAATGGAAACTCAGTATCTAATGTAAAAATCAATAAAAACACCTCAGATTTGATATCACTGTTGTCTGGCAGATTAACTCAGATACAAACATATTGCTGTTTTCTCTACAATTGTAAGTAGAAAACTTGTTATATTATATAGATGTGTTAGCAAGGGAAGAGTTAATGCTTTGAGAACAAAAGTTGCATCCATAATAACGTTTTGTTTAAAGTTCAACTTGTATGTACCCAAAATTGGACTTATGCTCACAAACAATATAATTCTACATGTAAACAGCAAATTGCGTAACAACTCACTCTGTATGACCCAAACTGAGCACTTTATAGAAACAAGCTAAGGTATACATATATACATATACATACACATGTATGTTCATATTTGCATACACACACATGCATGAAAGCATTCCCAGAATTGTTACTGGAAGCTTGTCCATAATGTACCCTAAAAATGTATTTGCATTTTTGCAACCATGGCATTTATCTTTCTTTAATACAGTGCATTAAAGAATATATAAAACAAAACAAAAGAGGGAAATTGCTCTCACAGTGCTCCACAAAAGTTTTCATGTCCTCAGCTTCTGAAACATTTAAGATTATTAACTTGCTGGCAAGCTCCTGAGGAATTTCAAGGCATCTGTGCCCGTGCTACTTATTTTAAGCTCTGTCTTCCAATGTTACGAAATCAGCAAACCCTCTTGACTTTCTTAGTAATTCCATTTTACGTGGTTCTGGCTTTCAGGCTGATTCAAGAATGACATAACCTTCTTTTCCCACCCACAGATTTTGGACCGTTGTCGTTGGTTACACCCTTCCGAGTAATGTGCAGCATGAATCTTTGTCTGATCCCATATGCCCATAAGTGGAAGGCAGCCCAGCAAAAGATGACTAAAACCCAGTTTCGTGGCTTTCTGTTGATCACCACCATAGGCAGAGTAAGGCTTCTTCATTTTTTTCCTGTCTATTAATATTACTTTGGGTTCTGTGCAGAAATGTCCGTCCAACATCATGCTGTTTTAGAAGGAAATGGACTAATTTCTCAATAAGCTTTACTCCTGTTACTGAGGGGAGAGCAGGTATGTTGAATTTAATAGCAGTGAATAAACAAGCTATGCAAAGTGCTTCTTTTGTATTTTTTACTGGAGCATTTATGCAAATGCACTCAAACAGTAGAGAATTCTTCGCTTTTGTAAAAAATAAAAAAATTAGAACTTGGCTAGTATGTACTCATAAGCACTATAGCAGTCATGCTTTGTCTTATTAAAAGTACCGGATTCAAGTACCAAGCTATACAGCAAGCTAAACATCATGAAGAAAAGGCACTTTCCAGAGTTTGTTATCAACATTAGTGAATTAGAAGCATTTTAACGTCCCATCGCATGGCCAGTCTCACCAAGCCTCTCCTTACTTCCTGAAGACAACGAGAGTGTTTGTAGGAGTAGGAAATACAGCATTTTAATTCAGAAGAGACAGCAAGGCTTCCACCTATGCATACCATAATGCTAAGGCATGATCATGGTGAGAGCAGGATGCAGCATACATAGAACGCCTTGTCCTAGACCCAAACTCAGAGTTTCAGAGAAAGAAGTATTTATTCCTTGGCCCTTGGAAATGGTAAAGTGTGCAGCAGTGGCACAGCCTTCTCTTATTCAGGCTGAACAACCCCAGCTCTCTCAGCCTGTCTTCATAAGAGAGATGCTCCAGCCCTCTGAATGTGCATGCTTAGTGGCAGAAGAGGAGAAGCTAGAAGACAGAATTCTCGTGGGACTTTTTTCATGATCAGGTACACTGCTGTCTCTTCCCTTGGCCCTCTTGTAAGTTCAGTGCAGCTGAGAGTCATCCCTTTCACTCCCAGCAGTGTGTAATAATCCAATTGAATGTGTATATAGCAGGAAGAAAACTGTGAGATAGGCTAGAAAATGGGACAAATTGATCGTAACGGTCACTGAAGAGTGAAATTCATGATAAATGCAACAGGAATTTCATGTGAAATGGATCCAGAGGATTATTTCTTTCTCTAGGCTCTGGTCAAAATGCAGGCTACAGTAATATTTTTTGTTTCTGTGATAGAAATTACCTGGTTAATATGTTATTTTAAGAAAGGAATAATACAAAAATCCTATAACACTCTACTTTGGTGCTATCAAAAAGTTCAAGGCACTCTAAAACATGTCCTCTCAAGGCAATTGCTAAGCTCTAGGAAGTTTTTACAAATGTACCTGCCCTTCACTGACAGAATAAAATAAAAGATTATTTAGATGGCCACGCTCTTAAAATTTTATTAAGTATCTTTAACTGTGCGTATAATGAGATGTATTTCTTCTAATAATGCAATTATTGTTAATAGCTGTACTGATACTACAAATAAAAATCTGTTTTAGCTGCAGTGGAATTGTAGTTATTTAAGACATTAAATTCACCCATCCACATTAACATCAACATGAAACATTTTAGTTTCTCATAATGACAAACAATAATATTACACAAGCATTTTTTTTTACTATACATAAAGATAAGAGTAGCTATGAAAGCATTCTACTTCTGCTACTATCTCATGGCAAAAAGGTAATAGATATTCCTTTAGAACGACAGTAAGAACCTTTCTAAACACATAGGTAGAAGGTATATGTCAGGTTAGACCATATCAGTTGATATCGTACTTCTGGAACAGAGTATTTTCTGGAACAGATCAAGGTTAAGAATCTAAAGTGCTTGTCCAGGCTTCTCTAACAATCTTACCTGTATGAATACTTGGGGCAAGTCACCAGCTGGAATCATCACCCCACAGTGGTCAGTCTTAATGGAAAACCAGAGCCTGAATTGCTGGCAAGAGCTGAGCAAGCAGCACAAACAACATTTTCTGTTCTGATTTTAACAACACTCTCATCATTATTACATCTGCCTTTTGATAATATTCTAAAAAACTGTGTCAAGAGCGTTGCAAAAACGAAATGTGTGTATTTAATTTTGCAGCATATTTCAACAAGGCTAAAGCTAAATATCTAAAAAAGAAGTGGTAGTAGTAAAGGATGATTCTGTGAGTAACACCCAGTTAATCGACAGACAGAAATATCAGATTATCCATCCACACATCAAACCAATCCGTACTGAAAATAGTACGCTGTAACAAATGCCTCATGAAGTGTACTCCATACCAGACAGGTAAAAACTGTATTTGTCAAATGAATTATTATTGTTAAAGCCATGTTCTCCTCATTCCGATTCTACATTTTTCTCATGTGCAATGGAAATATACATGCATTTAGAAGAGTTGAATTTAGTCCTTAGATTTCAAAAGATCAAAATAAAACAAGACAATCCTTTGGAAATGTTGGAATTTTAGTGTTCTTAATCAAAAAGATAAGTTCCTGTACTAGGTATGTTTCAGTATGCAGATGTGATGGCAGTTTTCACCAAAGTATTAAGTGCCTAAAATCTCTGTTCCCATTTAAATTTGCAATAAAACTGTTACTGACTTGAATGATGGAAGTAAGACTAATCCAGACTAAGGTACTGAAAATCCTGTTGCTAATTTTCAAACAGTTTAACAGAAGGAATGTTCATGGTGCATACATATTACTGCATCATTTATTGTACTATTTGAGTTTTTTTCATTTCATTGTTTGAGTGACATAGAAATGCACTGTGTTGAGCTGCAGCTGACCTTTAAATGATGCTTTTAAACCACGTAAGACTTCTTATTTAAAAATAAACTTGAAAGTTTGGAAAAATAAAAAGTAAAGAAGCCTATGAAGTAAATCAATTTTACTGTCAGTTTTTGCCTCACACAATTTTTTTTAAAGACTATCTGTCAGAAGTTCATTCATTCATGGGCAATACTTTGGCTCCATGTGCATTTATGTAAGTAAGAAGAATTTTGGACCTCCTTTCTATTACATCAATAAGCTTTTCAATTCCTTTTCTGCCTCCTTGGCTCTCCCAGTATACTTTGTCAAGGAACAAAGACTGAAGCAACTTCTCCCGTAAACGCTGGCTCCTCAGCACTGAAACAGCAGATTCAGGAAATCTGGAAAAGCACAATGAAAATCATCATTTTTGCCATAACTCCGAATTGCAATATTCATGTTGTGGTTTAGCAATTGATTTTGTGACTATAGACTGCGACTCAGCAAAGGAAGTCCATGCCTGCCTAATCCTATGTATGTTAATTGTATCTTTTACATAAGTAGAATTACTCACACATTTTTAGACACATCCTGTAATTCATAAAATGCTTCTTGGGCTGATGGTAATTATTACAGTAACTTAGTGTCCCTTGCTTTTTGATTATAGTATGGCAACTCATAGCAGTGCGAACTGCTTACAGAAGAGGTTTCCACAGAAACAAGTTTACATTAGCGGAGTTCAGACCTTGCTGTGTTACATCAGTCATGCCTTTATAGGTAAGGCACGAATCTGTTCTGCAAGGCCCTGGCAACTTGCAGATGCTACAGGTAATAAACTGAAAGTGTGTTTAGGGTAAACATAACTAAGCCTCACTGATGAATTAGATCTTCCCACAGAGGTGGCAGAAGAAACCTGGAGTTAATGTAACACTGACACCGTAATAGCATCTTTCAAGCAGCTTAGGAAGCAGGACAAATCGCTTCTTCCCCTTCTCCTCCGAGTGCCCAGGCACCCTCTGTGAGCAGTGCTTTATTCTTACTAAATGCTAAGGAGAGATCTTCCTTCCAAATGCAAAACCAGGAAGAAATTATCAATCTTTTTACAAAATTAATAACTTAAAACTTACTCATTGATTCCTTGCAGTATTTTGAAGTCGAGATTGTCCTCGCTTCTGTCAAAGAAACCATTATTGTCTATAAAGGCCAAGTGCCTTCGGTCATGCCTTCTCTGCACTATGTGCGTCAGGTCAACGGCATCCTGATCGCTGCACTTCAGCGTCAGTCCTTGCTGCACGCAGGAATCTTCCTTCAGAGGTTTGAATCCGCAGCAGTTTCTGTCTAGCCGGTTATAGATCTAAAACCAAGCACAGCAGAGCGCCAAGTGAAAACAACATCAAAGTATTTGGGGCACAGTGCCACCGTCAGACATCGCTCACTAACACAGCTGGCAGGAAAGCAAGCTCAGAACAAGCATAATTAAAGGCAGCAGCAAAATGGCATTAAAGACCTGGTCTCCAAATTTCACATACCATTAGAAGCAAATTGCCAGTCTGCGTATTGCATCCATTTTATAGCCATGATTTGTTATGTCAGTAGAAATTCTTTGAAAATAATAGAACAATACCACTTTGTAACTGGAATAACAAGATGGGGAATACAGTTCAAGCTTTTCCAAAAGGCTGTAGCTTTTTTTTTTTTTTTTTTTTTTTTTTTTTACATTTTCTCTGTGAGCACAATAGAAATAGCACAGCCTAACATACACTAAGGGCCTCCATTTTGTAGACTCTATCAGACTTATAGACTTATACAAGCAAAAAAAAAAAATTTTTTTTTTGAAAAGATAAGTAAGGGGCACATTAAACCACCAGAAGCTACCAAATGCAAGAATGCAGAGTGCATTTATAAGTAGAGAATCCTCCCTGAGCTGCCCTGTGGTGCATACTTTAGTGACATCATGGTCTAGGCTATTGTTTCACATGCAAGTGCTCGCTTATTCATCACACAGCACTTAGCTGGGAGGAATACATCTGGTCTAACTTTAGCGGTGTAAATGCTAAGCATCTCTCCTGACCTAGTCATTTCTGCTCCTTACATAAACAATGACAAGTACTAGGCACCCCCAGAGCAAAAGATGCCATTTTAGGACAACTGTCTAACATGGGAAGGGTAAATCACTCTTTGCAGGTACTTCTACCCCCTGGTGAGTACATGAGAGTAAATAGCCAGCATTGCTGGGGCTCTGAGTGCACAAATATGCCTTAATTGCCCTAAGCAGCCCCACCTGGGACCTCCACACATACACACCCTCTGCCCATAAGCCTCTATTTAACCTCAGGCTCAGCTTCTCCCTTTTCCTCTGGGCTCAGCTGTGGGTGCATCTGTGGCTTGTCCTGTTACTTGGTGCTCCTAGATTGCTGCGTGGTGGCCTTGGAGCTGCCTTTCCACCTTGTCTTTGCCTGCTGCTCACTGGGCTACCAAAGGGACCCACCATCCTTCCTGCTGGGCTGCCCCTTGTGTCGCGGGGCCGGGCATGCGTGGCTGTTGGGCACTGGCTTCCCCTGGGGAGCAGCCCTGCTCTTGCTCACGGGCCTCTACAGAGGAGAAGTTAGGTAAGATGTGTCTAAGGCTTAATCAGTAGCTAATCAATGATAAATCTTTTTTTCTTTGTCCACCATATACTGCTAACTCTAACTAAATAATAATGCTCACATAAGTATGCAGCCTTCTAAAATTAGCCTTATTTTTTGACACCCTGGTGAAATGAAGTGTTATGAGTTCTGATGTAGCACTAAGCTTCATGTTAAAAAAGGCCTCCTAATTTTGTTCATCAAATGAAGATCTGAGAGTTGTTGTTTTTTCCCTTAAGTACGTAGCACTGTTGCCACTGGTCTTGGTGGCAGTGTTTATCTTCAACTGAGAAAATCCTGAGGAAAAGAATGGATTTCTCTTTTGAGAAGCGTTCAGCATCTTCAAGCACAACAGTCCTTGTTGCTTGCAGTGTTGTAACTCATTTCTCATTCAATTCATCCCAAATTTTGCCAAAAAGTGAAGCAGAAGCTTCCAGGCTCCTTTGATGCACAGCCCTAATTCATCCTCACCATGCCTCATTACATGCATTAAATAGATGAGGAGACCATGGTCTTACAGACAGCCTCTTCATAATACCTTGCATCACTAGTGTTAAGACAGAACACTGGGATACTCTGGAATTGATGTTGCAACCTTAACAGTTGAACATTGATTTCTCATGTATATTTATGCATGTACATAAGAGCTCCAAATCCCTGAAATTAAAGAAGCCATTTTTACCTTTAATGTCCTTTATCTGACTTCTTGGAAAGGCAAATAAAGGTCAAGTACAAGCTTTTTCAGCTTGCTCCCGTGTTTTACAGTACTTGAATCCAGAGGTTAGGAACATCTTAAAAGGCACCAGAGCCATTCTTGTGATGGAAGCATGTTTAACAGGGAATACCTTTCACTGCTACTCTTTACTTCTCGTTTAGCACCAGAATAATCTACATATGACTTTGTACCAGTTTCAAAGAGTTACTTGCTCATAATGGAGCTAAAGATGGAGTTATTAGACAAATGATAATATATTTTTAGAGAAGAATTTCATGATCTGTTTAACAAGTCTGCAGAAATGCAACACCCCCCCACCCCCCCAAAAAACCAACTCCAAAGTATCCATTCATCCTATAACAGAACTGAGAAGGGCAAGGGATAGGCTTTGCATAAGGCAAGTCATAATTTTTATATTTCAAGAAATGTAACTATAAAAAGCTGGACTATATGAATAGTTAAATATAGTGCACAAAACTAGTGCTTACTGCAGCTTTAAATACAGACAGCATTATATAAACCAGTAAGTGCTGCAGGAGGCTCCGTCACTCAGACCCGTCTGGCAGACAGGGATGACTGGAAGCAGTGCCGTATCTCAGGCAGGTGTAAAATTAGCTGCCACCCATATGCAGGTAGTCTAGTTCAGTCCTTACTAGTACAGGGACTGTATTACTATGCTACTGCATAATTGTTTTAACTGTGGTGATGTGGTATCATAATACCACAAGGCCCTACTGTGGTGGTAACTGGAGAGCTAATGCTCATGTGCAATACTTAATTGAAGAACAGCAGCTTTGTTGTTGTTCATCAGTTGTTGCTCTCCTCCCCCCTCATTAAGTCTAAACACTAAGTTGCTGGTAAATTTTTAAAAAGATGGAAAATTTACTGCTACAACTATTGTCTTCACCCAGATTTCAGTTGACTAAAACCATGCAGCTGAACCCTTTCTCATCACAGGAACAGTGTTTTACAGCTGTAAACGCAGTCAAGGACCATGTTCAGAGAAATAAGGAGTCAAGGAGAAACAGTTTGCCTGCCTCAAAGGTGAAGTAAAACGAGATATCTCAAGATAAAAGCCTTTGCTTCCTCTTTTAGAAAATGAGTCAGTCAAGTTTCTGATCTTTCCTAGATTATAAATTGAGTTTCGAACATTTTAATCACAAACAACCAGAAACAAGTTCAAACTCTGCAAATACATCTCTTCCACAATCTTTAAAAAAAAAAAAAAAAAGAACAAACTAAAATGACTTTTCTAAGAGTCCCATGTATACTCATGTGGCTTTTGATGCAGATATTTGTGTTCAATAAATGTTTTACCTGCAGAAGAAAATCAAAGAGTGCCATCTTGGACCACTCATGGTGATGGATTTCAGTACAGCCCCACTCAGCTTTGGGAACTTTACCATTCTGCCAGCATTTCTGCTTCAATAGTTGCTGATATCTCCCCCAGGTTAATCTCACTGAAGAATGGGTATTGTTATCTGTTGGACTCAGTGAGGAATCCCAAAGAATAATAGGACAGGCTTGACCGGCTGAAAAAGGAAAAACAGATCATTGCTATGCTAGAATACTGTAAGACTTGATCATTCTTTAGACATTGCCTAAGCATCAATAATTATAGCATTTTACAGATGTGGCAAAAAAAAAAAAAAATTGCCAGACTAATAACTTGACATCCTTTGGTTAATGTGGTCTTATTCCACATCTAAAACCAGCCACCACAGGAATGGAAGAAGCACAGACACTATAAACGCCTTCAGCATACAGAAGACTTTCTGTTTGAAGCAGGAGATTAACATGTAAAGTCATATACTAAACCCAGCTATTACAAAGTTCATAGCTAGATTAAGAGCATACAACGCTTCTGTGAACCAATGCTGCATTTTCCCTCTTACTGCAGTGAACTGATGATGAGTCTCAGGAGCTGAAACCTTCTCTCAAAGTGTATTCGCCTGTGTAATGGGCATAAAAAAATTACAAATCCTATACTCAAAGTGGATTTATTTTGTCATCTTTAGTGTTGTAAACCTATAATGTATGATTTCACAGTCCTGAAATGATGTATGAGAATAGTGTAGAGTGTGAGCTTAGCATGAATAAACACTTTGACAAGTATTTTTTATTATACGAGAGAGCTGTTTTGTACAGCAAATATTTTGGCCAAATTCTTTTTCTGTGCGAAGAATATTCCACTTTTCCCTGAAACTGTTAAGTCAAGTGCCTTAGCTTTGGTGAATTCAAGTATTGTAGTATTTAGTGGGAAGAAATCTCTGCAAAGAATTTAAAATAAACTAAAATATATTTCACCCATATCAAATAATAGGCATGTGTATCCCCTTAGTAAAGAGGAACTCTGTTTTTCATTGCTGGTGCAATGCCTCTGCTGCTGCCTTAAGCAGTCAAGGACCCAGGAGTGACTGTGGTTTGTACGTACTTTAAAACAAAGAAAATCTTTGTATTTTTGGGGTGTAGACAGAAGGCCAAAATATGATGTCTTGGTATGGAGAGGAGGAACCATTGAACTGCAAAGCTGTTGTTTAATAAATAACAGGTGTTGGAACATGTGCAAAGCTTTAGAATTTATTTATATTCATCTGGAAGGTCAATAAACCTAAACACCACACTGTAGTGCAATTCATGGCACAGTTCTATGCGGTCTAAGCTGTCTCTGTCTTCCACATGCACTTGGACCCACAGATAAATCTGAAAAGAAGCTCTCAATCTTGTGTGCAGGCAATGAGCTCCATGGCACCTTCTTCTCCAGAGGCAATCTGGACAGATGTTAGCACACGGAAAATTGGCATCAGTGACGAACAGCAAGGTAAAAGCTGCAAACGCTCCATCTGCAAGCAGCGAGAACTGTTAGTGGATCTCCATGCAGCTGAATCAAAAAGCACTTTCAAAGGATGCTGACTGATCCAAAACAGGTAGGATATGATTTTTGCCCTGCCAACAAAGCATGATAGACCCCACTCAAGCCCAAATGTGTTCAGCTTCATTAGGAAAAGCAGAGAAAAACTCCTCTGCGACACCCGAATGTACTTGATCTTCTCTCTGCCACGACATGCACGTACAAGGTGGTCCTCAAACCAACCCAACGTGCAGCTCTCCACCTCTTTAACTCCCCTCCCAGTTGCCTGATATTTCCTTAGGAATCCAGAAAGGGTCCTTCTGTTAGGAACATCAATCTCTCTCTTCCACTATGGTCAAGTACTTCCTTTTTCAGCATCATGCATCAGCATCTTTCCTCTGATGGGGGAAAAAGTGCTGAACACTCCTGGAAAAATCAGGCTTCTTCTCTCCTGAAGTGCCTGAGTAAGTGTTTAGGAATTTAATTTCAGAAACCCTAGCCATTTCCCAATCTCTCTCACTCTGGCTCCATCACCAACATTGTAGATGACTTTAGACAAGCCAGGTCAACTATCAGCTAAGCTTCTCTTCCAAACCAGTTGGAGAGAGTCCATACAAACATTAGGAATGCCACCAAAAAAAAAAAAAAACCAGCTTCCTTCAGGATCAAATCTGATCTTTTATTTTTGTATCTCTGATAACAGCTTACACAACTACTCACAAATTTTTCCACAAACCAAATACATGAACTGTCTTCTA
Organism: Chauna torquata; assembly: GCA_013399475.1. Lineage (NCBI taxonomy): Eukaryota > Metazoa > Chordata > Aves > Anseriformes > Anhimidae > Chauna > Chauna torquata. Next base: position 69,092 of record VXAL01004270.1, read on the forward strand.
ACAAAACAAACATCTCCTGTCTACCCAAAAGGGACATGATAAACAATAGTAATATAAATACTTGAAAAATATGAATATCTTGCCAGTTTCCATTAAGATACAATAACATGTTTAAAAGACCAAGTCTAAATGCAGGAAATGTTTGCATTTCAGAGGAAATGGGAGCAGAAAAGATGAGCCAAAATAAAATCTTTCAACTCTGTAATATAAATTGAATTACAGGAATATGAAACAGCAGTTTCAGTAAAGAGCAGTGACTCAATTTTTTGACACTGGCAGGAAAAACATGAAGATGCTGAACTAAAGCAGATAACGGCGTTGATTAATAGCTGCATGAATTGGCATGACCCCACTGAGGTAGGTAGAGTTCTTCTGATTCAAACCCCCTGAGGACGGGGCTGGAGTTAGCTGAGCAATGGAAAGCAAGGCCTGACCGAGAGCTGCCAGTCTGACAGCCAGAACTGAGGAGGTCCAGCATGCTTCAGAGTAACTCCAGTTGTTCTGGGTGGGCCTCTTTCCTAATCCGTTTCATATGGTTACACAAAAGGTTACTGCTTTCCTGTTGCTGCAGCTGCATAGCTGCTCTGACTCTCAAAGATGCCACTGCTGCCTGTTACTGAAGGACCTGAGGACTGAAATAGCTTCTGATAAACCCACAATGAGAGAAGGAAATACTAAGAGGGAGCCAGTGAAGCTTGCCCAGAGAAGACTGACTTCATTTTCTTTTCATCTGCCATTTTAGATCCATGTAACTACTTGGCTACATAAAGATGAAAAGATCTGCAAAATTGCATGGAAAAGACTTTCAAAACTCATATTAGAACCAGCTTCCTAGTAATTCATATAGATTTTTCAGCATCAAAATATTTCTAAAAATTTCTTTGGCCCTTAGGATCTGCTGCCTCAGAGAATCCTAAGCTGAGTAAGCTAACACAAGCGAAACCTCAGGTTGCTGAGGCTAGGCTGCCCCAAGGTACTCGAGCTGCTTCATTTGCAGTTAGGCAATGTATCGCTGCTTGGCTTCTTCTGTAACAGCATCATCTTAGATATCCACACACGACATCACTTTAAAAATGATCTGCATGCTTTTTAACCACATAGATGCTCTTGCAAATGTTATTCTTCCACCTTGGGAGCTTATATCCACAGCATTTTCTCTTTGAAAGAAAATACTTTCAAACATGCCCAAGAGAGCTTTGATAAAGAAAGCAGATCTTTCATGAGGAACTTAACGCCCTTCTCAAACTCATCATTATTCCCTGCAATGCAGTACAGTTTACCACTGCCACACTTGAAGGGAAGAGTTTAGCTGCCCACATACTAGCAGGAGGGGATAATTACTGTGGAAATCTGAGGGGGACTGACACAGCATTATTTGAACTTGAGAGTTTGTTTTAGATTAAGTTCCAAGAGAAAATATAAGGGACTGAAGCAGAAAGCACAGAGCAGTTAGGCCATTTATTTGTTTCCTCCCTCTGCGCCTTATTTGCAGTGTTTCTGTCCTGTGTGCATACAGATGTCTGAATTAAGGAATGCATGAAACGTGCATTAGTTGAGCTCTAGACTACGGACAGCATTATTGCTTATACACAGACTTCTCTACCCAACCAGACACTGGAAATATACCCTCTGGTACTTCTCTGAGAGGTACAACATTACAGTGTAAGTTGTTCAGGTTGGTTAGAACACAGCGACAGATAAATTGAAGCACTTCAGAGCATTCTGAATGCTTAGGGTAATGCCAGTTTTTTATTATTCTTTGCCCAGACATTAATGATTCATAACACCTTTACCTGCTTTTGCACAACTTCTGGTGGGATGGCAAAGGCAGGCTGATAGTGCAGAGTATAACAGAAAAATCTGTGGCTCCATTTATCATCATGTAGAAGCCAGTAAAGCAAAATGACAAGTACACCCAGCGGAGCTACCCATCGTGTGTCACTCATCTGTTTGCACTAAACTAACCACTCAAAGGAAAAGCTTCTTGCACTTTTCAGGAACAAAAAGCAGTTCTGGGCAAACAGCTCAATCCTCAGCTAAGAAGCCCCACTGGTTGAGTACACCTGTGCTTATTCCTCTCAGCACAGGATCAAACATATTTAGCCAAATTTACCATACCAGAAAACTGAGGGCAAAGATGGGTGGTCATCAGCATGCAGTAGCTCAGGCCTTAAGCAAGAGATGTAACAAAACTGTGCAGCAGTTGCTGTGTGTTGTGTACCCAAAGCTGAGTAAAGAGCCCAGCCTTATCGCTGAGGTCCAAGGAGCCCAAGTCCTCTCCCTTCGGCAGTCAGCTGCAGAACAGGAGCAAACCCCTCCAGCCTGTGTTACTTCATCGGTGGCTCGAGCCCTAGTGAACCCTGGCATAGTCCTACCCTATTGCTGAGCTAGAGGCAATCTGTGCAGTTATTTCACTTTGCTTCTCTGCAAGTTAATTAAGGTTGGGCTGTGCCACCAAGCAAGGCCACTGAAGTCTCTCCTGTTCCTTAGGTTAGGACAATCAAATAAAGATTCTCCATCCTGTGGTATTAATGTGACCACACCAAAACTCAGACACAAAGGGCCATCCTCTGCTTTCTCCACAATAGATGGAGCTCTATGATAATTTCTTGTTGCTTTACAGGCTAATCCTTCTTTGTTTATAGGTGTTTTGGAGCTCACAACATGCCCATGCCTTGTAGTTAGCAATGGGAGTAATGAATATCGGCTTGCAGATGCCCAGAATCATGCTCTCTGTCTGTAAGACTGAACTTGAAAGGGCTTTGCCCACCTGTACTCCCCAGGCTATTTACATCAGGTCAATTAACTGCAAAAATATGAGGGAAAGAGTTATCATACCCGATTTTTTCCATCCACGATGGAAAAATAATATAAACTATAAAAAACTTTCAGTTAACACTGAAGAGAGTTTACAATTAACTAGGAAAGGGAAGGGCAGTAGACAGAGAACTTGCATACAGTATTTTTCTAGACTTTTAAAGAAAACACATCAGTGAGGGAATTGTGGGAAGAAAGGAAAAAAAACCTGTATAGGGATTTACTAAGTGGTTCTTTGAAACTGCTTTTGACAAAATGAATGACAGCTTTGAGAAGCCCATTTTTTAAGATCTTAATGCTACATCAAACATGTCCTGTTACATCACATCACAACTGAGGCAAGCTAAATGTGTCATGGAGAGAGAGATATGTCAGCCCAGAAGTTGTGTACATTCGTACACGCAGGCTCTAATCCTGTATTGCTCTCTTTCCCGTATGAGTAACCGTGATTAACATAAGCTGCCCTGCAAAAATCTTTGGAGTGCCCACCTAATCTTAACTTAAACGCATGCAAGTAAGTCACAGAAATGAGCTCACTAATTGTTCATGCTGTTTTTAAGAATACACTTTTCACCCATTTTCTCAACACAAAGATGTTTTCAAGATTATGCCAAATACAAGCACGCAAGTAGCAATGAGTTCAAGTAGATATTAGGCATCTGAGCTTCAGCATATTTTGAGGCTAAAGAAATGGAGAGAGACAAGGTACGGTAACTGTTCCAAATCCTCTGTTCACCCTTTAGCTGGAAAAAATGAAGTGGAACCAAAATAATGTTATTTCTCTTCTCATCACCTAGCAACACACTTCTTGCTATAGGAACATAGCCAGTTATGTGGAAAAGAAAATTAAAGCGAGCAGAATGACTCTCTGTCCCAGACAGCCCAAAACGTACTGTAAGGTGACAGACACTGAGCACCACAATGCACAATTAGCCTAATGGACGTTTACAGAGGCTTGCAGTCTGTCATTTCTGCAGCCACACTGTGCAGAATTCCTCCAACAGAACTACCTTAATTCCTCATGACAGCTCTAGAGCAATAAATCTTGTGCCCAAAAATAAACTAGGCATAATGTATCTTCCATGCTCTGCAAGTATGAATAATATTCAGAAGCCACCAAAGTGTTATTCCTAGAGATTCATTCACACTGCTGTACAGACTTCCAAAGGAAAGGTTTACAAAGTAGGAACAAATCAGAGATCACTAGGTCCTCTTCCTGCTATCAGATTTTAGAAAGTCATTCTTGCATTACTTGTTCGTTGTTTCTTTTTTTAAGACAGACAGACTGATACAAAAATATTTCCTGTAAGTTAATTTCAGCAGCAAGAAATGAACAGCAAAAACAAATAGCTAGCCACTTTAGCAATGATTCATTAAAATGCAACGTAGTCCTTTTAGATTGTGATTTGTGACTGTACTAAAATAGCAGTTAGGCTGAAGACATTTAACAAGATAGCTATGTTAGAAGCCGACTTCTAACTCACATTACATGTCTGAAATCTATCTTTAATTTCACTATAGGATAGAAAGCCAAAATTTTCATTGAAAACTGTTTAAACCAATCATGTAAGTCGTATTGTATTATTTCCTGTATATATTTCTGTCTACATAATATATAATGTAGGTATGTGTAATGAGCCTCAAAATGTCAAGCTGGATTCACTGAGATGTAGTAATTTTTTTGAATTATCAGGGGGAATTTTTTTTTTAATTTGTCAGTTCCCAGATATATTAGCAGCACGAAAGTAGCATCAAGCTTCTTCAAGAAGTCCCCCTACCTCTACAAGTAGGTTATCTGACAAAATACAAAACCCTTTTCCTACCGTCTATTTGACAGACAAAGTCTTGTGCTCACTTCCAATATCTTATGAAAGTCAAATCTAAGAGATGAGGGGAAAAAAAAAAAACACAGAAATACCCATCGAATCACAAGGTAAAATTCTGGAATTTTTCATCTCTTTAGTCAGTCTGTACAATGTCATGCGATCTACAGATGACTCCCTCTTCTTCTCATTCCATATTCTCATGGACAGGGAATCATTACTGATCTTGGCAACTCAATTACTGTATTTATTCTAAATTTTGGGGTATGGGCATCCGTTGGACAGGACAATTACACAGCAGAAAGTAGAGATAGATATCAGCTTTACTTCCCTGTAACAATGGGATTAGTTCTCAGACTAGCAGGAGTTAAAGGCTGCTGCTGTCCTGCGGTTAATGCAGGAAGAGGAAGGAAACCTCAGCACCCAATCTGGAAGCTGAAAATCATAGGAATATGTTACCTTGGAAGAACTCCGATTTCCTGCTTACAGAAGGTAAGCTCCTGTTTAGCCCCAAGATCCTATCCAAATGAAAGGCAAACACTTCACTCATGTCAAGGGGTCTTTTGATGATGCCACAGTGACCTCGATTACAAGCAGCTTCTGTGGTGCCGGGACCCCTCTCAAACACTACCAGGACCGCTTTCTGAGAAGGTACTTCTTGGATGCTATCTATCCGAGAATCTGCCAGCATACGCATGTTTAGGATGTCTTCTTTGCTCAGCCAAGAAGGAGAGCTCTCACTGTAAATCCTGATATTACTTTCCTCAGCCTGGGGTTGTGCCTTTATACCTCCAGAAATCCTTCCAGGTCTCTGGTGACCCCTCTCCCTGACTGCCATTTCTTTACGCCTGTGTTCATCCAGTTGGTGTTTTCTTGCCTCTGGAGCTATTGCTGCTCCCGCTGTACCCGTAGCATGCATGGCCCTCCCCAGCTGCTGGACAAAGGTCTCTTCCTGGCCAGTGAAAGCAGCTTTTGGAAAGTGCTGCCCATAGGACAAAGGGATTGCATGTTTCTTCCTGCGCTTTGGCTTCACTGTGCCTCTGATGTTGGCAGGCTTGCTGCGCTTGGACCGCAGGGTGATATAAACCACATTGGGTGGCACTGAGGTCCCATTGCCACCAAGCTGGGGTTCCTGGAAGCTGGGTGGTGACAGGGTGCCATCCAGTGGGATGCCCAGAAAAGGAGTTTGAGCTGCATCTTGGAGACTTCTGGAACTGATTTTTTGGTGTCCTCCTTTGTGCTGGGGTAACACATGACCCACTTGACTGACGAGGAATCCCAGGTAGATCACGCATGCAGTGCCCACCAGCAGATTCCTCCTTGTCCTTGGTCGCCTGCAAATGCACAGCCTCAGCACCCGTGGGGAGCACAGGCAGCAGATAAACAAGTTTTTGATTTTACCAGACTGATCAAAGAAGGTCATTTCTCTAGTGAATCCGCATGATGAAAACAGCATAAAGTCTTCTGTACATTCCAGCCAGGATGATGATGCATGATTTCCCTTCCCCGATTTCTATTTCTCCTTTTCCAAATAGCTTCCAGCATGGATGATGGACAGAGGCTACTGATATGCCTGGGAATATGTTTAGTACTAAGGATGCTGACACTCCACCTCTACAAGCCGTTAAATTCTTATCAGCCACCACGGGGCAAGTGATTGGCTTCAGAGAATGAATGGAGCCAGCTACGTAAGCGAAGTTTACTGACTTGCAGCCTAAAATATCTGAAGTTCTCCTTTGCAAACTGCAAAAAGAAAAGAATTAACAGTAGCATTTCATTTCATTAATCACACATGGCATCTATGGCTCTATATTTTAAGAGACAGAAGTTCTAGATGAGACAGTATATATCCATCTAGAAATGTGCCAGAATACATCTTTCACTTTCTAATTACAATACAAATTAAACACCAAAGTCACAAAATACAGGCTTGATTTGCAATCTCAGCTAGCTGTATTCCAGCATTAGAAGAAAAGCTTGTCAAACCCAGATCATTATCATCTTTTTCTTATGAGACAAGAGTCTTTACCAAATCTTATGTTATGGAAATGCTGTGAATTGTACAATATTAACCACCAATAACTGTAGCAGTTAAATATGCACCTATTCACTAATACAAAAATAAAGTAGCTGTGCCAAATTTTCCTAGTTTAATATGAATACAGTTCACATAATTCATAACCCCACATTAAAGATGAAAGATGGTTAATTCTTTACACTCTTGTGAAGCCATAAAATAGGACCTAGCTATAGTTTTTCAAATAAAATGACAGTGGATTATAGATCCTTTCAAAGAAACAAAGTTAGAATAAGTGCACACTGTATACTTACTGGTATAAAAAAGTAAAATCTCTTACCTATTCAGCTTGACTCATCCTTTGTTCTGGTAAACTCCTTAGGTTAATAAAAATAACTTAGTAAAACTGACGTTCTCAAAGTATTCTAGCACATATTTCATTTTTAAGTATGATCCACATTTAGGTATTTCATTACAAGCTAAATACTGTTTGGAACCTAACTGTACTGAGAGGTTGTCTGCATATGAACTGCTATAAACTTACATGAACTTCATGTTATAAAAAAAAAAAAAAAAAAAACCTTCTATTTTAAATTCTGTAATGAAAAGTCCTGTGAAGTATGTGCCTTCCAAAAGTACATTCCATCCATTTCTAACTCCTGAGGGCCCTCTAGTGCACTGCAGGCAAATGTACTGAAGAAATTCCCATTTTCCAGTTTTCACTTTCTAAAAAGGCCCTCTGAATTTTATAACATTTGAGAATCGTATGTTCTTGTGACAAGAAAAGAAAAACAGATAGTGACTTTTAAAATGCTGTTAACCAGGAGCATGTCTTCTATTTGTGCTTTCCAAAATGAGGCACAGCATAGTCACTATACAGATGGAAAAGTTGAGGCAGTAAGAAGTTAAGAGCTTATGTGGAGTTAAGCAGTGAGACAATGGCGAAGCTATGACTTCTGACTCCTCGCCTAGTCTAAGTACAAAATAACAAAATGTATGTTTGCTGTAATTTAAACTAATAGAGACATTCCGTGCTCCACTATTAATACTCTAAGGGGAACAGATTGTTTAAGGAATTGGTTTGTGTTTCAGATGGGTCTAATTTGAATTTGTAAAACTTTGTGAGTGGATTTTTTTCACTGACATCACTTTTCTCTACTTTTTCTCTAAATATTTAATATCAGGTTAAGAATTCAAGATCCCTGGCCATTACTAGGAAAAGAGTCTTCATATCCTGCTTTTTCCAAGTCTGAGTTCTTCAAGGAACAGAGATCGTAAGAAATCTCTCTGGCACTTAAGCTCTTCTCTCTTTTTCTAGTTCAAATTCAACTGGGGGGATATATCCCAAACAAAAAAGATTAACTCAAAAAGCTCCAGACAAGTGTATCAATAATGTCAATATAGATATGGTTACTGTTGCTTAATGTTTTTTACACTTCAAAGGAGTTCCCTGATAACGGACATTATTAGATCAGTCTTAAGATGCTTGAGGGTCCTGCTGAAAGATGGTAATTAGCTATGGGTACTAGCTTTGCAGCCCGTTTGACCAACAGAGACCATAAACAGCTCACAGCGAGAACAGCCTCCTACATCCCATTTAATAACAGCGCAAAGTGAGTGCAAAATATCAGCAAATTATATGGATAAAATCAGGGCACAGAGCATATTTACACATACACATGAAATCTTTTGAAATGCCTAAGATATGCTTTCCCCTTTAAAGATAAGTTTTATGAAGTAAACATCGTTTAATTACACCTTTTGGATTCTGTTTTGACTTACTGGTGATTTTGAAAGCAAACGATTCAGCATGAAGCTTATAACCATTATACTTCTTTCAACTTCCACAGAATTTTATTATTTTTTTCACCTTGCATTGCTAATGGCACAGAGTTGCTTAAGTTCGTAGCGTATCACACTGCAATACCCATTTTTGAACGTCCAGTTATTGCATGTAGACAGTACCATGACCTGTCCATGACAATCAAGCAGTTCTGAAACACAGTCCATCCCGGTTCTAACAGCTTTCCTTTGGTATGGCATTTCTTTTAAATTTTGTAACCTATACAATCTTGCTACTGCAACTCTTTAAAGATTATCTGGAGGAAATTATAAAAAGATATGCAGTATTTTTTTTTCATTCTTGATTTCCTTTGTGGCCTACAAATTAAAATGTGGTATACCCACTGATGTACAGTGTCGACTGCTGAATTTTTTTGAGGCTTTATGTGATCATAGCAATAATATTTCCTTTATTTTTCATGTTCTGAGAAGTCTTTCTTCAATGTCATCCTGTTAAATTCTTTGGAATGGACGGTTGCAGGAATTCAACTAAAGATTCAATATCCTGTTAATTTAGCAGATATCTGCCTCTAAACTTCTTATCTGGTTTTAAAAGATAACATATTAAGACATTATTTTTTTTCAGCTCTTGTGTACAATTCCAGTGCCCTACTAAATTTCACAAAATAATCAAGGCTGGAATTGCTACTGACTTGTTTGGAAACCAAATGTTTCTTTATATTTCAGGAACAACAAGGAAATGTTTGTTGTCCAGGTTGATGGTATTCTTCTTTCTTGAATCGGTCCTAACCCAAAGCTGCAACAAGACACTAAAAGGCATTACTGAGCTGAAACGGTACTTTCTCTGCGTTCACAAAAAATTCCAGAGCATTATTGTTTCACCAAATTCTGGCCTACATTATCGCACTTTGCCTTCCTATATTTAGCTTGTAATGTCAGTTAGATTCTGTATTTATCTCTTGCTCTACATTACTTCCGTGGTACTGCCATCTGCATCCATTAAAGTCAACTTCTTATGTCACTTCTTCATATACGCATATTCCATGGCCAGTGTTATCCCTTCCTATGTTTACAGGCACAGGAATATCAAAACTAATATTGGAGAACAGCAGTAGATGGAAGAGAGGAATTTAAGAAGTAGTTTCTAGTTCTTTTCATTCGTAGGCATAGATTTGAGAATATAAATGAATAGCTGAATTACGTATTTGAAATTACTTTTAATTTTCTTTTAACTTCTAAAATGCACCTCCATCAGTGTCTTCGTTTGTAGAAGAAACCAGATCAACTTTTATTTGTGGGAAGCACTGCCACCCAGGGTGCCGCTGATGGTGCTAGAAAAGCTACAGACTCTCAAGCGGCTGGCGGTCAGTGCTGCAGCCAGCCTTCCTCACAGGCAGTCTCTGGCCAACCTGGGCGGTGCAAGCAGCAGGACCAGCATCCTTCTGCAGGAGATGGGTGGACTGAGCCAGTGACCACAAGTCACAAGCTCCTGTGCCGGCAACCACAAACAGCGCCATCCAGGGAATCAAATGCTGAGCTCCATTTTCAAATCTCTGAAAATGGGAAAACAAAACTAACACATTTTTTTCAGAAATAGCAAAAATTCATTAATTCACCTTAAAGTTCTCTAAACCTCCTGTTCACAGGTTTTACACATAAATCATCCTCCCATATGCAATATCCCCTATAGCCTTTCACCTTTCTCATCCTTCTTAATTCTAGCAGTACAACCTCTTCCTTCTCATCTGAATTATTATTCATACTCTTTTTCTACAACAACTTTCCCAGGTAATCTTACTTCTTATCAATCTACACTAAGTACAGCCCTTTGTGATACCATACCTGAAAAACTAAAGATAAGCACAAAGTACAGAGAAAACCACTTGTAAAAACAAAGCCATGCAACATTATTAATAATACAAAAAACTACCTAGTAGCTAGTATGTTTCCCTCCAAAGGGCCAGATTACATCTATTTTTTCATCTCACCCTTTCTTCTCACTCCATTTGGTCATTTCAGTTTTAAGAGATATGGATTTTAAATAGGTTTACTTTTTTAGTTTTCTAAGATGTCTGTTCGGTTCCTTCCACTGTAGTTATGACTGCAAAAGTTGCTCTGAATAAAGAAATAACAAAAGATTTGACAAAGAATAAAATATTCTCTATGCTGCTTTGTAGAGAGTTTTGCAACAAAAGACAATCCATAAGTAGACACTTGCTATGCTCAGAGAAGGCTCTGAAATTTGAATGTTGCTGTCTTCTGTTTTAGTTAATACTGTGCATTCATGAACTTCCTTCCTCACGCCCTTTTCACCTGCAATAACCTATGACTTCAGTGAACCCAAACACCACAGATCAATGAATTGGAATCTCTCCATAGTTAGCATTAGTTTTTGTACCACTAGTGCTGTTTCAACTATTATGTTGATGAGAAAACGTTCCAAAACCAGCATGCTTTGATGAAACAGTGAGGAATAGATGAAACAGTAAGGAACAGGTGAGAATCGGTTCGAACCAGTCACAGACAGTAATTAGAACTGATTACTGATGACTCTTGAGATCCATTCTTCCAAATGAAACCAGAAGCAGGATTTTTGGTCAAAACATTTTGATCAACACCAAAAGTATTCTGAGGCCAAAACTCAACACCACTCTTTCTCCTTGGGCACTTGAAACGATGTAGTTCCAGGCTAGGCAATTTTATTGTGTGCGCACTTGTTTTCTGTGTGCAGGTGACTATAAAATATTAACATTTTTCTTAACATTTGCTTTTTTCTTAATAATAATAATGTAATATGTAGACTCACATTGCCTTTAGAATAAAACACTTCTTTTTTTTCTGTGCTGCATTTGTGACTATATTATGGGATGTTGCTCCTCCTGGATGCACTACAGCTAAACTGTCTCCATTAGAAACATTCTGCTGTTCATCTCTCTAAATATCACATGGAGAGGCGTGTATGCTAAAATGGCTGATAAATGGCACAGTCCTAGCTTTACAGAGCCTGTGGGGCTGAGAACTTATGCTTCAGGGAAAAAAAAAAAAATCTGTATGTCATTATTATGGATAATGCAGATGTGACTTTCAAAATACAAAGCATTGCTTTAGAAGGCTCGTGCTGTTTTTAAGGAAGTCAATTTGAGCTGGCATGTGGAAACTGTAGTCCAGGACAGAGAGAAATGTTTGCTTCATGACTAAACATGCTGACTAATAGTCTACGCTTTAATTGGTCTGGGTCAAATCCTTACACGGAAATCGGCAAAGATCTCTTCTTGACCTTTGTGCAAAAGATTTATCACCTGGGTTTGATTCCTGAACAATCTGGGGGCTTCCAGGAGGAAAAGGCGGTAATTTCTGTATTTAGGGGAAAAAAAAATAAAACGCTGTGCTAGCTGCCCAACTTGGATGCCCGGATTAGCTGGGAGCCAGCCGCCCATACCTTCCCTGCCTTGCTGCTCTCAACGCCAGCGGCCGTGAGCGCCTCGGTGTAAGGGATTTCACGTCCCCCCAAGGGCAGCCCTTGTCCCCTCGCCAGGCCGACCGCCGGCGCCGCCGCCGCCATGGCGGCTAGTCGCCTCAGCCCGGGGGTGCCGCCGTGGCAGCGCGGCGGCTGCCCGCC